>VZRS01010909.1:393706-713822 GCA_013398055.1 Ifrita kowaldi | reverse complement strand
ACATGCCATGGGGCTGCATTCCTCACCCTATCACCTGTGCTCTGTGAGCTGCCTTTCCAGCACTGTGACAGGCTTTTCATGAAGGACTCCTCAAATTCTAGTCTCTAGTAAGGCTGTGACCCAGGAGGAAGATAAGTTTATAATTTAAAGCTTCCCAGGTTAAGCTTAGCTTATCTCTGTCCAGGTATGTGTCACAGCAGAGCTCTGGGGTGCAGACTCATCCTGTGGAGACAGGATTGCCCACTTCTTTTGGGCTAGGGCTGGCTTTCCTCCTTTTTCTTTTCTTAGCATCAGCTGGGAAGGGACTGGTCAAATTGGTTTCTGCCTTTCAGATAAACATTTAGCAGAAGAACACCTGCACCTGCCCAATGTCATCTTCTAAAAGATGTCTGGAGTCTTCTGTTCCCTCGTACAGGGCTGCATCACAGGTTGACTGTTAGCAGGGAAGACACCCACAGCATGCACAAAGCTTGGGCAAGAGGGGAGAGATGAGAGGACTTGCAAACCTGACGGCATTCACAAACTACAAATACCTTTCCCACATCTCCAGTTCTTCAAAACTAAGGTCTGGGCTCAAGTGTGTCAGCAACAGCCTCATCACCACCAAGTACTGAGGACATACCACTTTGTGTTCAATGTGCTCTTACAGAGGTAGCAGCAGTGTTCCTTTTGTTACAGCAGTGGTGCTGATGATGCCAGGGTGCTGCTCTGGCACTGCTCTGGTGTGACTACCTATGTCCTTTTCAGAGGTGCTGCTTAGCAGGATCTGACTCCTTGTTCCACAGCAAGTGTGTCTCTGTTGTTCCCAGCCACATGAACTTGTATTTGTATGCATTGATTCTCAATTAAATTTGAGCTGCTTCTGTCCACCTCTGGCTTTGAGCAAGAAGAGAGCACAGGATAGGCCTAATGTTCATTGATTAAAAAGAAAAAGAAAAAAAGGTAAAATCACTTTTAAACTAGATTGCAGTGGCTCCTGAACTCACTAGGAACAAAGTCCACTTTAAAAATCAAGCTCCTATGGAAACTAAAATGAACACTTTGGAGTGTGCCTTTGCATCAATTCTATCTTCTCAGTACCAAAGTCAAGAAAATAAGCAGGAGTTATGTTTTAGGCTTCCATGCAGAAAGACAAGGAGTGCAATCTCTCTCATTTTCCTTCTGATTAGGTTGGTCTGCTCAAGATGTGATGTGGAGCCAACTTACAACAAAGCAATTTCATTTCTCTGAGAGGTGGGAACATAGAGGAAGGACCATCAGAGTGGCAGGGTACCAAGTGCGATGTATCAAGTATCAAATAGAATGTAGGCTCCTCCACCTCCTGTGCGCTATTGCTGCCAAAGTGAAATGGGATAGTGTTGAAACACTGAAATACACTGACCCTTTAAGCCCCAAATTGTGTCCTGAGGAGACTGAACCCTACACTTCAGACAGACACGTGAGTCCTCCTCAGCGTGCCAGGGCTCGGGGATTTAAAGTGAAGCATGGTGTAATTGTAAGATCAGCCCATTTCCTTAAAGAATACAGTTCTGTGCTGTCTTGTTAAGGAACCACAAGAGCTGATGTAATGTTATTCATTAATGTAGTTCAAGGGTGAAAAAGAGCAACAGGGATAGGATGATGACAAGAAATAACGTGAGCATAACGTGGATGTGACCTTCCAAGCCAGCTGGGCTAACTGGCACGAGATTGCAGGGGCACAAAAATGTTCATGTTAGATGAGGCTTTTCTTCAGACTGCTGAAGAGCTGTTTACTTGTTCTGCTGATTGCCTCTGGCCAGTTTTAATCCTGAGAGTATGCCTGCCGTGTTCTCTGCTTTGATCTCTTTCCTTCTCAGTCAAAACACAAAGATGTTATTAAGATAAATTAGTAAAGACAGCTCAGGAGCTGGGTGGGAAATGCTGATCATCATCTCCCCTGGAGATAAAGTAATCCCTATGCTCAATCAATTCAGAGTATGTAACAGCCCTGAACAACTCCTTTGAAACATGGGAAAACAATGGTGCTCTATGAATTGATTGTATTTGGCCTAATTATAGAAGACCTTTGAATAGAAGTACTTAGAAATAAACTGGAGAGAGTGCTAGAAAAGTGCAGTGCTGAACAGGCACATAGAGTACATGGTAACGTGGGCTGAGTAATCTGTGTGCTGTAACATTAAATGCCCTCTCCCTGTGCAGGGATGGTTTCATTAACTGTCATAAGCAAAGGAGTGGAAGTGCTGTGGAAAAAAAAGGACTATATAAACTCTAGTAAAGAGAAACACATGAGAGTTTCTGAATCATGTGGCACTGTTTCCATTTGAGAGCAGCCCTCAGGACTTGCTTGGTTTTGAACAAAATGAATGAAAGTTGCAGTTTGGGCTTTTTGTGCTTTCAGTGTCTCTGTGCTGAGATGACAGACTCTTTTGGGAGCACATAGGTTAAACTGGTTAACTTGAGCAATTGGAGATGACAAATACCCTAAAAAGAGAAGATAAGTTGAAGAGTTATTCTGAACCACTCATGTAACAACTACACTCCTCAGTAATTTCTACTTCTAGAATAATCACTAATAGAAACAATCACCTGTTGACAAAACCTCTCCTAAATGGTATAATAAAGAATTGCTGAAGGTATACTACCTTTTGCAAAGATCAGTGTAAGTCTGAGATACAAAGTAATTAATGTGCAGTTGCTCTGAGTTTTATAATTTATGTAAGTTCATGAACATTTAACATTGCCTGCAGACTTGCAGGAGGACACATATCAGAAGTAGCATAAAGCACATGGGTACATTGCAGAAAACAGGATGGGGTGGTATCTCAGTGCTTATAGCAATGTTCATAACTCTCCACTAGCCTGGCAGGGAGTCTAACCATGTTAAACAAAAATTTGTGAGGGTTTTTTTGTTTTGTTTTGTTTTGTTTTTTGTTTGTTTGTTTTTGTTTTTGTTTTTTGTTTTTTTTTTTTTTTGATTGTATTTTGTTCCGTGTGGTAACTCCAAGACTCCACTTGCACTTGCAGGCCTAATGAGGAGTTACTTTTCAAGTATCAGTGGGTAGATAACCTAAGCATCTTTTGACAACTTGTACCACAGGGAACAGTGAGGATTAATTGTGAATATAGGCATCTCTGCATTTTTATTTTAGGGCAAAATTGAAACGATCATGTGATTAGGAGCTGGGATCAGTCAGGATACGGACAGCCAAGGATTTAAGGAAATCCTCCCTGGAAGTTCATCAAATTGGACATGTTTGTGACCTTGAACCTTCAGTTAAAGCTGAATTTTTGTTGGCTTCCAAATTCTATTCAGTCTGGTCTAAAATGAAGAATAAGTGAAGTGAGCACAAACAGCATGTGTTTCTGAGGCACAGGAGTTGCTGTAAGAGTGTCATAGGGAGCTGCACAGCAGGAGCTGTTTTGAAGCTGACTTGAAGCTGGCAAGGTCAGGACTGAGGGAAGAAAAATAAAGGAGCTACAGCATGAAGTATTATGATTTTTTTCCCTCCTTCCTTTTTTTTTTTGTTCTAGGCTTCTTGCAGAAGAATGCTGATGAAAAGCACAGCAGCCCAGTGCTCGCTTCCAGAGTATGACTGTGTTGCAGTTGAAAATGGGATCAAGGAAGGTAGGGCAGCTTCTTTCTTGCAGCCATACATGCAATGCTTGCTTCAGGTGACTGTTCCCTGGGGTCTGGCATTCAGGCCTGATGCAGCGTTTCAGTGCATGTTAAAAGGGCCTGTGTCAGAAATGACAAAACTGGCTTGGAGGTGGGTTTTGTGGATAATAAAATAGTAGCATGCATTTAAATGTCGTATTTTATCTATAGCTGTTGAACTGCTTTGTAACAGCTTAAGGGACAATACTGCCTCCATTTAGCAGGAGAAGCATCAGCTCTTGTCACAGATTACCAGTGACTTCCTCAAGGTCATGCAAGGAACTGCTGAAGAACTGGGAATATAACCCAATTAAACTGGCTCCTAGGTCTGCGGTCCCATTTATGGTTCAGTATTAAGCCAGTTCTTGCTCCTCTGGGCAGAGAAAGAAACATGTCCCTGTATCTTGCCTGGGCTAAATTTCATGGAAAAGCCAGTAACCAGCAAAAGAAATCTTACAAGCCTTTCCTTCTTTAAAGCAGGCTTTCATCGAGGTAGGCAGGAAACAGTAGAGTCTCCAGTTAGCTGGGTTAAGATAGATACAGCTGTTGGTTAGGAGAAGTCCATTACTTCCAAGTGAGACAGAAATGACTGCAAAGAGGAGGCTGGTTGACCCAAGTTCCCTTCTCCGGCTGTGAGGCACCGTGACTATGTGATAGAGCTTTTCAAGGACGGACTACATTTGTAGGCTCCCATGCGCCCAAACTTTGTGAGCCCTGTAGCTCAGTATTTACTGTACTCATGGTAACACACATTGCTGTTGTTTGGAACAGCCCAGAGGGTCTGCAGGAGCTCTGTAAGACCTCAGGACTTACGGCTTTATCTGGGCTTGTCTTGGCCTGTCCGGGGCTTTGCTTTAGCTTGTTTAGCTGGAACAGCAATTTCCTAATGACCAGGTGACTGTTAGACAATTTATTCTGCTTGTGCTTAGCTTTGTGTGATTCAACCATAATTTTAATTTTAATTTAGCTGAGAGTAACAAGTGGTTGTTTTATGTGGAATGAAGGACACAGGGCCCTAGCAAAATGATGTGGCATAGAGGACTATAAACATGGTATCATGGCACAGGTCTCAAAAGGAAAGCTACTGGATGCACTGCAGAGGAGTACAGATTTGAGATGTCAGTAGAGGGCATGGGATGATACTTGAGACCCCAGCGCTATAAACAACACATCAATGGTCAATGACTAATGGTTAAATAAAGGCAGACCTGACAACTGGGTGAAACTGCTTTTAGGAGTAGCAAAGAGAAAGGATCCAGTGTGTATAAAATCGTATGTATGGTGTGAGGCCAGCCACCTTAGGATCAAGGTGGACAGTGGCAAGGTGAGTGTAAAGTGGAGAAGGCACAGGAACTACGAGATGTGTGTTCCAGTTTCACCTTTATCATTATTGAGACTTAATATCATTCTCCTTCTTCTTTTCTATAATAATTAGATCAAGATGAATATTGAGTGATTGCAAGTTAAAGAAGTTGAGTGATTGCAAGTTTAAGATTCAGTGACAGTAACAGCTTTGCTCATAAGTTGTGTCTTTTTGGCCATGCCAGGACTTTTGAACTAAGGGCATCCAAATGCCTTCCTGAAAAGATTGTCATCACACATTGAGAATTCTAAGCAAAAAGCTATGGGGGTGAAATAGCTCAGAAATTCCCTAAAGTCAATCCTACATGTTTTCATTAGCCATTTATTTACACGAAAATGAATTGCTTATTTGATCTTTAGGAGGTGAAACAACATAATAAAATTCTGAAAAGACATCCCTATGATTTAGCTGTTTCAGTCAAATATGAATCTTTTACTCAGCATGTTTGCTATCAGTACATCAATAAGATTTGGGGAAAGTTATTTACACCTTATGTGTTTGAAGGAAAAGAAGGTGAATGGATCACTGGTTATTAAGAAAAAAGCTGAGAAGTTGTTTGTTATTGATTTATCCATTGCATACAGTAAATATTTCATTCGGTTATTTCATGAGGCTGTATACAAAATATAATATGTTATTTTGGTTTGCCTTGTAACATAGATATGCTATAAGAAACTTGCAATAAAACAAGATTTATTGTTATTTTTAGAATATTATTTGAATCATGTGCCTTTTTAATGAGGTTTGGCACATGTACTGTGACTTTATTTTCCCGGAGCAAGTATGAATATTAACATACCTTATCATAAAATAAGCCTCTTATTAAAAAAAAAAATGTATGTAATTTACAACAATCTGGTGGTTTTATTGGAATAAATCCCAATTTTCTAGTTCAGTTTAAATATACTTCTTGAAAAATCTTCAAGTATATCAGTCAAATTTGCTGATAGTGAAATTTTCACTTGATGAGTTTTAATGACAAATTTCACTCAATATAAAGAGATCTCCAAATGAAACTTTGGTTCTAATTCTCATAGTGCAGCTATTGGCTATCAAGTAATTTTCCATTAAGATAAACCTGTATCCTGCACAGTTACACTGTGAAATAAGCATTTTGAGTACCTGAGTACTCTGAGAAGTAGAGTTCTGGATTGATTTCTGATGTCAAACTTGTAAAGATCTTGTAATGTGAGATTTTTTCCACATCAAATATTCCCCTTGTAAACATCTTGGGTTTTGAGCTGCAGCTCAGATTTCTTCCCTGAATTATGATACTTGGCTTGCAACTTTGTACTGCAGTACTGGGACTTTGGCCCAGAAAGTAGGAGAAGCAATGATGGGAGATTCGGGTTTACCAACAGCATATGACAAGTTTGCAAATTCCAGGATTGGGTAGGTTACCTTAAAAGCCCATGAAGATTGAAAAACAAGGTGGGACAGTGACCAGCCACCCTCATTAGCTACTGCTGATACTGCATAGCAAAGTTTCATTAGGTACTCTCTAGTGGCAGGTCGTATCAAAGTATCTTGCATGAAATGACCAGTGTCTTTTGTTCCTGCCTGCCTCTACTACTTGTCTGATTATCTCTGGAAATGGAGTTTATAAACTCTTACCTGACTCCCATGCAGTGCCAGCTGGCCTGCAGAATGTAGCTGGAAATGAGGACATCATTTGAGGAGTTTTGATTTATATTTTTCTCTCTCCCTGCTGCCCTGAAGGTTTATGTGGCCTGCAAACATCTTCATGTCTGAAGAATATCTGTACAACATCTGACATCTTGCTGAATGCAGAGGAAAAAATATGAGCCCTTTACTGCTAAGCAGAGATGACAACTTTCTTGTAACATAATTATGCTGAGGATCCATATGTGCACTCTTGAAAAAATTTCTGTATGCTCCACTTATCTTAGCAAGATCATTAAATTATTTCTGGATTTTTTGCTGTACTTCCCATTTGCTACAAAAACCTACAGATGATCAAATAATGATAGAAAATGTAATTTAATAGAAGTATTGAAGCTATGAAGTTAAGAAAAAATGTGCATTTTATCTTCCCTGCTGCCCTTGATGGCATCTTCTATGTTGGATCACAGCTCCCTCCCTCAGACAGTGTCTGCCACCGTGTCACCTCTCGTTCTTGCTGAGCCGAGAACACTTCTGTTGGTGCACAGGAGTTGAATCTCCTCAAAGGGCTGCCCACACTTCAGCCTCATGTCACACGATCGAAGGGACTTCCTCCAGTGTAATTGGTACTCACCATAATGGCAGCTGCTGTATTGACTTGGAATTCTGCTCCAGACTTGACAGTGCCTCTCAGGGCTCACAGGGCACTCGAAGCAGCCCTTACCTGAAGGCTATAATAAACCTCATTGGAGCCTCTGGCCCACTCCATAGATTTTAGGGCAGATACAATTGTGAGGTGAGGTGCCCGTAGCATGGGGACTGCAATATGTAACCATCCTAGACAGGGATGTAGCTTTGAGCTAATGGGAAATCAGAGCTGAAACAACTGAGCTTCTTGTTTCTGTGGCATTGTCTGAATCCCTTCTTCCACCAGCTGACTTTGCTCTTTAAATTCCCATTTCCCTTTCTCCTGCCCCCTCCCCTCCTTCTGCCACAGGCAATTTAAACAACCTCAGTCTTGGTTCTTGTCAGTGATAGGAAGAGAGCTTCTCTTTTTGTATAGATCAGATGCAGTAGGACCATAAGGAAAAAGAGAAGGCTGCCTCTTCCTTTTGTTCCGAGCATGCCATGACAGTCTAGGATTGACTAAACTGTTGCTTTGTGCTTGCTGTGTGCATCTGTCTAGATATGTGTCTGGGTAATATTTTTTCTGGTCTGCCTTGAAAATGGCAAAGGCTGTAGGCTTGTCTTGGTCTCAAAGAGAAGCTGCCTCCTCCTCCAGCATGTGCTTGCTTTTTGTCAAGGAATATGGGCCCTCGTGCTTGCCTGCCTTGTGAATTACCTGAAATACACAGTCGATGGATAGTACCTGTCAGCACATTTCACCAGACAGCTCCAGAGGGGGAAAAAAGAGTTTAAATAATCATCTCTCTCCCCTGTGCATCAGGGAAGAGCGATAAAAAAATGGAGATAAAAGACTATTGAAGCCTTAGGACATTTAATCTCTTTTCCTTGGGGCAAATGCAGGTCTCTTTCCTATAGTAAACACATTTCAAGCTGTTCAGTTTTAAATTTATTTAGTGACAGTACTTCTGAGGCTTCCCTGGAGAGGTTATTTTGTAATTTAATAGATGCTGCTGTTGGGGAATTTTTTTTTTTGTTCTAATTTTCTAAGTACTCAGTGGTTTTCATCTTTAAAGCACATTACAGACATTAAATAATCTGCAGACAGTTACTGAGAGGTAGCTAAGTCATCACCTCTCACCCTGTGCCTTTCTGTTAATAACTCTGTGGGAACTCCATTCAACTTTACTCAAACATATATTTCTGCAGTTAAATCAGAATTTGTAGTATGGTAAAATGGCAGGTCAGGCACCGATTTTTTTTTTTTGGCTTTGTGTTTTCATTTTAAGTGTGCCACTTACTCATCATTTCAGATGTCTCCTAACGTTCAGCCTTAATGACGTTTTTGTTTTGCTGGCTGCATTTCATTGTTTTTAGCTCTACCCCAAACAACAAGTCTTCCTTCGCCTGTTGAGGTGCAGGAAGTGTGCATGGATGGTTTATTTAATGTTGTCTTGTCTTTGCAGGGCTCATCTCCCTCTCCTGGTGCTATCACACTTACCCTCCTTTTAGGCCATCTTCTGCACTGACGTCAAACTTATCTGGCACCTTCAAGGACCAGCCTGTGGTCACATCTGTGTTTCCTCTCTCCTCCCTGCAGCAAAAGCTGCTTCATTGCCCAAAACCACTAGAAAAATTACTGCTGACTCTTCTATGTGCCACTCCATGTAGACCGACAGCTCCACTGCATGTCGGAACAACCTCTGTGCCTAAATACTGGAAAAACTTATCATAAGGACACAGGTCTCAGGAGATGACAACAGTGCCCAGTAATGTCTTTAAGGGAAGGAAAAGTGTAAAAATACCCTCTCTTATGGACCGTCAACAAACTGAATGCCTCTAGTTAGCCTGTTGTCCAAAATGTTCTAGAGCTGGCCCGGGGCCCTGTTCAGTTGGCCTTGGTGAGCCTGTGTCCTTGAACCCTCACCGTGGCTGCTGATCTGTAGGTGAAGAGGCTGGAGTGGATGTTGATCTGCCTTCTGACAGTCCCTCTGCATTCTGCATGAAGCTGGAGCCAGTGACAACATGGAATTTAAAACAGATTGGTCAGAACTAAATTTTTCAGGTCAGAAAGGCAGGGAAGCTGCTTGTGAGGGTCACACAGCAGCCCTGTTTCACCCCTTTCCCTGCTTAAACAGAGCCCCAGACAAAAACATCCATTCCACTTGGCCACTCATGTTGCAGGGCATATATATTTGCACTAGATTTTGATATGGAGATATTATAAACCAGCCCTTGACCGGGACTGTGGCCCTCTCTGTTCAAGCTGCAGTTAGAGGGCTGCATGCTCTCAGGCAAGAACTGCCTGTGCCGTGCTGGTGTGAATTGTCCTACATTTCTGCTGCCTTGCAATGTGTACACAGCTAAAAATAGCACTGGCCTTTTAACCGTCACACTGCACACCCAGCACTTACCTGAGAGCAGGCAAACATGGGCACATGGAACTAGGAAATTCACGGTAGCGATCAAAAGAGCATTTGTCCTCTTTGTTCCCCTCGTAATTCCTCCTGTGGATTGGGCTGTCATTTTACATGTAGCAAGTGCCTGTGTATTCAGCTCTCACCATTCCAGACGGCAAGTTCACCTGGTTTGCATTTTACAGTCTTGTATTTCAGGGCAGTGCCTAAAACTGTCATCTTTTTAATAGTTAACTCTGTGTCAGAGTTACATACTGCCTAAACCCCAGTAAATGGCTTAAAGAAGTATTTGCTATAGGACCATGGCTTTGTAATGTTCTAGTCCGCCCCCTGTTTTCACTTGGGTTAGCCTGCACAGTGCAGAGCCATATGTTATCCTGACACATCTGGCAGAGCAGATCAGAGTTTAGTCTGATGTTAAATTTCAGGTCAGTCAGAAAACAAGAGTTTCAGTCACTGTCATAGACACATTTAAGTCAAAGTCTGAAGGAAAAGCCCTCTTTATATTTGTATATTACTTTGTAATTTTCTCTGCAGAATGCCACATAATGAAATACTGCTCACCAGCTTACTGGCTGTAAAACTGGCATTTCACTTTTGATGTGGTGATCTTGGAGGAAGGCCTATATCCTGCACAGTTTCACTGATAGCACGACTTCCCCTGGCACCTCCTCTGGGAGGTTTGCGCTTCATTTCAGATTTGTCAACAAGACTAATGCCAGCCCTCCTGAGCATCATGAGTCCAGAGACAGTATGTTCCCCTGACAAAATCCCTAAGTCATGCTACATTACCTGTTGTAAATAGACCTCCAGGAGATATTCCATAGTCTGTGAGTGTGGATATCTGTCCTGGGAGAATGTGTTGTAAGTAAGGGGGACAGCTGAAGGTGCACCTCCCTGTATGAAGCCGAAATGCACAACTGGATAAAGACCCTGTGGCATGAGCAATGTCAGGCATTTTAACATTGTATCCCCTGATTTGGAGCACTCTGAACTCTTGCTTCCATCCTTTGTCTTTACTACTCTCAAAATCTGTGCAACAAGGCAATAAAGCCTTTTGGAGAAACTCGTTTACTTCAGTTGTTTACATTAGCAAACCTAATGAAAGCAAAAATACTGTAATCAATATTCAAATGGTTAGAAATACTTGGGGGTTTTTAGTGTTGTTCTAATCTGGGACAGGCAGACAGTTTCTAGAGATATAAATCAAGGCACTGGAAGTAGCAAAAAATGTATAGGCAGGTGATCATTTGATTAAAATGCATGGTATGTATAAAACATAGCAAACCATTCTGTTAGCATTCAGTCTGTATCAATTTTATGATTAACTTTGTAATGTAAACAGGAAGATTGCAGGGTTTTGAATTTCCATTGAAAGGTACCAGAACCAGTGACCTGTCTGTTGCTCTGTGGTGCAGGGTTAGAAGGAGAATGCATGAAATTTTTCTGTCTCAAGGGACTTTGAATATGCTTGCAGAATAGACAGTGGTAACAAACATCCTCCCAGTCTGTTTGGCCTGGCCGTGTCTCTTACTCTCTGGCACTGTGTTAAAGATATTTTTAAGTATGTATTTCTAAAGTATGCCTGCCTTGAGAAGAGCTGCTTTGCTTTTTCTGTCCTTTAATTTTCTTCCCTTTGCTTGGCACTCCTGGAAAGGAATAGAAGAGTTGAAATAACCACTACTTGCACTGAGTTTAGTTTTACAAGTACTGTTATAACTAAATTATCCATCCAGCCAGAAAGACTAGAAAAGGCTCTAATAAGTCTCCCTAACACACCAGCTGGGACTGCTGAACTTCACTAAAGGAAGCACTGCAGATGCTTGACTGGGTCATATCTGTTTATCATGTCTGGTTTATGCTTTCGTAAGATAAACATCCTAAACCAGTCAGTCTCTTTTCAAATAAAAGAGTGTCTACACCTCCAGTTGTTCTCCCTACCACCTCACCATGTGGTCTAACCTTTGATCATAAAACCCAAAGTGAGTTAACATAGATATGAGAGGTAACAGTCAGTGTTCAAACATGGATCATACCAATCTTGAACATCACGAAGACAGATGTTTAAAAGGCTGAACACAAACGAGATCTAAATGGACGCTTTTGCTAATGGGATGACAGCTAGTAAAGGCTGAGAAGTGATGTTTACATTTACACAGCATGCATCTGGAATGTTCCCACGAATCTTCAGAACTTTTGTCCTCCACAGCTATGGATTGCCAGGTAATAGATTTAACAAGAACCCTAAAACCGTTCCCTAAATACCCATCCCCTCCAGGATACATCAAGCTACAGAACATTTCTGTAGTACACAACACAGTGGCTCAATCGATATCCTGCAGGATGAACCTTGTCCCTAGAAGGGACAGGGTTGCTCTGCTATTGACTCTTGTCCTTACAGCTGATTTTCTTTGTGCCTTCTTTCTGGCCAGGGAATTGCCTATAAAGGGAATGGAAAAAGAGGAAGGGACCAAAACCCCTAACACTTCTAGTACAAAGGCCCCCAAATTTCATGTGCTAAGTGAACATAGCAGTAGAACAGCAGAGAAGAGTATTGCCACTGTGTTATATGAGGCATGCAACTTCAAGCTCTAATGTTGCTATTACATTTAGTAGTGCAGCTTAAATTTAAGAGATAGATTTGCTCAGGTCAGTATAAATAATTTAGAATAAATATTCTAATTAGGGTAGTCATGAGAAAAGTATTAAGTAATTTTTTTAAAAACTACACAGCATTTTTATATTTCTTGCTATGTTAATCCCTCACAAACATGTTTTCATTAACATTCCTTTTATTGAATGCTAAGATTATTGCAAATGAAGGTCATAACAAAAGTTTTATACAATACAAAATTGCAAATCAACCTTGCTAATTACTGCCAAAACCTTACTGCTCAGATGCCAAGGAAAATATCTATCAAGACTGCTGGAACAATGCCTCACAATCTGACCAACTGGACCTCAACATTGCATGTACAGGCAACCAGAATGTCTGGGGGCTTCCCCATGGCTTGTGTGCAAGTAGCTAGGAAGAAGCTTGAGAGAGAAGAGAGAAGAGTGACTCAGCCCCACAGAACATAAAGCTGCCATGCTCCCAGCAGACGTGGTTACAATGGAGCATTTGCCTCCCCAGAAGCAGAGTGTTCTGTTCAGGGTAAACAGTTGTGTTTTCATTCATTTCAGGCCCTCTGTATTTCTCAGCTTTAATAGTTACCAAATAACTCTTAGTGAATTCTCTGCAACTTCATGCTTCACCCAGGACTGCATGTGGAGGGCATTGTTCAGGAAGAAAATGCATTTAATTCCCTCATTACCGGATGGCCATGTACATATAGACAGATAGAGAGGCACATGCCTTTCCAACATGGAGAAATTAGAGACACTTAAATAGACTATTAAAATCAGTTTCATTAGAGTAACACAACCCTCCCAGATGCACATAGACAAGATAGCACCTGGCTAGTACTGATTTTTTGGATGTCAGTGATGGGATGAAACAGGTAGTTTCCTGTCTTGCAGCAGTAGTGCATGTATGAATTGATTTTTATAAAGTGCATTGAAAATAGAGCATGTAATACAAACATATTATTCATGTGTCTTATGCTGTGAGAGGTAAACACAGAAAAATTTGCTCTAAGACCAAAGCTACAGAAGTTACAGAGCTTTTTAGCTTCTTAGGGGGAAAAAGGATGGGTTTATTGTTTTAATATTAAAATTATTCATAGGGTTAATGGTTGGACTCAATAATCTGAGAGGCCTTCTCCAACCCTAAATATGTCTGTGATTCTATGTAAGCTGCTTCTCAGCTCTTGAACACACTGAGGCGTTCCTGAGATTAACATTCATTGTTTAAATAAATTCAATTTAGCTGGTGCTAGTGATCTTTAATAAGTGCATATTCTGTGATGGATCAGGGACACGTATGGAAGTTGTGAGGGAGAAAATGCAGTGACTTCTTTTTGGTGTGTGCAGTGCTTTTATTCCTCCTTGCTCTGGATGTGTGAGCCCATGGGAATCTGGTTGTGATGCTTTTATGTATGAGATGTTCCACATTTCTAGTGGGGGAGAAAGAGAAAGAAATACAGACAAGAAGTTTTTGGTGAAGGTAAAATATCATGGCCCTATCCAAGTACAAGTGTTTTTCATTTTTTTGTAAATCTCCTCCTGCATTGATGGCTGATGGCTTTGGCAGTTAGACCACTTGCTGACCTTGGACAGACACATAATAAGAGAGGAGTTAAATGGCCTGCCAGCAGTCAGAAAGCAGAGTGTCTCATTCCCAAAAAGTTCCTACTCTTCAGCCTCAAGACTGTTTTCTTTCCCAAAGTCAGTTTCCTCACTGCCTGGGCAAAAGATATGCCTACTTTGACGTTTACAGCTCAGAAAAGGGGGTTTTCAATCTGTGCTTAGACTGCTGGATTCTGCTAATGCTTTCTAATGGGTCTGTGACAGGTGTGGAGGAAAATCAAAGTTGTTATCATTAGGCTAAACCGCACTGTATTGGAACCCTCACTCCCCATGGAAAATTTTCAGTCCCACATATTTAGAAAAGATGGAAAATCATTGTCTTGAGATTGTAATTTCTAAGATCTGGAATAATATTTCTTATGGGTAAAACTCTGCAGAGTAAATGTATCTCCCAACTACCTCATAATGCCACATGAAATTCAGTTCTAGACACTTTTAAAAATAAATATTAACTCCTCCAATATTAGATATTTCAGTCTTTGTAATTTAATATTATTAATATATTATTAATAGTGATTAGTTACATAATCCAATAGTACGATATATTAATTAGAGCTGCAATATCCCAGTGACAGATTAAATTTTGCATTCTTAGGGATATAACTTTACTATGTCTTAATATTGTAGTGCTGAAAATTTACTCTCCAAAGCAAACAGCTTTCTGAGTACTTCTGAAGCACAGTCAACAGTCTTTAGTCTTTCTATTAAATCTTCTTTTTCAAAATTTGTGCAGTCGCTAATCTGGGGAGTTTAAATAGACAAGGATCCTTTGGAAGTAAATCTCTGGGCAGCCTCCCTACAACAAGGTAAAGTTGGGCAATGCTCACTTCTTTTGTTAACATGGAGATGTGCCAGGAAGGCAGTGGTTCATTCTTTTACCCCAAACACTGTGTTGGCTGGGTTTTTTTCATTCAGTTGTGAAATAAAATCTGCTGCTCCTACAAAGCAGCTCTAGCTCGACATCCAGGAAGAGTGGACAGAGTAGTCAGTGAATGCAGTAAGTGGTGTAATTTCCATCAGTAATTTGAAAGTATTTTTTAAAATCTAGTAAAATTGTTTAGTTTGTGTGTTGGTTTTTTGTCAGTAGAGATCACAGTAAGAAAATGAGTATAGACTGGCTTGAACCACAGAATCTGAAACAGAAACACAGCCTTGAAAGTTTTGATTGTTTATATTTAGGGCTCCACTTCATCCAATTGTAGCAAGAGAGGGCAGACACCTGTTAGGATTTCCTGCCAGATTTCCTTAAATCTGAGAATAATTTTAGTTCTGGGAGTTTGGTTTGGGCCCATTTGCAGTTACAAGAGTATACAGCTGTGGAAAAGCAGTGACAGAAAGGAGAGGGTTACATGGAGGAGTAATTCTTCACAGCTACAGTGCAGGAATAGACAGGATGTTGGTAAGGTTGCTTAGCAGCTGTATTCCCACAGTCCAAGCTCTGCTGTGTTCCCATTGAGGATCTAATGTGCTTTCTGTTAAAGTGAAGCTGTTCATGGTGTAGGAGGATATATTTAAAGAGAGAACAGCCTACTGGGCTTTTCATATAATTAAAGCACGGTCACTGTCCCTTTACTGCTATTGCTAATACTCAAACTGAAAGCTGAGCTGACCATGTTAGCCTTCTTTTGAACCAGTGCTTGTTACAAGAGGCTGTGTCTCTATTTTTGCTCTCACTGGAAGTCTTTCAGTCTTACAGCCCTGCTGGGAAGACTGATGGCCAGGTCTGGGCCACCACATGCACTGATGGGACTAGATGTGAGGTGCCTGGCAATCTCCACCTGAGTGAAGCATTTGCTGCTCTGTTGACCAATGCTCCTCATGACTCCTGCTTGACAGGTAGCCCACAGGGATCCTAAGCAGAGGTGTCTGTAGTGGATTCTGTCCCTGGCAGCCCATCCTGTCCCTTCTGATTTTCCCTGCTGCTACTTGTCTAGCAGCTGCTCAACAGCTGTAGTTCACAGGTACTGAGACAATTGGCACTGATCTAAACTGCCAGTCTGTAAAATGAAATAACATATACCAGGAGCCGTTTTAAAAACTGTGGTGGTGTCTGGGCAGCTGTGGGGCTGGAATATATGCTATGCACCCTGCAGCAGCTGAACTATCCAGCAGGATGGGAGCATCCAAGAAAGGAATGAAGCAGATAACTGGGATGCAGATAGGTTTCAGTCTCCCTGTTTGAAAACAGAGTTAGCAACATCAGTGGGAATTTTAGAGGTGGAAAGCCCTGTATTAAACCAGATGTCACTATAGAACCTCACATATAAGCAGTATATAGGCTGAGAGTAAGAAAAAAGTTAGTGGTGAAGCCACCAGAAAAAGTAAGGTTGTGTCTCCAGTTTTTTGTGTGTAGCCTTTCAAGGTTCTGATACAGAATAGTTTTCTCTTTCTTTAAAATAACCTTTGTTCCCATGTTGGCTCAGTGTATGTGTGTGAGTGCAACTTCAATAGGCATGGAGGAGTCACAGAAAGGCAGTAGGGAGAGACGGGCAGGTAAAACTCCTACTCTTATTAATGATATTTTTTGACACTGCAATTCTAGCAATAAAGGTAATGGTTGTCCTTCTTCTGTTCCCTGGCATAATGGGTTCTAGGGTCTATAGAGCAAACAATGGTTCTCCAGGGGGCCTGGATACAGCTCATCCACAGCCTCGATTACTGCTCTGAATATTGCATATCCTTGTGTGTGGCGTCGTGTCTCGGTGTTCCTGTGCTGGCTGCACATCACCTGGGCTTTTCCTCTTTATTTTGCCACACACCACCCACCAGAGAATTCTGCACATCAGAAAGTGACATGAGAAATGGTGCCACCTCTTTCTTCAAATATTAAGAAAAGCCAAACCAGTGAACTACCTTTAAATCATGTAGGATGTAATTGCTCCCTCCTGTACTTTTGGCTGTCTCATCTTCCATTATTGCTGGTAATCCATGCATGCTCTGGCCTGTGGGGCCAGGAGAGGCTGGAGATGGGAGCGTGGGCAGTGGATGTCTCTGTGTCTAGTGTCATTGAACTCAAATGGTGAGAGCCATAGAACAGAGAGGGGTGCCTGTGCCTTGGATGTGTGGAGGAAAAGAGAGGTCTGATTATAGATCTACCCATCCATCGCAGCTCTCCAGTTGAACAAGTCACGCCACCCCATTTTTGTGATGGGCAACTATGTCACAGTCTTTGTGCTACACAATGCTTTAACAGAAGATCTGCTTTTCTTCCCTGTGATCTCAGGTGCATGATCTCAGACATCTGCCACTAATGACTTGCTTTCAAGGTGCTTGCCTTAATTTTCTGGTTTTGGATTCATATTTAATGCCAAGACATCTTTTATTCATTCACTATGTACACAAATGCCTGTAAACAACTTCAGCGTTTTTCCCATGTCTGGAGAATTTGCTGCTATTCTGTTATGTAATAAGTCTCCACTCTTCATCAGTGGTAATGGTCAGGTTCCACTCTAATGCTGTTTTGACGTTTCAATTCTTCCTTGCTAAAGGAAGATATTTACTTGTTTATTGTCAGCCGTAAAGTCAAGGTTTTGCTGTTCCCAGAAATAAATTGCTTATTATCATTGCAATTCTTTTTTCCAAGGCCTGAGGAAAACAACTTTTAATGGAAATTAGCAAATGCTATTACTGAAGAGGGGAACAAAACCTTTTTATTATCTGTCCTATTAATAGTTACCAAGAAATTTCAGGTGACATAGTGGAAAAAGTAGATAAAAATCAAGTCATGTTTTAATCTTATTTAGTCTCTTGTAATGATGAGCCAAAAGAGACCCTAATTATGCAGTTACATGACTTAAATAGTCTTGCTATTGCAGATAATTGCATTTGCAACATGCTTTGAAAGTGTTAGTGGTGTTATGGAGCTGGTTAAAATAAATTTTTCATTTAATGCTTCCATACAGAGGCAGCAATACATCTCTGTTTGAAAATGTGAAATTAATTTCTCAAGTAGTGGTAACACCACTTTTTTGAGTGTAAGGCAGTGTGTGCTTCAGAGGCTGTTTATGTCTGTCTTCACATTTTATTCAGTTGGGAAAGCAAAATAGAAGCAGGTTTTCCTGTGTCACCCAAAAAGGAGAGTTTATCCGCCAGATGTATCCAAAGAACTTAGTATTTTCAACAAATTACAATTTGTAGGCAGGACACTTCACCAGTCTCTGGATTGCACTCAGAACTTAGTCATTTCCATTCCAGTAATTAGGAGAATGAGATATGGTTTTATATTATTTTATTTTGACCATGGCAGACCAGGGATTTGTTGCTTCAATACTGTCTCACTAGGAACCTTCTCTGTCTTTTGAGTATTGTAGAGAGGATGGAAGTGCTAGTGCTGGAAAATTTAAGCAAACATTTTGCTTCCACTTTTAGCACTCTCTCCTAACACTCATGAATATTTATCCATGTGTATCTTTATAGCTTGAAATTACAGCAATTTTTAAACAATTATTGAATTATATTTCTTTTTCTCAGAAATCTTTTGCCATTTAATCTGTTTATATTGTATAAAGAGATCTTGGAATGCCAAGTGTAATGGGGAACTCAGAAATATAATGTATAATAAATGTTAAAGTGCATAAGAAGTCATAGGATTTCAGCAGAAATACAGTGGGATACAATGAGAGGATCATCTTCTCAGCTGCTTCTCACGTTATATCTTTTGTTTATCCTGGAAGTCACTTACAGTCCAATTACCAACTTGTGCATAAGAATTTGTTAAAGGAGAAAAAATATTTTCAAAAAATGTGGTTTCAAAAGCATCCTTTGTTGACTGTACTTGCAGGGAACTGGAAGATGCATCCTTATGCAAACACTCTTGTTTTCTGAGGGTGGCAACAGCTCAAACTTTTAGTGAATTCAGAATCACACTTTGGTCCCATTTTCTGGCATGTCAAAAAGATGGGTCAAAGTGCTGGATCAGAATGAAACTGTGCACCATCTGTTTTACTATAGTCAACAGTGCTAGGAAAAGGTCATAATCGGTATAAATAGAATCATGGAATAGTTGGGGCTGGAAGGGACCTTTAAAGGTCATCTAGTCCAAACCCCCTGAAATTAGCAGGGACAACTAGATCATATAGTCCTCGTAGCTCAGTGAGAAGAATAGATGCAATATCATTCCAAGTGTTTTTCTTCCATGTGATGCTTTTCCTCACTGTGCCAAGTGCCTGCAGGTAAAAGAAGGCAACAGCACCTCAGGGAAAGCCAGTGAGATTAAAGGGCCACCACATTCCTGCTGTCATGAGGATGATACTTTGTCCCCATATTCGCTCTCGTGAGTAAAGCACTTCCTTGTTCTGTCGCTGTTCACTTATTCAAGTATTTGAGCAAACCAGCGTGAGAGGCTGCACATCAGTATTCAAGGCACACCATGACGTGAGGAATCTGGAAGGGGAGCTTGGCTTGTTCCCTTCTAAATAGGATTGAAATTGCTGAGTATCTAGTTCTCATAGAGCCTCTTTTTCCAAAGGGCCTCACAAAATTAACCATATTTAGGGGGCAATAAAAGGCTGGTGAAAGAAAAGGGCAGGATTAGCCGTCGGCAGAGCCAGTGCTCTTGCTTTTTCCCCTGCGCAGCACTGCCTCTCACGAACACCCTGCGCACCGTGCCATGTCTCACCGGGAGCTGCGGGAAGGAGCTTGTTGCACCGAGGACTGGGGCAGCAGCTGCTTTCCTAGGGGCTGTCTGCTGTGTGCCTGTGCCGGCCCCTTGTCGTGCTGGATTCTGCCCGGGGAGCAGGGCAGCCCAGGTCTCCCAAAACCGCCCTGCAGGCTTCCTGCAGACTGGGGCAGCAGCTGCTTTCCTAGGGGCTGTCTGCTGTGTGCCTGTGCCGGCCCCTTGTCGTGCTGGATTCTGCCCGGGGAGCAGGGCAGCCCAGGTCTCCCAAAACCGCCCTGCAGGCTTCCTGCATACCCAGCCGCCATCTCTGCATTCCACATTATTAGCAGGATTGTGTTCAGGACTGCGGGAGGCAGCGGTTCTTTTCCAAGAGGGTGTGATGGATTTGTGGCAGGGGACCTGTGGCAGTTGGTGCTTGGCAAGTGCTGTGAGAGGGTGTGGGGCCGAGCGACTCAGGGAAGCTATTAACAGTCTCTGTTGAGAAGCTTATATTGCCTCAATAACATGGATCATTAATTTTGCTTTTTAATCATTAAGAAAATGCCTTTGTTTGATGGAATGTTTGGGACAAAGTTAGATGTAAGAAACTTTTCTGCTTTTCTTACTCATGTAGCACTAGCTATTAACTAATTCACTAAGCTTTTAACTAACCTCTTTTTCATAATTTAAAGCTGATGGAATGATTCTATTTGTATGTATACAAATTAGTTGCTGCTAAATCATTATTTCGAGTTGTCTTGCTTTCTGAGCACTCAGTGTTTGTTGATGACAAACCCAGAGCAATAGAAATGTAATGAAAGCAAATTAAAGGAAGCGTTACAGGGATCTACCCAAGGCATTTATCCTGTATAAATACCAGTTCCTAACAAAATTATGAGGAAATAAGTGGAATTTATTCCTGCTAATATACATTATTTTCTCCTTTTAAAAAATGTTTACTGCAAGATTAAGACATGTTCTCCTTAAGTTCTCTCTCTCTCTCTCTTTCAGTATACAGCCTTTTGTTCTCCGCTCAGTGCCATTTTCACTTGGTTCCTCTCCTAAAAATCAAACAGGTAAATAAACAGTTTCCAGGGCAGGCTGTGATTCATAAAGGAAATAAGCAGTGCACCATGCACAAAAAATTCAAAGGATGGGTTAAAAATAGGAGGTACATCTCTCTGATTGTTTTCCTACCACCACGCCATGCAATGAAGGACATAAATAGATGTTCGTGGCCAACCTACATCCTTATTTTGTCTTAGATGTATGTGGTTGTACGAGAGTCACCAACAACAGCAGGATTTGCAGCTCCTCCTGAGGGTCTGCAGCAGCAGCCATGGTGCTTTGCCCATAGAGGCAGAGCTGGAGCCCAGGCAGCTGAACCAGAGCACCCAGGGCTTGTGCCACAGTCTCCGCAAGTCTCTGACTGCTGCCAACAGCGCTCCATGGAACAAAGCAACTGCATATTTTTGTGTCTGTTGCAAATGATGATTACTGCATCTAAAGATGCACAAATGGCAGCTGCCTATTTCCAGAGTTAGCTGTCACCCCGAGAAGGTAGGAGTGAAAGCCTCTCTGGAGATCCTCTCTGCTTTCTCACCCAGTACAGGTGCCCTTTTCACGCCGTTGTTCCCCATTAGGCTGACAACACCTGCTCTACCGCTGCCTGCTTCACTTCTGGATCCCAGCCTTGCTGAGGTCTGCCTTGTGCCAGATTAAAAAATATCTTCCATGTGTATTGGGTACTGTACAGCTTTCTTGAAAGTGAACATCCTGCATTCAGATATCTGAGGTTATTAATGCAGAAAATCTATGCCAATTTGTTATGTTCAGAGCCTTTTCATGCTATGTTCATTGAAATCTCACTGTGGTGGATTTTTTCAGTAAAATCTTTGAGAGGCTTTTTATATCAACAAATCATAGAAAGCTTTTTAAGATTAATATTAATATTATTGCATTTCTTTTACTATCAATATAACTCCTGAAGGCTTTTTTAACCCGTTTCTAAACTTATTATGAGCCATAGAATAGTAATAACCAAATTACAAGCAAGCAGTGCATTTCAAAGTATGACTTACAAAATTGTTACTGTCTCAATAACCTGAAACTCTAAAAAACAGCAGTAATGTTGTGGTGAACCTTAAGCACAGCCCTAGAGAAGGCAAACTGTAGTATTATAGACAGAAAATGTCTTAACAGGGGCACAACTGTTACAGGAAAGGGATGAGTTTACTTTGGTCTTTACTAAAGGCTCATTTTTTCCCCACTGTGTAAAACATCAAGAAACACAATGAAGAGTAAAATCCATTCATATGGTTCATGATTCCTCACAACCTCAAAAATTGGAGTTTGTATTGCTGTTTTATCATATTTAGTATAGAATATGCTCCAGTGCTGACAGAAATGCAAATGCAACTACAATGCATCTACGTCTCCTGTTGCCTGTTTTGCTGCTGCTCTTAATTAGGCACTTTCCCAATGGAGTCTGGCAATATATAGTTTTTGATGTGGTAAATGAAATCATAAAATCACAGAATAGTTTAAATCAGAAGTGGGTCATCTAGTTCAACCTTCACTCAACATAAATCCAACAGAATCAGGTGATACTGGGCCTTCTCCAATCAAGTTTTGCATTTCTCCAGAGAAGGCATTTTTTTCCTGTTTAATTGGGGTTTTCATTGGGTCAGTTGCTTCCTGTCCCATTGCCATCTGTCCCTGAGATGATTCAGGCTGTTTCCTCTGTTGAGCCTCTTAAGGCTGAACAAACACAGCTCTCAGCCTCCCCTTGCATGTGCTGAGCTCCAGTCCCCTGACCGATTTGGTAACCCTTTACCAGACTTACGTCAGACAGGCAGCATGCAGTAAGCTTGATAGTGCTGCGAAGGAGGGAGATTAAACACTGTTGTGTAGGAGTGAGAATGGGAGGAAAGGTGGAAAAGAACTTACTGTTTACAGGTTTCATAAAAATAGGAAGAAACTCTGGAGATGCTGCATCCAGACTAGGAGGGGCGCTGTGGCAATTGAGTGAAGTAACTTCTACTCTGCTCTGCAAGGACACCACTTATATCAACCCATGTCAATGACTACTTTATTTGTTAAAAGCAAAACAGAAGAGCTTGTGGAGTTCTCTTTGGCATCAGAGGGTGGCTCAGAAAGGTGAGGAGTTCTTGAGAGAAGAGGATAAGGGTTCAGAGGGCGGGACGGAATGAGAGCTTTAAGGGATATATGCCCTGATACACCAGTTTTGATGAAGCCTGAGAGGCTTGTGTACAGTCTTGGGGTGATGAATAAACCTGATTGCCCCAGGTGGGTAATAGAAATGGACAAGGGCGTGCAATGGACAGTGTGATTTGCCAGCATGGACTGCTGGATGACATAGTCTAAAGTTGCTTTTGGCCTCTAAACTTCCCCTGTCCAAACACAACACCAAAAGGATCATCAGCACCAGGATTAGAGCCACATGAGAGGGGAAATGTCTCCCTGTCAAACTCAGTTTCCTTGAACCCAGCTACTAGGTTGTGACAGTGGTGCTCAAGATCCAGTTGTCTCAAAGAGGAAAGATTTCTCCCATGGCCTCAGGTCATCTGCAGGTTCAACCAGAGTGTTCAACTCCCCTTCAGTGCTCTTTGCTCTGCTTGCACAATTCACAGTGCTTCAGACTTTGTATTTTGCATTTCTAACATCTGCTTTGACGGTGCTTTAAGGACAATACAGTCAAACCCTTACTGGTAAGTAAATTTTGTTTTGCCAGCTGAGAGACTGCCTCTAACACACATGACATAAGTCATGCAAGGAGCCAGCCATGGCTTGTTGCTTTGGACTTTCAAACAGACATAACACTAAGCTGCACTGGAGGTTGACAGTGGTAGAAGTTCTTGGAATCAGGCAGTGTGAGTGGCCTGTGTTCCTCAGGTCTGTCCCACACAGGTCCCCATCCCTTCTCTCCCTGCTCATCCTCCCTGCCAGGTTGTCTCAGGCAGCATGTCAAAAGCTTCCATTTTTTTCTGTAAGGTAGCTGTAGATAAACAGGTTCCTGCTAGTTATCACTGCAGGGTGTTTAGGTGGTTGAAAGTGCTCTGCAATTCTTTGAGCCTCTGCCTCCCAGCTGTCAGTCCCGCTCACTCTGTGTTTGCAGCTGGTGCAGAAGAGAAGATGGCATCTTAATTCAATGTGGGTGTTGCCTCAAGCTTTCTGTGCAATGCTGGCCATTTACTCCTAAAATTGAACTCTACTGTCCTTTTGCTTGCATGATTGTTGAACAGGTCTCCATGAGATGAAGCTGTCCTGTAAGAAGTGTCCTCAGACAGTGTGGTAAGGTTCACACAGGCTCTTGCAGGATGAGAGGTGGTGGGGTGATGTCACCATGAATATCCCTGTTGTTGGTTGGACTGACCGTCACTCTCCCTCCTTTTTTTTTTTTTTTTAATTTAAATACTGGTTGAATACCCCTGATAACTCCAGTATCCAAAACATTTTTGGGACAAGCCATGCTACTACTATGCTCTAAGGGCAGGACCACTGCTGGAGGAAGTGACGTCTTCCCAGTTTAGAAGCTCCATGGCATTCTACAGAGAATGAAGGGGCAAAAAGAAATGCTCCAATTGACTTGCTTTCAGTGCCTGCCAGTGCATGTAAGTGGCAGTGCAGGCCCTCTCTGTTTGGTATATTCACAGTTTCACCAGAATTGCTATTTCTGTGTGACTCAGGAAGAGCTATTTTAATTAAGGCATGTTGGTGAGGTTTGAGGTGTAAAATCTGACAATCAAAATGGAAGGATTATTTCCTTTTCATTTACCTTGTGTGGGCTTCAGGACATCTGAAACCTTAAGGGCCACATTTTGATTGCTGTCTGTTTTAAATGAGAAACTTGCAGGCTTGCACTTCAGTAAAAATGACCCAGTTGTGCATTTCTCCTTTCACAACCAGCAGAACCACAGCTGCTCTATGCCTGTGTGAAGCACATTCCTTCTTGTCTCTTAGCTTGTCTCCTAGCAGCTGGCTTGTGGGTGTGTGTATATTAAAAAAAAATCGCTTAAATGTGAAAAAAAGCAGATTGACTTTGTTAAAGGAAAAGAATTCTTTAGCAATTTTTATTTCTCACTCTCCCCTAACTATAACAGGTATGTAGAGGTGAGAAAGGCCCATCCTTGCAATCATAGCAGGATGTTGGGATAGCTCCACGCTTTCCCTGGAAGAGCCTGTATGCATGCCAAGGCATTGTGTAGTCTACCAGCTTGTGAAAAATCAGTTGTGAAATCTCTGCCATGACATTGCTGCCAGTGAAAAAGGCAGCCCCCATTTACAGTACAAAAATGTATTACTGGATACTGAGATGTAGGTAGATTTTTGCCTCTTTGAGTTCCTCTCAGCACTTATTAGATATGAGAAAATCTGTGCAGTAGTTTACATGAATCTTCCTGTAAAAGTTACATTGTTTTATTTTTCAGGCAGTTTCCAGTCTCCCCCAATTACACCAGCACTTTTGCTGTGATACGTGTCCTGCTTAAGAGATGAGGGATTTTCCTATTTGATTCATGTAATTTCATTTTGGCTTTGAATTTTTAAACAAGTGTAATAAATTTTGACGAAGTGCAGTGTTTACTCAACATCTGGATACATCTGTACATTTCTTAACTCATTATGATAGTTAATACCAATTTACTATGTTTTTGAGATTTTTACAGGCCATCTGCATTACTATAATTTCTTCCCTGCACTTAAATGAGGAATTTTAAAATCCTTTTCCCCAGCTAGGGTTACAGGTGTTTGATATTATAAATGTTGGGATGACTTTGGCTCAGGATGAGCTCCTGAAGCTGCCACATGTTCCTGTGGTTGCTGTGTCCTGCAGACTCTTCCCATGGTCCCATCACAGTATCTGCCTCCCTACTCCCAGCAGTGGGGCATCTGCAGCTGGCAGCTGTGCAGGGCTGTGCCAAATCCTGCTGGGATTTTGTTCAGACTTAGACACTTGAATTTGCTCTGTTTGTCCTCTTAGATCTGTGCATGAAGACAGCACTCTGAATGCAGGAAAGGTCACTGCTATTTGCAATTCCCTCTGAAACTAATTATTATGGCTGTTTTCATAGAATCATAGAATTGTTTAGGTTGGAAAAGACCTTTAAGATTGTCAAGTGTAAGCATTAGCCCAGCACTGCCAAGTCCACCACTAAACCACGTGCCTCGGTGCCACATCTGCACATATTTTAAATACCTCCAGGGATGCTGACTGCCCCACTTCCCTAGGGAGCCTGCCTCCAATGCATGAACATCCTTTTGGTGAAGAAATTTTTCCCGCTATCTAATCTAAACCTGTCCCAGTGCAACTCGAGGCCATTTCCTCTTGTCCAGTCGCTTGTTACCTGGGAGAAGAGGCTGAACCCCACCTTAGTACAACCTCCTTTCAGAAAGCCGTAGAGAGTGATAAGGTCTCTCTTGAGCTAAACAGCCCCAGCTCCCTCAGTTGCTCCTCATCAGACTTGTGCTCCGTGAGAGCACTGTGGGAAATGGTGTCAAAAGCTTTACTAAAGTCCAGGCAGAGAACATCCACAGCCTTTCCCTCATCCACTAAGTGGGTCAACCTGTCACAGAATGAGATGAAGTTGGTCGAGCAGGATCTGACTTTCACAAACTCATGCTGGCTGCATCTGACCCCCTGGTTGTCCTGTACGTGTTGCATGACGGCACTCAAGGTTATCTGCTCCATGACTTTCCCCAGCACCACAGTCAGGTTGACAAGCCTGTTGTCCCCCAAATCCTCATTCTGATCCTTCTTGTAGAGGGGTGTCACCTAGGCTAACCTCCAGTCTACTGGGACCTCCCTGGTAAACCAGGACTGCTGGTAAACGATGGAAAGTGTCTCTCTGAGCTCTTCTGGCAGCTCCCTGAGTACTCTTGGGTAGATCTTATCTTCTGTGCTCATTGCAATGTTTTGTAAGCTTGGATAAAACCATAAAATATATATATAATTTTTTTTTGTACCAGCTGAAGCCCTGAGTCTATGTTTTAAGCCATTTGATTGGAGTGGGGACACCTCTTGTCCACAGCTATTGAGGACTTCTTTAAGGAGTAGTGCTTAGCAAACAATCAAGTCTCTGAGCCTTTATTGCTAAGTAGCTTAAGATACAGATCCGGTAGGGTCCTGTGTAAAGGTCCAGGCAGTGGCTAAATTGTGACAGAAGCAGAGACAATAAATTCCTTCAAAACCTCATGAGGACTCTCCTTTTCCAGAAAACACAGTAAGGTCACTTTGTCTTCATTGTGCTATCTGTTTTGACTGCTGTGTATCTATGGTAAAATCTAAACTAGGGCTATTAAACTCATCACTAAAAAATAATAGCAAGGAAATAAACTAAAAATCCAAGTACTCCAGGAAAGGATGTCTCCCATTTCAAAGACTAGGCACATGCACTCGTTTCCCAGAACATATGTTCCAGTCAGACAAGGTGGACAAAGTAGACAAGAGAAAAATTTGCCTTAGAGACACTGCTGTCCTGAAACAGAATTCTAATGTTGGGTCTGTGAGCTGTTCCATAATGGAGAATCTCTCCTCACTGGCATGTGGCTGTGATCCTGAGACCAACTTCCCCAAGGAAGAACTACTCTTTGTGAATCACTCTGTTAGCGTCACCTGGACTGTTGCTTTCCCCCCCGCCCCCGATGTTTAGTAAGAGCTGTGTAGAACATGTTCAGAGTTGTTGGATGACTACATATTCCTTGGTTTAAACCTGTTCCTTATTTTTTCAAGTGTTCCTGAGGGTGATTACTTCTCTCTTTTTTTATGAGTCATCACTTCATCTTTTGCGTAAGTAAAAGGTGGGTTGACTCAACTCAACCTTTTCACAGCCCTGATAATACAATTGATTAAGTCTTGTTTTCAGACTAGAGAGACCCATGGTCATAAGAAACACAAGAGAAAAATCTCAAAATTTTTTCCCCATAAGCTGTCCTTAGACTTCATTGAATTTCACAGTAGTAGGAAGAGTCACAAACATGGTTTTGTGTTTCTGGTTTGACTGTTAAACATATATTCATGTTATATAGATCATGAATAGCTAAAAGGATATTGTATTCGGAACAAAAGTACTTATGGGAGTGTTTTTTTGTAGCCAGCGAATATTTGCTGCACATGAGCATTATATATTTTATTGCAAGATGGACTAGAAGTACAGAAAAGGTTTTTTTAAGTAAAATAATGTATTATCTTTTTCTGGTTTTGCCTGATTGTTCCCAGGTAGTCCCCTCACCAGTGCCCTGTGGAGACATTAATGCAAATTTAGCAACTTTGAAAAATAAGAATAATGAGCTGTCATGAGCTGTTTTGTACTGCCAGGAGAAGCACTCTCAGCATTAAAGCTATTGCAGGGGAAAATCTTCTGAGCCCTGTGGTAGAAATGCACTGATAGCAGTTTTCCCTTGGAGCTTACCATACTGGCCAGGACTGAGCTGCAGTTTTGGGGACTTCTGAGGGGAAGAAACTCACAATGAAGCTGAACTTAGGAACTCTCTGTGACTTTACTGGAAGTCTGTAGTGTGAAGATTGAATAGCCTGGTCAGAAAAAGATGAAGATTTGGGAAGGGTCAAGAGAAGTAGTGCAAGCAGTTTCTCTGGAAGGGATCTGAATTATGGTTGCTGAAGGCTGTTTCATCTTGCCAGCAATCCTGTTTAAAATAAAGTTGTACATACTTGATCTCAAACATTGTGATTTATATGAGATATACACAAAGAATGCATCCTAAATTTCTCTGACTGTATATGGATATATGTTCTACTGCATATGAAACACAAAATACATTGGGATGAATTTACAGGAGAGCTAAAGTCTATCTAAAAGAATTACAGATAGAATTACAGAAAGAGTACTATCTGAGTACTCTAACTTTCATTAGCTGAAGAAGATCCTTCACATATCTCACTAGGGAGTAAACAATAGCAGTGTGGGACATAACACTTGGGGCTTGTTCACTCAACGTGCAGCAGGATAGAACTCTCAAAGAGATCATCATCTAACTTTGTGTCCAAATATTGTTCTTGTATGTTTGATTCTTTGAATTATATTCTTGTATGGTCTGTGACTGTGGTCTGTAACTAAATCCTATCAATAAGGAAAGATACCCTCTTGCATCTATAAAAACATGCTTTGCAATTTATGATATAAATGGTAATATGATTTTGCATTAATCAGTAAAGACAGGGGGACTGTCAGATAAAAACCAGCTTGTAAACACTACCCTGGAGTTCATGAGAGAAGACTTTGGTCTCTTCAAGGATCTCCTTGGTAAAGTGCCATGGGGAGAGAGCCCTGGAGGAAAGAGAGGTCCAAGAGAGCTGGATGGTTTTCAAGGATTGTTTCCTCCAGGCTTAAGTGCAATGCATCCCTACAAAGAGGTAGCATACAGAGTGTGAAAGCAGGGAAAGATAGCCTGGGAGGAATACAGAGAAATTGTCTAAACAGCCAGGGATCTGGTTAGCAAAGCTAGAGCACTGGCAGAAGCAAATCTGAATGAGGATAAGGGTAATGTTCATCAGCAATAAAAGAAAGACTATTGAAACCGTGGGTCCTCTCAGAAAGGATATGGGAGACCTAGTTACCGAGGACACAGAAAAGGCTGAGTTACTCATGACTTTATTGCCTCTCCAGTGAGTGTTCCAGACACAGCATCCAAGTCGCAGAAGGTGATAGCAGGGATTGTGAGAATGAAGAACCGCTCGTTGTAGGAGACGACCAGAGATGGGCTTGTGCAAACCTCATGAGTTTCAACAAAGCCAAATGCACAAGGTCCTGCACCTGGGTCAGGGCAATCCCAAGCACAAGTACAGGCTGGGTAGAGAATGGATCAAGGTTAGCCCTGGGGAGAAAGACTTGGAGGTGTTTGTGAATGATAACCTGGACACAGGCTGGCAGTGTGCGCTTGCAGCCCAGAAAGCCAACTGTTTGCTGGGCTCCATCAAAAGCAGTGTGGCCAGCAGGTCCAGGGAGGTGATTCTCCCCGTCTACTCTGCTCTTGTGAGACCTCTCCTGGAGTGCTGCATCCAGGTTTCTGTCCCCCAACAAAAGAAGGCATTGACCTGTTGGAATGAGTCCAGAGGAGGGGCACTGCATTGGTCACAGGACTGAAGCGCCTCTCCTACGAAGATAGATTGAGAGTGTCTGGGCTGTTCAAACTGGAGAAGAGAAGGCTTCAGGGACACTTTATAGAAGCCTTCCAAAAAGCCGGAGAGGCCAAAAGGCCTTTTCACAAGGGCATATAGTGATAGGACAAGGGGGAATGGCCTTGAGCCGAAGGAGGGTAGGTGTAGATTAGATATAAGGAAGAAATTCTTTACTATGAGGATGGTGAGGCACTGAAACAGGTTGCCCAGAGAGGTTGTGGACCCCTCATCCCTGGAGGTGTTCAAGGCCAGGTTGGATGGGGCTCTGACTAAACTGATTTAATGAGGTTCCCTGCCAATGGCAGCAGGGTTGGAACTAGAGGATCTTTAAAGTCCCTTCCAACCCAAACTATTCTATGGTTCTATAAATGCAGATTATAAAAATAATTTTACTTTTAAGAATGGAACTCTTGAAATATATTTAGGTTTGTATTTATATTTTGCTGCTAAAAACAACATCATGACTGGTGCAGAAACAAGAGAACTGCATTGTAGAACACCAGATATCTCTGGATATCTGTAGGTCTTCAAATAACTATCACTTGACAGAAAATTAAAAAGTAGTGGTTTTTTTTCATCCACCGTTAAAATAATACAGTGTGAACTGGAGTTACTGACAAAATAGATTAGTTATTTTTTTCAACCCAGAAAGCAATTAAAGGGTTTGCTGAAAAATGCGTGCTTCCTTTTATGGTCAATGATTCCTCAAACAATTTAATGTCAAAATGCTTTTCATAGCTTGTTACTAAATAGCTGAAAGAGAAATCATCCATTGTGTGTCTATTTTAAAGACAACAATGAAGCTGGAGAAAGAAAATTAATATTTACTTTCACCCAATTGCTTTTCTCTCATCATGAAATCATCTTGTGAGCAACTCATCATTTCACCTTGAAAGCTTTGCATCATAGAATCATAGAATTATACAACAGACTATCCTGAGTTGGAAGGGACGTTTAATGCTCATCTAGTCCAACCCTTTGCAATGAGCATCAAAATTTTTAATTGCTCTTTTCCTCGTCTACCAAAGGAGTTTTAGAATTACTAGGAGTTCTATCTTATTTTGTTAACATGAATACGTAGAAATGTTGAGGCAAGTCACCTCTACACAGTCATTGAAGGGATCTGAAATTTGTTTTCAAACTGTGAAAGATAATAATTTATGCTAAGAATTCCTGGTTGACATTTTAAAAAAAGCTAAAGTTATATAAAATTTAAAGTTATTATACAGGGGTAATGATGAAGAGAATTAAGTAGCTAAATACCATTTGAATTTATTTCCCACTATATTCCAAATGTTGAAGACACACCCTTAAAATGAGAAACAACAATTCCCATATACCTCCAAATTTATGACTTAATCTGTTAAGTGAAGAATAATTTACTAGGGTGAATTACTAGGAAGCCGGTGGGATGATTCAGTGTTTTTGGGGGGGGGGGGGGGGAACCCAACAAAAAAAACCACAATAAGGAAAAAGAAAAGAAAAAAGCCAATTCTGTAGGAAGACAGAGGAAGAGGTTTATATGTTGTGTTGGGGTTGAGGGGAATATGTGAGCCTGTGTCACCAGACTCATCTTAGAAAAAAGTTCACTGTTAGATCTTTGAAGAATAGCTATCTTGGTATCAAGCTCACCAAGATTGTGACACTTCTATAGACTTTCATCCTTAAATTCAACAGCAGAATAATTAGTTTTCTTGTGTAAACAGAAGTTGATAGATTGCAGAAATCTGCTACATGTTGTTTCTAAGGCCAATCTTTCTATCACGCAGTTTCATCTGTATGCATAAATGCTTTTATTAACTGATTTAAGAAAAGAAGAGACATTGAAATAAACAATATGCTAAAATAGATGTTAAGCACAGTTTTAAGCAGCTTCATCTCAACTGTACCCTTTACTTTGTGATTTCTGTACCATTTCTCCACAGACACTATCTTTTTAGTGAGTCCTTCTTTGGTAAAAAGCCCTGAAGGGAGTTAGATCTGAGGGCAGGGTATCCTTATATACTGTCTAGACAGATAAAACCCCAGTTTCATTTTATCTAACTTAAAAGACTTAACTGAGATATCTAGGCAGGCTCAACCTAGGTTAATAGAGAAAGCACATCCCAGAGATGGAGAGATGTCATGTACCATAGTTCATGCTTTTCTGAAAGTGGATGAAACACGAACCACTTATCTGTACATTAAGAAGTTAATACACTACTATCTGTGACACAAAGTTTAAGTAATATGTATTAATCTATTGAAGATGTCTATACAGCCAACACTTTTACAGTTTAGTGGCAGATAAAAAACTCCATCCAAATGGTTCAGAAAATCACAGTGTAGTAGAAGATGCCCTCATGAGGAGGTTTAAGTTGAAAAGTGGCTTTGGCCAGGAAAAAAGGACACATGTTTAAGCAGCCTTCCATCAACCTGACCTCTAGATATGCAACCAGTGTTTCAGGGGTGAGCATCAGGAGATGCTCCTCTTCAAAACTTTCTGGTCTTGCATGCATGTGGGCACAACATCTGAGGACTAGCTGTTAGCATAGGATAAATGTCTGTTCTTTATCAGCATGTACATGCCTGTTTGTTCATGTCTTTACAGTAAATCAGCTTAGCATGATATTAAAAACTGAAAGGCAAAAAGGTAAGAAGCAAACTGAGACAGAGAATGCCGACTCAACCAGCTTTGCTAGCAAACCCAAAGCACCCCACAAAACAAATACACATCAAACTGTGCCTCAGCAACAAAAGGAAATGGAGCTAAACAGCTTGTGCAGTTTTGCCAGTCACTGCTTTCATGGCTGGCAGCAGCACAAGACCTTACAAGACATATGAGAAAGCATCAATCAGGGAGAAAAAGAATCCTAGTCTCAGCACCATGCACTTCACGTAAGGGAAAACTATTAAGGTGTTCCTGAATGTTCTGCTCTTGAAAGTAATATATTTCTAGAAAGATATGTTTTATAGCACTTGCTCTTGAGGCATCACTAGCTGTTACATTCAAATAATTTCCTTACCCTGCTGGAGGGGCTGCTGACATTACAACAGATTGAGCATGAAGATCTGGCTAATTTTTCAGAAAGAAGTATGCTTTCTCACACAATACAGCTGAAAGCAGCAGTTACACAGGGCTAGGAGGGGAACAAAGACCTGCCAGAGCCCAAGAGCTGACAGGCTAGACAGGAACCATGGTCAGTGTAGTGCAAATCCATGCTGTAATCTAGTACCAGATGACTCCTGAGGAAAACACCAGAAAACAGCACATTGCAAATATGGTATTCTTTCCACTCAGAAATGTCTCTTCCACTGGCAGTGGAAACTGCAAATCTGTGTAGTTAGGAATCCCCTTAGTCACAGAAACAGAAAGGACTTCCAAATCATCTTGCCATTAGTTCGTGATAATACCAGGAATTCTTTGTCTAAAACCTACTAGTCTTCAAATTATTGTAAATTCTTGGCCACCTATTCTAGTCTTTTGTGTTGTGGCACAAGAAGAATCTTGCTGAAGTACCTGTGGAGGGTTCAAGACACTCTGCTTTTTTTTTTTCAAAGAACAAAATGTAACATTTCATTCATAATGAAACTAAGATGAAAACAGCATGCATCAAGAAGGTTTTTCAAGGAAAAATTGTACTCTGTCTTGGTAGTAGGTGCGGCCAATTCGTAGTTGGCCAATGGAGAGTCCACAGTTGTTTGAAGTTTTTTTTAATTTAGGTATTCTTAATATCTCTTACTAAGTTTGGAATGTTTTTTAGATTTTGTCTTCCGTGACTTGTGCAGCAGTATGCATCTTGTCAGTGATAGCTGTGATGTTTTTTAGAGGATGTAGTTTATTTTTCTGATGGATTTAATTAAGTTTTGAAGGCAGTAATTTTCTTACAAAGATGCTGGGTTTGCTGGAACTTGTTCTACCGAGGTTTGTGTTTTGTTTAGGTACAGTTGTTGTTGCAATTTTTAGGATATTGACAGTATTATGAGGCAGACCATTTTTTCTATCTTTTGGGCTTTTCAGATGTATGTACATAAACAGACAAACATAAATATTCCATATGAATTACATACATTGTATGATGCATATGTATAACTTGCATAATATTTCCAAGAGAAGGTGTACTGGATGTTTTATTAGACTGTCTTACAGACACCAGTTAAACAATGGTTTTCAGCACTTTTAAATTTCATTTAGCCTTTATTTAACTTCAGGACACGTTACTGACAAGCCTTACATTAAAGGCTGCATCCTGCCAGCAGCAGAAGCCATTCAGTATCCCCTGAGTTCCTTTGGAATTTAGGACCTGAAGCACCTTGCAAGAATGAGCCATAATCATCATGTACTGGCATCCCGTGCCATAAACCCACAAACCAGAAGCCCTGTGGCTCTGCACAAACTGTTGTGAAAGTCTGGAACATTTCTGGTGATGTGTTGAACCAGTGCAACGCAGACGAAAGGGAAGGAGGGACAAGATGAGGAGTGTAACACTGCCTGGCTGCAGCACATCGCCTCTTCGCCTGCCTTGTACTGGCAGCCTGGCACTGCTTAAGGCTTGTCCTCGAAAGTGCTCTTGTGCTTCTGCTCTCATGTTGGCATCAGGAGAGGAAGACCAGGACAGTGCCCCAAACCATCTCTGACTCTGTCATTGCTCCTCAGGTTTCATCAACTCAAACCCGTTGTGATGATACCCTTCAGAACTTCCTGAGACCCAGGACGGCCATGACTCTTGCACTGCAGCCAACAGAGCTCTGCTGCCTAGACTTCTGGTTTTTTATTCTTATGGTAAATTACTAATATAGGAGATGCTGAATAATTCACTGAATTGGCTCCAAACTTTGTTAGAAATTATAGATTAGTTAATTCCACATAATTTTGGCTTTCCTCCTTTGTTTCAGAATCTGGCCAAGATGACATAGGAGAGTGGGCAGGTGCCTGGGGCTGTGATGGGGTTTGGGTCAGAGTGGTTGGTGCCTGCAGGAAGGACTGGCCAGGTGCTCCATTGTACTGCTGAAGGGGCTTGTACTGCTGTAGGGGCCTGTGGGTGTGCATCAAACCCACAGTGGAAATGCTCTGGACTAAAAATAGGAACAACTTTCTGCCAGGCAGACTTTTTCCTAACCCCTGTGTTTTCATGGTTCCAGTTCACAGTGTGGTCCCACAGACACCATGCCACCATTGAGGAAAGTGAGTTGCAGCACAGAGGTGGGAAGGGGTATGAGCTTCCTAAGCCGGTTTTTGGCATTTTTTTGGTCAAAGAACAGTATATTAGTTAATTTTACCTCAGTCAGGGGAAACAGTCTAGTGTCAAACACTACAGCTTAAAGCAGGTCTCCTGCTCCTTTACACCTTCTACAGTCATTGACACCAATGTCAAGGGAGTATTAAATAAAAGTGTAGTGCATGGTTTAGCTGATTACATAAGGACAAATCAAGTGAACATCACACCCAAAGTTACCTCCTCGCTCTTCCTGGTACCTTGCTCAGAAGAATCAGAGTTTAGATTTTTTTTTTTTTTTTTGAGAGAGATTGTCAAAATTTTACATACCTTAAAAAGTGGAAGATTGGTAAAATCCTTCATCCTGAACTGGAGAGATGCTACTGTCTTCAGCTAAGATGCCTTCATCATCTTTTCTATAGAAAGCAACAGCAACTTGCAAGCACATGTTTATTTTCTCTTACCAAGAACAGATAGCTTACATTTTTACATTTCTAATGGTGAGGAAAGGGCCAAACAAATGAAGGAGAAATTGTCCATCTAGCAAAGCTACTGGTCCATACATGCTGGAATAGGAAATGGAGCTGGGGAAGACTGGTTACAGCATCAGCCTTCAGTTCAAGACAGAGAATTATCTTTCGGACTGTGATTTATGGCCAATAAAGACATGGTTATTCATAGTGCACTTAACTAGTTTCTGTTTAGTTCCAGGTGATAGTTTGAGTTAACAAAACAGTCAAAAAACTTCCATGTGCTTTTCCAGCACATTTTTCCCTACCAGGAGTCCTTACAGTTGACTAGGTTGTTTGCAATGGGCAAGGACAAGTTCTCAGGTTAGTAAGGGAGATGACTCTCAAGATTTTCTCTGCCTTGAGCTGCAGCTCTGGCTGTGGGGAGGTTGAAGATATGAAGCTGCTGAGTAACAACATTTTCAGCTAGAGATGCATCTCCAGCATGTTTTTTTTTTTTAAGCCCAAACATTTATTTATTCTTTCCTTTACTATGTGATAATGTATGCAGTTAATGTTGAACTTCAAAGGCACTTTCATGCTTTAAGGGAGAGGTGTCAAATAACACTGTAGAGAGGTGTTTTTCCATCTGTTTGTACTGTGTTTATTTTCATGTAACTTTTTGTGGGACTTTTTTTTTTTTTTTTTTTTTTTTTTTTTTTTTTTTTTTTTTTACCAATATTTTGTGGTGCTTTTTTTTTTTAATCCAAGCTATTGCTGAGCTGATTATTTTATAACTGTGGGATCTGTTGCTACATACCTTGTGTCTTTGGAGATTACTTGTCTGAATCCTTCTACTGTAGTCAAAAGCTGAAAAGAAAGGCTCACCAATAGCAAAATAAGTAGCAACCTGAGGCAGCCTCTGCAGGGGGAGCAGCTCAGCATGTAGCACAATCCAGAGTCCTGGGAAGAGGGAGACAGCGTGGTGCTGGTAGTGCTGTCACAAGGGGCATGCACGAAGTTTTTTGTTATATCGTGAGCATCCCACAGCAATCTCTGTTCCTCAGGAAAGTCGTTCCTTTCCATGCTGCCATCTAACAAATGCCCAGGAGGAGAGTGTTACTTAATGCTGATTGTCTGTGATAGGGACCACAGGATCCGAGCACTGGGGAAGCCTGCAAAGGAGCTGTGAGGCAGGTGGTTATTTCTTCCGACCTTCTCCTATGCTGGTGCCATGTCTGGGTCTGACATACTCATGAAAATCTCTGGTGTTAGAGTCTTCCCTATGTTTTATTCTTGTACCATTCTTACTGCTACATAGTTTTCCCTCAGCCGTTCCATGGATTTTCTGTCCTAGAAGTTAAATCCGTTTATTTTAATTTGTCCAGCCCAATGCAGATATGGATAAAAGGTTGTTTTCACTTTGCAGCACCCTTTTACATACTTGAGAGCTTTATTATATTTCTCTCAGCCTTCTCTTTAGGCTAAGAAATCCCACTGCATTCAGTTTTTCTTCATATGGCATGATTTATAGATCTCTGATCATTCCTAGTGCTCTGCCTGTTCACCTCCTCCTGAACCGCAGTGCCCATGACCTTCGGCATCTTCAAGATACAATTCTGTTTTTATAATTGAGCACGGTGATGTCTTTTTCGCTACAGAAAGGACATTGCTGAGTCAAGTCCAGCTCTTGCTCTGCACTATACCTAAGATAATTCCAGCAGGATAAGTGTGGGGTAATTAATGGTTTCACACTTTGTGTTTGCTGATGATCATTCCTGACTGGGTGAAGCAACTTGCATTTGCTTCTAGAGAGGCACATTTTTTGTCAAAACAATCTGACCTTTGTCCTCTGCTGTGATGTTACCGAGTAAGAGTGTCCTGTTTAACCTTTCTGCAAATCAATTAACATTGTATGTTTTGGGTATATGGGAGACACTTCCCTTAGCACTGGGAGAGGGGCTGACTACTTTGGTCCTGCCCAGCTGTGAGGATTTTGGATAGTGCTAAGGTCCTTTGGGAATCTGCAGTGTGCCACAGGGTAACTATTCACAAACTGCAAGCTATGCTGTCAATCATTGCTAGTCACCACGGTATTTACTAACCAAACAGTCTTGCAATAGACTTTAGCCACTTACTTTACAGTCACAAGATAGAAGTGTGCATCCTCCAGACAGCAGGAGAAAATGAATATCATCCTAAGGCAGGCACATAAATCACATCCACTGAAATATCCTCTGAAAGTGCTTGTCCCTCAGAACTGACTTCAAACAGAGCGTGGGGTGACTGTCTCAGACATAGTCGTGGCACAGATGAATCCTACCCCATCTTTTTGGTGGTCATTTTGCTTAGTGGAGTGAAACAGGCTTGTGAAGAACCTCATTTTCCAGTGACCTGTGAAGAAGGCTCTGTTTCTGGTTGTGTCACCAAAATTGATGCAATAAACTATCAGCTGTGGGAAACTGCAGCTTTCATTCAAATCTGTGACTTTAGACTTGATATCAATGCATCTGTTAGTTCTCTTTACTCTGAAAAAAGGTGATCTACTCAGTGAAACAACCACCAAAGTATTTCTGTGGACTCCAGAGGCTAGTATTCAAGCAAAGAAAAGACACATGTTCAGACAAGGAGAGGAAACTGCTTCATGAGAAACGTTACATTTGCTTCTTTGATGTTTATTCGGTAAAACCAAGTTGTGTTAGTGTAGCTCACTGCTCTTGTTGATATATTCAGTGCATTTCCGTGGTATGCATTCTGTACTTAGGAATGGACATTACTCAGTAACACCCTACTTCATGAACATTCTGATTTCAGTGTAATGGCTCATGAACTGTGCTAATATATATAGAATAATCTAATAATGCAATAATACCATCATGATAGAATATATTTTATATATATGTGTGTGTGTATCTCCCTCAGAGCCTTTCCTATAATGAAATTTTCTTACCATCTGTAGTATTGTTGTGCTGGAGTAATCCTGCTGGGAAATCCTCAGGCACTGTCTCACTGACAGTATACATTTTTCCTTGCTAATGCACTTGCTATTCACTGACCATAACAGCAGTACGCCTTCCACACAACACAATTTACTAGAGATTCTTGTTTTCCTTTTGTGATTAATTCTTCAGGAGCCTAGAAACTGCAAGGAGAGATGCCTTAAAACTTGGTTTTCTTTTTGTCAGAGGGTTGTGCCTACCCTATTGACAGTGATGCCTTAGGTTTTAGCTTTTATATTTTTCAAATCCTGTACTGCCTAATTTGTAACTCTGAAGTTTCGTGTGGCCTATTAACTGCTGTTCTCTCATGCTGGTTAGACATAACAAACCCTCTCTAGGTTTGCTCTCCAAGGACACCTAGGTTGTCTCAGGCCTCAAAATGTGTAAACTAAAAGCCTTTGAAAAGGAGGGGCAAACTTGGGGTAATTACATCATTAACTGAAATTATAATTGGAGAATTAACCCTGATATGCAAATGGACAAAACTTATAAAAGCGTGAAGAACCCATGGCCCAGGGTCCATCTTGGGTGTAGCCTTCTGATTGCCCAGGTACACCCTTCAAATAAATACCTGCTTTTATTCTCTTATTTTTGTCTAGCCTCTGTTTTTAGGTGGCCACCTCAAGGCATCAACAGCAGTCAGTATCAACAGATTTCGAGATCTGTCTATGTTGTTTCCTCATGCTACTGGGAGGTGTGAGACCCTGTGAAACAGCAGAAAAGAAAATATTTATTTGTAATAGTCCATAAAGCGATATAAAAATAAAATATTTTTTCTAGGGGATAATTGACTAATTATCCCCTAGAAAAAATGAGGACAGAAAAACTCTCCAAAATAGGGTTCCCGAGCACTTCTTATGATATTATGTTTTTGTGTTTTGCCGTTTAGAAAGCTTAAAAATCATGTGACACAAGGTACTCTATAACTATTAGCTGTTGCCATTGATTTCTACAGGGATGATGCATCAGTTAGCAAAGCTTCATCTATCATAACTGTAAGATATTTCAAATTGTAGCATGTGAAGTGTAAAGGCTTGAATCTATTTGTTATCTAGATCTTGCATAGTGGCTGAAAAATCCTCTTTGACCTTGAAAATCCCTGAGTTTGGGGTTTCCAACCCAAGCTGTCAGTATCAAGGTTGGGGGAGATGCGGGTGGAATAGTAGTCCATGTGAAAACTTGCACTGTTCAGTGCCTGATGATAAGATCATTTCATCAAGAAAAAGAAGTCACTGATATCTGATATCTTTCTTGTCATGTAAAGCACCAAGGGAAAACATCAGCCCATACAGGTGATTAACTTTCCCTGCTCCCCCAAGGGCTGGCTGCTCAAACAAGGTCAAAGGCAGATGATAGCACAGCCTGAGAAAGCTGACCCCATCACTACCTGACCTGCATCTGTATGGTAGGTAAATGTATGTTTGGGAATGCAATGTTTTGTATTCTCCACTGAAGCATGCCCACTGTTCACATTTGATCCTGGGCAACTGGCTCTAGGTGGCTCTGCTTGAGCAAGGTGGGTGGATTGGATGACCTCCAGAGGTTCCTTCCAACCTCAGCTCTTCTGTGCTTACACCTGAAAACCACACAAGCTCCTTACCAATTTTTCCCTGAACAGAGAGGATTTTGATTCGATGCCTAATAAGTGTTTCTTCTAGCATCAGCCTGGGATTATACCACACTGTGTTTGCATGCTGACAATGTGCACAGAGGGTAAGTGTCATGTTGCTTATGGCATCATGGCTTTTACTAAATGTGTGACAAATGCAGTACAATATGAAATACAGCAAACCACATAGTGATTATCAGTTAAAATGTTTTCAGTGATGTTATCTTTGCTTTTTATCTGTGCTTGTTCATTTGCAAAATGCAATCATTTGCAATTGGCCTGCCTATTGTTAGCTCAAGTTGGTTCTGTTGAATATTGAATTCAAATAATTTGAGAGTGTTATTCAATATGATGCCTGGTTTATTAGTTTCATTTTAATGTGTTGGAAATCTTCATAGAGAGCTTTGTCTTAGTGGCTGTTACAGGGGAAGGTCAGTTTCCAAGCCAGCTACAGTGCTGCAAGCTACATTTTCTGAGAAAATGATAGAAAAACAATTTAGGAATATATATAACTTGTCAATCTGTGCTTTTTCTAGTCTGTTATGTGAAGGGTCTTTTAAAGATTGAACTCATCACATATCAGCTGGTATAAACAGGTCATGCTACATGCCATGAATTTTAGATTGTGTGTCATTTTCATTTATTTTTCTGTATTTTGAGTGCATCCCTGAAGTTTAAGCATGAAGAAAAAGCTGGTTGAAAAACCTAGTGAATTTATCACCCAGCAGGTATTTGGTGACAGCTCTTGCCACAGGGATTATAACTCTTCTCTTGTCACTTTCTCCTTGAGCACAAGCTATACAGCCTGGGAATTTAAAACACCAGCTAATGAGGGATTAGAGGCATGTAATTTTTAGAACTCTTGTACTGTCAGGAATAAAAATAATAGTAGGTTTCCTCTGTAATTCACACCAACCTGATCTAAATTAGCTGGAGAGACTGCAGTGAAGGACACTTCAGTTTAAAACTCTTATTTTCGTGTCAACTACATGGCGTTTCCTGCTCAACCTCTTTGCCTCCTGTGAGGAATGACACGGCACATTCAGCTCTAGAGGTGGCTGAGGGGATACTTGATTGCTTTTTGGACTGCAGTCTAAGGTGCAGCACAAAGTGTGGTCCATATATGCACCATTGTGCTTGTTAAATGTGGGCTTTAGGCTCTTCTATGCAGAACTCCTTGGTGGCAAGAACTGCAGATTTTCATGTTTGTGGTTCCAGCTTATCGTAAAGGGGTCTTAGAGACGTACCTTGCCAAACAGCAAAGGAGATGGCAAAAAGAGACAGCTCTGGCCAGAGCTGATCAGAGTGAGTGGGTTTTACCCACACCACTGTGAAGTTAACTCTTCACATTTTCCAGGATGGGGGAGGGAGGTGTAGTAACTGTGCTTCTGCTTTTAAAAACAGGGTCTAAGGCCCCTGTTACTTTTTGTGTGTTTTCCCAGGCCTGTCTTTAGAGGACTGATGTTAAAAGTTATGGAGAGGTTTAGACATAGTGAGAGTTAAAATGCATAAAATCATGAAGATTATATTTTAAAAGAACTCATCTTCCACACTGGTAAAGAAGAGGGTTTTTAACAAAGGAGTAAAAAAAACGGTCTGGTAGCAGGGGGCTACTTTGACCTTGAATTCATATATCATCCTTAATACCATGATTCAAGCAAGTAGGATAAATAACTCCATGACCTTTGGGCACAGATTGCTGTACACAGCGGGTACTTTCCAGCAATGTGGATATTCTGTCCAATCTCCTCAGACACAGAGAGACTTTGGGCCAAGCTCAAACCCTCTTATAAACACAGTTGAGACTCCTTCTTTGGTATTCAGCTATTTTAGCTGACATTTGTACTAATTTATCTTTTTTAAAGTCTGTTCAGCTGGACTGCTGCCTACATCTGGAGCATGGAAAGTTGTTACACAGGAGAGCTCTGAACAGATAGATAAGCAACCCCAGCCACCAAAAGCAGAGCCCCTTTGACAACTACAGCATTTTCAGGCACTGATCTCTGGCAGTGACAATCACTTCTAATGTACTCCCTGCCTGTAGGTATTGATGTGTTTGTTCTGATTCTCAGTCTTTGTTTAGGGCTTATTACTGTGATCACTTTTTCTGTTGTAGGTTTGCACATCAGCAGTTTAATTACAAAGACAGTTCTCTCTTAAATGTCAGCTTGCTGTATTTTTGCTGTCCCTGTAGCCGTTAACGCCTTTGTACTGATTCATGGGCACGGTTTTACACAGTAGACCTTGCTACCAACCTTGACGTCAATATTATTTGTCCTTCTCATTTAAAACAGGAAAAAAATAAAAAGAGCTCCTGTTTTTCCTGAGATACAAAAACGTTTGTGTCACGTTTATGTATGCACATTTACAGTTGTGTGTGAGGAAGATATATGTTCATGAAAATGGGGGACATTTATTTTGATGCATGGCAGTATGTTGCTTAGTGATGCATCAGGTCATATCACATTGTCACTAAGCAACTAAATGTGATCTGACAACATTATGAATTCTTTTTCATGTGTTTACTGGTTTCTTAGAAATGCAAGTATTTTTTTGCCCTGACCACTAGTAATTAACTGTAAAAATCTATTTAATGCTTTTATTTTCACAGGGTTTGTGGTTATTATTTGGTCTCTTCAGTTTGTCATAATTTTTCTCATCTCAGATATCTCAGAATGCAATGCACTCAGTTGCTCCAAATGTGAATTACAGCTAAGTGAAAATAAAAATATTGTCTTTTTTATAATGTTATGTTTTGTCCCCTTCTAGCTCTCATCACTTATACTAGGAAGTGACAGTCATTCACTGTGTCAATTCACTTATCAAATTACAAAGGTATTTTTAGCTTGGGTCATGGTTTATTAGGTAGAAATAACTGTTTTCATATGGTACAGACTGAAAAGGAACTAGTGAACCAGAAGATGCTGGTAGCTAAACGTAGAATCACAGAAGCACACAATGAGCTGAGCTGGGAGTGACCCACAAGAATCATCAAGTCCAACTCCTGGCCCTGCACAGGGCCATCCCCAAGAGTCACACCAACGCCTGAGAGCATTGTTCAAATGCTTCTTGAACCCTGTCAGGCTGGCGCTGTGACTGCTTCCCTGGCGAGCCTGTCCCAGTGCCCAGCCACCTTCTGGATGAAGAACCTTTTTCTAACACCCAACCTAACCCTCCCCTGACACAACTTCAGGCCATTCCCTCGGGTCCTGTCACTGGTCACCACATGGAAGAGATCAGTGCCTGCCCCTCCTCTCCCCCTCATGAGGAGGTTGTAACTGCAATGAGGTCTCCCCTCAGTCTCCTCTTCTCCAGGCTGAATACACCAAGTGACCTCAGCCACTCCTCATACAGCTTCCCCTCGAGTCCCTTCACCATCCTTGTTGCCCTCCTTCAGACACTGTCTAATAGTTTAATGTCTTTCTTATATTGTGGCACCCAGACCTGCCCCCAGCACTCGAGGTGAGGCCGCCCCAGCCCAGAGCAGAGTGGGACAATCCCCTCCCTTGCCCGGCTGGCGATGCTGTTCCTGATGCCCCCCAGGACAAGGTTAGCCCTCCTGGCTGCCAAGGCACTGCTGACTCATGTTCAGCTTGCCATCAGCCAGGACCCCCGAGCCCCTTTCCACAGCACTGCTCTCCAGCATCTCATTCCCCAGTCTGTCTGTACATCCAGGGTTACCGAGGTACTGAATCCATCACTTTCCCTTTTTCAAACTTCATATGATTGGTGATTGCCCAGTGCTCTGATTTGTCAGAGTCTCTCTGCAGGGCCTTGCTGCCTTCAAAGGAGTCAACAGCTCCTCCCAGTTTTGTGTCATCTACACACTTGCTTAGTATCTTTTTGAGTCCTGTGTCCAAGTAATTTATGAAGATCTAGAAGAGCACTGGGCCTACGATGGAGCCCTGCAGAACCCTGTTAGTGACAGGGTGCCAGTCTGATGTCACCCCATTCACTGTCACCCTTTGTGCCTCACCCATGAGCCAGTTGCTCACTCATCCCACGATGAGTTTATCCAGCTGAATGCTGGGCATTTTGTCCAGAAGGATCCTGTGAGAGATAGTACTGAAAACTTTACTGAAATCTGAAAAGATTATATTGACTGGCTTCCCTTGATTAAATAGATGGGTTATCTTGTCATAAAAGGAAATCAGGTTTGATAAGCAGGACTGTCCTCCCATGAAGCCATGCTGGCTGTGACTGATGACTGCTTTGTCTTTCAGGTGTTTTTCAATACCTCCCAGAATAATCTTCTCCATAACTTTACCAGGCACTGAAGTGAGACTGACAGGCCTGTAGTTTCTGGGGTACCACTTCTTGCTCTTCTTGAAAATCAGGACGGTTGCCACCTTCCAGTCAGCTGGGACCTATCCAGATTCCCAAGGCCACTCAAAAATCACCGTCAGAGGTTTTGCAATAACATCAGCTAGCACTTTGAGGGCTCTTGGATGAATCCCATCAGGCCGCATAGATTTGTAGGGATCCAGCTGGAGCAGCAGATCCTGCATATTTTCAGAGTTCACTGGGACTTGAACATTCTCACAGTCGTGGTCCTCCAACCCAGGGCACTGACATCCCCTTGGTCTGTCAGCCGTGTTGAAGATGGACATAAAGAAAGTGTTAAACACCTCTGACCTTGTCCCTGTCCCTGTTTGTGAGGTGACCACCCTCATCCTGTAGTGGGACCATATTATTTTTACACTGCCTACTGCCATTAATACATATGAAAAAATTATTGTCCCCCATGTTTCTGGCCAGCTTCAATGCCTGTTGACCTTTGGCCGTAAGAATTTTCTCCCCACAGTGGCAAGCAGTATCTCTGTATTCTTCCCATGAAACCTGACCTTGCTTCCACAGGGCATACACCTTCCTTTTTTGCCTTATTTCCAAGGGAAGAATTCTCTTCAGCCAAGCCAGGCTACTGCCTTGCCGGCTTGACTTCTGACATTTGGGAATCACCACTCCTGTGTCCTTAGGAGGTGATGTTTAAAAAGTGACCAGCACTGAGGATCTCAGCACCTGCAAAAATATTTTCCCAGAGGATTTTACTTACTAATTCCCTGAGCAGCCTGAATTCCACTCTCTTCACATCCAGAGTTGAGGTTTTGCTGGCACTTTTCCTCCTGTCAACATGGATTTTAAACTCGATCACTTTGTGGTCACTGTGGCCAAAATGGCCACCTATCTCCACTTCACTCATGAGAGCCACTCTGTTGACAAGCAGATAAAGGAGGGCATCTTTCTGAGTTCAGTCCCTTAGGACCTGTTCCATAAAGTTGTCATCCACGTATTTTAGGAATCTTCTGGCCTGTGCTGTACCAGCTGTGTGGTGCTCCCAGTTAATTTCTGCCAAGCTGAAATCCCCCATTAAGACAAGGGCAGTTGCCATGGAAGTGTCCCTTGGCTTCTCAAAGAATAATTCATTGGCATCATTGTCCTTGCTAGAAGATCTACAGAAGATTCCCATGGTAACATCCTCATTATATGGTACTCCTGTGTTCCACTTGGTCCTTCTTCCAAGCCACCCCTTCTCAAAATTTGGAAGATATTTTTCTCATATGAGCATTTGCCCTCTTCATATAAGCAACAGGCCATGTACTTTTTGGAGTGCATGGCTGACTCAGATGCTACCCAGCCTTTCGGGTGTCCTCCTGCAGAAATGTCTTGTGACTCGCAGGAGTGACCATTATCATCCAATTATTAAAATTATTAGAGAGATGCCTCTGTCTGCATTAAGGTGCAAATGACACCATATGCCCAAGTGAATAGTACAGATTTTATTTAGCAGTAAATGAGGGGGAGAGAAAGAGAGAGAGGAAAGGGTGGGGGGGGAGGGGGAGAGAAAGAATGACAAAGAACCATATTACGTAGAAAAAAGGTATCACTACTCTATAGATTCTGATGACACCCTGTTGCTCCTCTTCTGGTCTCAGTGGCTGCAGACTGTATCCATCCAGTGGCGGAAGGAAAGAGTCCACAAAACTCCCATACTGGTCCATTAACACCAGTCTCTTACAGCACCTGGGCAGGGGTACTGTAGGTGGTGAAATGTTAGCAGTTCAGCCTCTTACACGTGTGGATATATTCCTCTCCTTTGACCTGGAATATTTGGACAATAGTACCACCTTATCTCAAGATTCTTTTGCCATTCAAATTAGGAGGTATATTCAGGAAGGCATGGGCTTCAGTAGATAAGCAGCTGTTTCTTTGCAGTTTGCTGCAGTGGACAAAAGACTTCTGGTGATCTTAACAATGATTAAGCCATTAACCATTTCAGTCTCTGACAGTGACTGCAATGTAGAGCCATCAGTTGGCTTGAAACCTTTTGAAAATGTGAATTATTTGGTAGGAAAGATAATATAGCTCTAACTTGCTCAGAAATCTCCAGCTATCTGCCTCTGCCCTCCTCTGTGCCATCCTGAGCATCAGGACAACAGAAGTGCTGGTTTTCTGTGATGGACAGAGACCAGCATGGGGACACTCAACTCCCTTTCCTAGCTTGTGGATTTCACAGAGCCCCGCCTTGGCTTCATGTCCTATGTTTCAGGGAAAAGTTGAGAAAGAAAAGTGAATGTTTCATGTTTGGGGCCCTCTTGGATCACTTGGCCAGAAGACACTTGCTCATCTTAACTGAAGCTAAGAAAAAGGTAAATATTAATTCCAGGTGGCATGGTGATGAACCACGCACAGAACAGGGATGTTGCTAAGAATAGAATTGCTGCCTTTCAGTAAAAAAAAAAAAAAAAAAAAAAAAATTATTAAAAGTTTTGAAGGGCAGGAGTAGCCATTAACTAAGCTGGCACCCTCCCAGCCTTTGCTTGCACAATTTCAGTCTTGGTTCTGGTCAGGCTTTCTGAGCATTATTGGAACATAAATGTCACCTAAATGAGTAACAAATCAGGCAGCCCCTGCCTGCTGAGAAGTAGAATCACGTGTCCTAAAAGAATTCACTTGAAACTAGGGCAATTTCACATTTCTTTCAAATGGGCAAGCATTGGCATTGCCCTCAAATGGTGCCGTCTGGGAGATAGGCAGTCTATTTGAATTAGTGCTGCCAATATGATTTCAATGCTGTGGTCTACACTGCTTATCTTGCATGCTCATGTGTGCTGCTGTGTGAAGTTGATCCAGGTAAAATAAGCCTGCTGTGCCTTTGCTACATCTCCCTCACCTCCTGCATCTGGGTCCTCTGCTGCAAGCTGTGAAGGTGAGGGATGGTGGCAACTGTGCTGAGCATAACTTGGATGAGAGTGGAGAGTGCAGCAGAACCAGGCAAGGAGTGCATCAGCTCCAATGGATGGCAAACCTGCCCTGCAGCCTCACTGACCCTGGGCTGAAAAAGTTAATAATTGCAAGAGGGCTGATGTCATCTTGCAGGGAACAATGTTGTGAATTCGTCAAACAGCACAATGTGGTAGCACTTTCCACATGATCCTAGGGCAGTCACTGCTTCCCACTCCTCCCTCTACCCTGGAACAATATTTTTTCAGGATAGCTCATTAGGATTAGACTTGTTCAGTGCAGCATGAGCCAACAGCTTCTTGTGGGGAGGCACCTCTTTTCATGCATCCCCTCCCTGAAGAAACACTATCAATACACAATTACTTGTCGTGTCTGCTGTCTTGCAAAATCATAACTGCACCATACCTCTCTGAAAATAAAAAACACAAAATAAATGCATTGGGTACAGAAGCCTTGCTATACAAACTGTTGTAAATCTGAGGGTACCTGTCTCTTCCCATGGATCAGAGTGGAAATCTAGTGCAACAGTGCTCGACTTATCTTACACTCTCCTTCTTGCTTTATCCACCTTCTCTGCTTGTCAAATGATGAAAAGTGAAACCCTGACATTTTAAGACCCATGTTTTAAAACTCATGTTTAAAGGCTTGTTGGGCTCTGTTTGCCGAAGTCCTTCCCAATTTAACCTACTGATTTCAAGAGTCTTCAAGGAAGTATAAACTCCTGTAATTTATGTAAACTGATGCAATTTTTTTATGTGGTAGGAAGCTCGAAGTTATTCCATCATGCATTCATTTCTACATCCACCTCCAGAGTTCAGAATAGACATCTTAGGGAGAGAGGGCAGAGAACTTTGCTCTTTTATTCTTACAATAGCTCAGAAAGGGTTGAATTGGACTGGAGCGCATTGGACTAGACTGGACTGGGCTTGATTGGATGAGATTGAGAGTATATAGCCATCTTAAAATAGTAGGGTTTGTTCTAGAAAAGGAACAGAAATGCAGAAGCAGCCATGTCAGCTATAATACAGTTCTGTAGATGTCCAACTGATTGGAGAATGCTACCGGGTCATGACGCACCAACGCCACACTTGGGAAGTGAGAAGAAACTTCTTAGTGCTATTCTGGTTCCTGAGGCTTGCTGTCTACACTGATGACATTAAATCAGTGTCAGGCCACAGGCTCCAGCACCTGTAATTACCCATCCTGCTGGGCACAGTCATTACCATTTTGGCCAGGGCTGACTTGCGCTGTCTTAGCCAGGTCTAGATTTAGTGTGGGCTGGGGGTGATTTTCAGCAGGCTGCCTGTCTGACACCCTGTCATCATGGAGGCCAAGGGAGTGGTAAAGTGGCTGTAGCCTGCTCCAGGGCCAAGGAAAAGTCCCATGAACACTTAATTTGCTGGAACGGATGCAGTTATGGTGTTGGAACCACACCTGATTTCCTTGGAATCATTTGCATATTTAATGTAATGTGTAGTAATATGTAATTACCAGTGTAATTAAAATTGATTGCAAGTTTACATTTGCTGGGTCTTACACACTGAATATTGCTGACCACCATCCATCTTCCAAGAGGGAGCAACACTTTGATGACCTGAGCCAGCCAGATGCCACAACAGCTGTCATGAAAGAGAAGCACTCTGCCAAGCACCTTCTTGGACTTGACTGGAGAAGTTGTTTCTAGAAGACTCTCCAGCATAGGTTTACACAAGGGGTTTTACTTCTTTTTGGACTGTCTTTGCAAGTTTTAATAAAATGTTTCTCCTGCAAGCACCTTTCTGGCTAGGGGCACAAGTTTCTAGCATATATAAAAAGAATCAGTCAGTGGAATTTTATCACTTCTCCTGGGGTTTGTACTGAAGAGCATTGAAAAACATTTAAGAAGTAACAGCAGAAAAGAAAGATTGTCTGTTTTTTTCAGCAGCAGACAGAACTGCATGAATCCCTCTGCCTGTGCTTCAGAACCGACTAGTGCGTAAATTCACCCTGGAGCAAAAATTTTCTTGTGTCCAAACAGTTTCAAACTTGGAGGGAGGAGGACGAAATTGGACAGATCAGCAGAGGACCATTACTTGATAAGTAATAGTGGTAACAGTAATAAGGCAATAGTGGTTGCAATGTTGAAGCTGTTTCAGCTGTCACCTATTAATGAACTAGAGGTGTTGGTCAGCCACCAAGCTGCCAATGGGCATGTGTGAAAGAAGCTCCTGCTGGGATTGCTAAGTTGCAAAAGGGTTTCTGTGAAATATATCACTGTGAATGGCACATAGGAATTTTGAGGAAAATATATCTATTTTAATCCAACTTTCTTCTTGTATTTTTGTGAGTTCAAACCCCTTTTTACACCTTTAAAGTCACGGCTTTTGCTTGTGGTTGTTATTCTTTATCCTGGAGGAGCAAACCAATCAAAAGAGTCCCAAAGCTTTCTGTCCTGTGCTCAGATATTTGTGAAAGGTAAATTGCCTCTCATATGTATCACCTTACTGTTACAGTTGCTAGGAAATACATTTCCATTTAATTTCTAAGAAGAACTAATAGGTAATGGAGATTAGTTGGATGAGACAGAAGCAATTAATTGAAACATCCAAGAATTCAGAGGTCTGTTAGAGCAAGGATGTTCGTTGTAGCTGATAACAATTCGCAGTTACAATTAGGGTAAGACAAAATTGTACAAATTAAAAAATATATTCTTCTTAGAGCAGCAGGTAGTTTTTTTAATCCACGCACAACTATAAAAAGACTTTTTGACACAACCACTCAGGAGAGATGACTTACCATGTCTTGTGTGCATGTAGACAACAATCCACAGCCACATGTGTGGTAATTACCATGACAAGACTTGGTTGCTGTGCAGTCTTGGTCAAAGTGGTGGTCACAGACCAGATCTGCCAGGTGGGGAAGACTGGAGAGGTGGTGGGGAAAAAATCCCTGGGAAAATCCAAGGAACACAACATCCACTGAGTTTATATACACTCAGATTCAGGTGGGAACACCCAGGTACCTCACCTGGAGCAGGGAGCTTCACACTGAATGATGTAATGTTGTGGATCACGTCCTTGATATCTTTTAATGCAACACAGCTGCCCATCACACCAGTTTGTTATGGCCCATTGTGGTCCATCAGCAGAGATGAACCACCTCAGACCATGCCCCAGTGTCCTGGTACTTCCCTGGGGAGAGGAGGGGGAGCCCCACAACCCAGTGGGTTGTGCAAGGGAGGGCAAATCAGCACGAGAAGAGGCACCACAGGATCTGCCTCCTCACTCGTAGCCCATCATCCACCCTCTGCTTTAACAGATCAGAAGCTCACTGCCTCCACTTCAACAAAGCACCCTGGCTCTCCACATATAAGGGAGTGCTTTGAGTCATTGTCCCTAAAGAGTTCAGTCTATCACAACGAAGCCCATTATTTGACAGCCTTTCCAAGCTGAACTGTACTTGCTTGAAACTCAGACTGCATCCCATAGACCACTATAATATAATAAAAGAAGATACATAAAGGAAAGAAACATGAATCAGGTTAAAAGACAGAAATTTGAAAGGGGTCCATGACAAGGAATGGTAGGTGAAGTGTTACTGGGGTAAGCACCTATCTCTGGAGGGCTGAATTTAAATCTTGCTTTGGTTTCATCAGAGGCCCTATTTGTTTGTGCCACAAAACAGCTGACAAATACTGCCTAGTTAAGGTCCAGAGTTGGAGTAATAGGAGATGTGTAAGCTAAAAGCACTGGAAAACCTCCACGGACACCCTCTTTGATGCACACTTGGCACTTGCTAGTATTGGTACAGCGAATGGCTCATCACTGTGTCTGTGCCCTCAATCCAAGGAAAATAAATGGGGACTAGAGCTAAAATCATGTCTTATGTGAATCAGTGGAAAACCTGAATCATTCAAACATAGAACAGGAGAAGGCAGTTTAGTCATGCAAGAATAGCTCATGTTTCAAGGTAACTGTCAAGGTCTGGCAGTAATTGATTCCCCCAATATTAGACACAGGAGCCCTCCATTGATAGGTCTGAAAGGTTTGACTAAAGGAGCAAGGTATATTCTTCTTCTATCTGTGTGCCTCTGTTGCTATGAATTATTTGCTCTCTGTCACATTTGAAGGCTTATTATATGAATATTTAGTCTTCTAGTTCTGAAAGGTTACAAACTTGGTATGAAAAAGGGAAGGGGAAAGTAGCTGAGGAAGTCTCTTGAGCAGTTTGCATCTCCCACCCATGGTCAGAAACTACTTGCTGTGCTGTGCTGAGAGCTGCGAATTCCCATTGCTGCATAGTGGAAGCAGGAATTGGGAGTTCACAGTTCTTATCTCCCATGGCCTCCATTTCAGATAGAGCCAGTCTGTTCTTAGGTCACATGGACCTAGCTGATGGCTATGGCCATGCCATGTATAGGCTGTTTCATTTCTAGAGAAAAAGCCTGTTGTGTATTCCAGACTTTTTAACATTTATTCAATTTTTTATTGCAAATGCACGCATGATTTTAGAAGTATGTAAATGAATCTGAAAAACTCCAAAGTATACTTTCATTAGTAATCTAAAAGTAAGTATTTAATGTAAAATATTATATTTTTGCATTTCTTCACAAGTAGAAGTCATTATATATTTTCTATTAAAAAACCAGGCAAAAAGTAATACTAAGTCCCAAGATTTCTGCGTGTTGTTTGCTCTATAAGCAATGCAATATTGATTGTCAGACTATGCCCTCCACAGCAAGCATCCAGACATTTCTCTTAAAGAAAGGGACATTGTGTTATGTTAGGTTTTTGAACAGTGCAGGAAGGGCAGATACTCAGTGATTTTCCGTGCCTACCTTCATATTCAGCTTATTTACTGACAACCCTCTTAAGATTTGGTTGAGGTTAGAGAACACTTCAAATGTCTAAGTGCTTTCTCAGAATTTAGCTCCAAGTGTGGCTGTAAGTCTCAGTTGTGTGCCCTGGAGGATGTCGTGCCCATCTCCTTGCAGATAAAATTTGGCAGCATACACTGGGAAGAGCCTTGGCATTTATGTCCTTGGCATTACTGATTTCAGTCCTAAATTTAAAATAAAACTGAAATACTGTGGAAATATAAAAAGTTAGCAAGGCTTTTTTTCCTCTCTGCTGGGTGAAAAGGAACTCAGTTTCAGCATTCATAGCCTAATAGTCTCCTCTGTGGTCCAAAGTGGGTCTAGGAAGGTAAGGAGACTCCTGTGTTCTTTATAAAGTCCTCTAAACACCTCATGCTACCATGGTAAATTCTGTGGTCAACTTCAAACTGCTCTCTATAGCTCCACAAAGAAACTGTAGATTTCCAAAATTGCTAAGAAAGGATGTGCTCACATCATTGGCAGTGCACTCCATGTGGCATGGTTGAGTTTTCTCCTCTTTTAGCAGAGTCTTCATGTAAAAACACAGATAATTGCCTGTGTGATTTACCACTGGCAGTTAATTTGGCCTTCCAGAACCAAAAGGAACCTACAGGAAAGCTGAAGAAGGACTTTGCACAAGGGCATGTAGTGATAGGGTCAGGGGTAATGATTTAAACCGAAAGAGAGTAGGTTTACGTCAAATATCAGGAAGAAATTCCTTTCTCAGAGGGTGATAAGACACAGGAACAAGTCGCCCAGAGAAATTATGGATGCCCCATCCCTGGAAATGTTCAAGGCCAGGCTGGACAGGGCTTTAAGCAACCTGGAAGCTGTCCCTGCCCATGGCAACGGGGTTGGAACTAGACGATCTTTAAGGTCCCTTCCAACCCAAGTCATTCTATGATTCTACACATTTCTATGGATTTCATAGGCTTTAGTAACCCATGTGCAAAATAGGACAAAATAGTACTGCTTTTCTTGTGATGTTTGTCTGTTTTTCTGATTTAATTTGAAAGCCTTCAGAGCTGGGACCATCTTTGCAATTTGTGTGTACAGGGACTCTCATAAAGGGCTTAGAGTCTCATCTGGGTTAGAGAGACATTGCTGCACTACAAATATTTACCAATTATTGGCAATAATTATTCTTTCATGGAGATGCACTGAAACACGCCAAAGACTATTTAGGGAAAGAAAAGCTTGCTATTAGTTGGCTGAATTGTTTGTACTGGCCTGCATAACAGTGCAGAATGGAATTATTTTGCTTTACATGATTGTTCTTGTAACTAAGGAAACTTCACAGCAGCTGCTGACTTATTGTTGATTTGTTTGCCAGTTACATTTTCTAGAAAATACAAAGAATATAAATTTGGGGAAACTAGAAGATCAAAATGGGCACATTAATTATTTCTCTCTCTTTTCTTTATAACTGAGATACCCTGCATGCCTCAGCAAATTATTGTTGAAGTATCTGAAGTATTAACATAAAAAGCTTTAATTGAAAATATATCTCCTGAGAATTTCAATTCTTTAGCTGTGGGCTCAGACCTCCAAGATTTTCATACGTATTGCTGAGGGCTAGTGCACTGGGACATACAATCTTCAGCAGTGGATGATGCAAGTAATTAGTTATTATAAAAAGTACTCAGTTGTCAGATTTTCCTCCCCACTGAGCTTGGTAAAGCGCGAAAGCAGATATGTTCTTGCCCCAAAGAACCTTCTTTTTATAAGCATGAAATATGGGGAGAGAAAGCTAAGCAGAGCAATGAGGACAAATTTTTTAAGATAATCCTCACAGTGTCTTCATTCTCAAATATTTTCCAGTTTTGCTTTATTCTTAATTCTTGGATTTTATTGAAGAAGTGGGGCTTATTAAATTGTACCAACTTTCTTTCAGTATGCCTGCCTGCAGTATATCAAAGATCCCATGTTTCTGAAAGTTTCAGAACTGAGAAATTCTGAGAAGAGCAGAGATCTAGTTTTTGTCCCCTGTGGTACAAAGGCAGTAAGAAGAGAGAGACAACATGTGGCTGCTGGGAGATTTACCATAAAAACAAGTCTCAGAAAAGCTATGCATATTTGGGTTTTTCAGGAGAAATCAACAATACATCTGGACATGGAAATATGAAAACTCTTCCTTTTTAATAAATAAAACCTCACTGCTCTATGGTTTTGGTCTTATTTTATTTTATCTAAGCTCATAAAAACTTTGGATCCAATATGGATTAAAATTTTAAGGGCTGAGCTCTGGAAGTTTCAACAGGGTTCCCAGCAGGACCTGCTGGGTTCAAACACTGTTGAAAACCCAAATAGAGACTCATCTGCTCTGAAAAGTCATCATCAGGATCAGATGTCCTCATTCATCTGGGTTGTAGGTCCTCATCCTGGCAGCCCAAAGAATTTTTTCAGGAGCTGCTTTAAAGCAGATTTCCCCCATTTTCTTCCTCCATTTCTGGGAAGAAGAGCAAACTGTAGACATCAACTCCCTACTACACATAACTGAAATCATCTCCACCATAAAATCTGGATGAGAAAATATTTTCACAATGCGACTTTTGATCTCACACAGAGGTCTGAACCTCCAAATGTAAGTAAAGCTAAAGCCATGCTGTAGATGTCCCAATGATGTTTCCTCTCCATAGAGGAATGTTTTACAATACCTGAAAAGATAACAGAAAGAGCAGTTGTCAGGCATCAAATGATGTTTTTTCTAATGAAGTCCCTCCGGAGTCAATAGTAGCCATGCATCTAGCCAACAATTTTTCAGCATTCTGGAAGTAAACCACAAATAAAATTTAGATGATTTGTAATGAAATCAGGTCAGCCACTTTTAGAAATGTGAGGTACTTGGTGACTGCAGGAAAGGATCACTCTAAAACCTGTTTTCTTCTAGGGAATTCAAGGCTCTGTAGCTAGAAATAGGAGCCGTGGAAACATTGTGGAAATCGTCGAAGAGCTGATAAGGAGCAACACTGCAATGTAGAAGGCTAAAGCAGTTAAGGAACAGTGGATGGGAATGGGAGAAAGAGGAGGTGTTTTTTGTTTTGCATGTGACATTACTGAGGCTCATATGGGAAGGCTGAATCCTCTTGGCAGTATTTTTAGCAGATCTGAAAAACTGGAAAGCTCCAGAAAGAAGCACGAGGAAAGGACATAGGGCTCCACTTACCAGCTTCAGCAAGGGACATTGTTGGCTAAGCTGAAGGAAGTGGTTTTTTTACAGTGATAAAAAACTTGGTGGAAGTCCTTTCCCTTATTTTTCTTTTTGCATTAGATGTCTCTCAGTATTCTGTAAAATGGTAGGATTTAAGCATGACAGACATCTTCAGTAAAGTTCAGGGGTTGGTGCTGTGTGACCCCAGAGACAAATCTGATTCAATCCTTCTTGTTTTGTGCAGGTATGGATATTTGTAATACTCAGCTCTCACAGGACACTTTTTATCAGTAAACCTTGGAGCACACTACAAATTATTTTTTTGTCATCTCCTCTGTTTCTCTTTCATAGAAATTGAAATGCAGAGAAGTCAAGTGACAGAGTTTTCTAGGGGAAAATGTGGGAATAGAGCCTGTACTCCCTCAACATCTCTGTCCTGGGCTGCTCGCCTGACTTCTGCGCCTCCTGCCTTCTCTGAGTAATACCATATCTACTGCAGCAGCTTTTAGCCAAGTTATTACCAACTCATTATTTCAATTTTTTAAAATGAATGGAACTCAACTGCCCACTGCAGATCACAAATGACATCCCACTGCAAAATGGGTACAATCGCTAGAGAGTCAAAAGGATGGTTTTCTCTGAAACCAAAAGTGAGCTGGACAGATCTTGTGGGAAGGCTGTGCCCAGAACAAATGTCAAAGCTCTGATCTAAAGAAGCTGGTAGCTCATAATTATGGTAAATATCCCAATATAATTCCAGCTATGTAGGTATATCAGGTGTTAACAAGAGCAGTGAAGATGAGAAGGGTTACACTTAGGGGACAAGACTATGCTTTGCTTTCTTTCCAGTTCTGTTTTTATCTTGTAGTGTAAATGCGAACCAGCATTTTAACCTTCCTGTAACTGTATTTTCACACTGAAGAAATGTGAATAACATTTCCCAAATTTTTAGCAGCTCCTTGAAATCCTTCACTTGTGAGGCGTCAGAGGTCAGTGACTGTGTTTGTTGTCTGGTTGTATTTTTCCACAACAATCCATAGAGAAGCAGAGGATAATAAGAAGCAGTTAATTCTCTTAAATATATAGCTCATGAATATCTAGAACAAAATAATAAAAAGGAGATTCAGATTTATTGAAGACCATAAGAATAATGGAACATATATATAATAACATTTGATGCATTTATTTTAAAATAAATGTGGTGGTTTAATTTGTGTGTATGAAGTATGCCCAACATTTTCTATTAATTTAAAACTATATGATATAAAAGAACAATATTTCTCTTTCTACTGTTTTTGAGACTTCATTTTTCCAGTTTTAGATGTGATGATCTGGGAAACCCTGAATCTATTTGCTAGAACCATTTTGTTTAGCTGCTCTTATAAAACTCCTATCACAATTCACAGGTCTTATCTAATAAGAAAATGCTATTAAAGTCTGTGAGCTTTAAAAAGCATCTGTGCTTAAGAAGAAAAAGAAATACCAAATAATAACAAATACCACAAAGCACAAAATGAAAACAATAGAGGTACATTACTCTTTGCAGCAATGTGCCATAGAGTAATGGCTTAATTTCCTGAGGATCAACTGAAGTTCAACATTTTGAAGATAACTTATCATTTTCTGTGATTTTTTCAAAGTAATATCTTGAAAAGGTACCCAGCAGGCTTATCAAAAAGTGACTTGAAGACCAGATATCTATAAAGCTCCTTTTGCATTGTAGTCAGTGAACCAGGACAAGACTAAGAAAACAAGTCCAAGACCTGTACACAAAGTGTGTACAAAGTGTGTTTAGCTTCAGTGATTACTGGGACTCTGAACCACTGTCATCCCATTAATTGTTAACTTGGGTAAAGACACTTCAGACTAGCTCAAAATTTTTTCTAAAAAACCAGAGTGGTTATAGTGGCCTCTTGGACATGCCCTAAATATTAAAATTCATATGTGGTGTGTAGGGATGTACAGTGGGATCCTTCAGGATAGTCCAAGCCATGACCAAAGGACTGTCTGGTTTGCTTTGGAGGCTGTGCACTTCAAGATCACTTTGAAAGTCCCTTGGCTGAGAACAATATCAGTGTTGTAGAGTGCATGATGCCACATATGGACAGTCTATTCTCAGTGCCAACACTGCAACATTGCACTGATTTGGGTGGACGTAGGACTGGGGTCCTCAACGAGTTCATACAATACTTTGAGGAACAAATATTTTTGAATCAGTGCTTTGTGGGTGCTCTTTTCTTCTACAAAATATGCAAGGGCATTTGATTGTTTTTTGCATGAACTAAAAGTGAAAATTAATGTATTCTCTCAGGTTCTGTTTTGTTTTTCTTGTAATCAGTAATGCAATAGTTAATAATTATTGTGTGTTATTTGTTACGTAAGTTTTCCCTTTGCTTTCTTTTATTTTGGTGTAGCAAATATTGTTCCACTAGAAGGTAAAATGTGACTGTGAACAATGTTTTTCTACATTTTTAACATCATTAGTATTGATTTACTAATTGTATACTGAATTTCTTCCAGTGAATTTTCTGCCATGGTGATTCTTGTTCCTTCCTCTTAGGAAGTGTATTTCTTTTCAAGTACAACAGATGAAAAAGTATTCTTCACTCAGTGAAGAAAGATACATCTATCTATATATATAGATAGATAGACACACATATGGTACAGAAAAATATTAAAACCCACAAATATTTGAAGGAAAATAATGTAAGAACAATATGAATATGCTACAGAAGCCTAATTTTTAAACCTTTTAACTGTATCTTACCTCAGTACATATAAGTGAAATGATCTCCCTGGTCCATGCGGAGAGGCATATATGTGGAATACTGTTGGCAGCCCCTTTGGCCTGCCTAACGTTGCCATTTTTTAAAAATTTCTGCACAGTGACCCTCTAAATTAAAAAAAAAATCAGCAGCAGCTCGGTGCATCTCATCTTATCCCCTGAAAATGACCAGAGCTCACTGTTTATAGGCAAAACCTGTGAGTTCAGCAGCTTTGAAGCAGCCTGCACAGGTGAAGGGTCTTCATGGGACTGTGTTTTGAGGCTTGAGATTGCCCAAATGATGTCACATCCCTAATGTGATTCTGAATGCTTCTTTACCCTTCAATATGTAATCATTTTAATTTCAGTTATGTAACATTTGTATGCGAAAATAAGACACCCTCTCAGTCTTGGGAGATTTTTCAATGCTACATTTTCCTAGTTTCCAGTAAGATAGTGCTGGATGTGCAGTGGGCTAGTTTCCACTTCCTGCTGGGCAAGGTGGAAGAAGAAAAGGTGAAGATGTTATAAATTTTATTGTTTTGTCTCAGACATCAAAATACCAGATTAGAACTAAGGTCTTAAATTTAATAACTGTTTGCCCTGGACATCAAAGTTACCAGGGGGCCTCGAAATGTTTTTTCTGTTCTTGATGCTTGCTCACCAGCTCTTTTAAAACTAATTGCTTGTGAATCTTATGCTCCCAAGAGACTAGATCTAGGTACTGTCTAGATGTGGTTTGTCTTCTTGTCTGTGCTGATCACTGTTGCTTTTCCCAGTACTCTTAAGCTTTTGGAGGCACAAGTCGAAAGTCTCACCATACCAACAACATGGTTGCTCCTGTATGAAATTCAAGTTTATCAGAACTTGCAGGCCAATTTTCAAAAGCATTTACCATGATGAGACTGAGCAAAATCCAAAAGCATCACAAAAATGGTAACAAAAATGGCAACAAAAATAATAACAGGAAGCTATTTCAACTAATGTAAATTCTGGTATGGAGAGATGTTCTGTTTTTCTCATGTCAGTCCTCTTTTAGAATAGCTAATCATGATATGGAAGAAGGATGTACACAGAGCCTAGTTTAAAAGGTTTAGTTCTCTAATATCCTCATCCCAGGGATACTGAGTACTTCTCTGCTTTCTGTGCAAACAGTTTTTCCAGCTTAAATCATAAAGAAATGTCAATTAGGCTTCACTTTTGAATCTTCTCTTCTCCCACTCTCAGGCACAGCACAGAGTATGCAAAACGAAGGAAAAGCGGGAATTGTCTTGCTACTAATGGAGCAGGCAGGTGGTAACCCCACTTTCAGTTCCTAATGTGTATGGGTGATGGAGAAAGGCTGTAATCAACCGAGTCAGAATAAAGTGCCTTTGCATGAACCAATCTCTGAATGATGCAAACCAGTTCATGGTTGCCTGGCAATCTTTTTGAGCTTTTGATACTGCTAATTTGTTACGTATTTTTACACAGCACTATCCTTAGATGATTGCTGTAGCTGGTGCCATAGACATTGTCTATGTTAGATGGTTTTGCTGATAAGATTGCCTGCTACCAATCTTCTTATTGTCCTGTGATGATTCCAAGTGATTCTTTACAGAGCATGAACATGAGCTGGAAGCCTGGGAGTTATTGGATCAGAGTTCTGATCTTGGCAACAACAAAACGTATTGCATGGTGATATGTGAATGGCAAAAATCCACTGTGTTCCCATATCACTGGCTGCTCAGTGCAGAAATGACAAGAAATGATGCCTACCTCAAGCAGATGCTGTTAGACTGTATTATTGTAAGGGGTGGCAAAAGTTCCTGCAGTCAATCTGTGAGCATACACAGATGGTTATCTGGACATTTTATTAGTTTTCCTACAGGAGGTACTGAAAGCCTTGCTCTAACAGATAATTGTCAACTCTGCTATTGTTGCTTTGAATTTCCTCACCTTGCAGATGCTGCTATGGCTGACACACACACTTTTTAAAATAAACTTCATTTTTCACTTTTTTTTCTTGTCATATGCTTCCACCTCATTTTACTTTCCATTTTGCCATCCAGATCTCATCTCCTCTTCTCTTTTTTCCCTTTTTTTCCCACCTCTGTTTTTTCTCCTTGTCTCCCTCCTTTATATTGTTTTCCTTTTCCTTTGCAGTGTTTTGTTCTTTCTTCATTTCTTGTCTTTCACTTTCTGTCTTTTTTTCTTTTCTACCACCAAGTTCTCTTCTCTCTTTCCTTTCTACTCAGTATGTTAGTAAAACATTTGGCCATTCAAACATTTTCTGTTTCTGCTCTTCAGGCTTCTGAATTATTGCTATAGTTCTACTAAAACTTAATTACCACATCAAAGAAGAGCTGTCCTAATTTAGGCAGGGTTTCAGCCTTTCCAGATTTTTTTTAACGTTTGACCTAATTAGAAGTCCCATTTAAAATGACACTTCTACAGAAGTAGGAGGAAATTGTACAAGTTGTTGCCAGGATATTGAACATGTCTTACACAAAATTTGAGAAATACAAAAATGTTAGATTTTTTATTGAGGTGTTGAAATGATACTGATGGTTAGATATAATAACATCCATCTTTTATGATAATAGCACATTCTTTATCAAGTAAATATGTTCATTTTAATATAATAAGCAACAATCTCGTGTCAAGACCTGCAATTTCTCCAATTTCTGACAGCAGCCATTATTTTATGAGTTATTTGCTGCAAACACACGTTTTCATCACATACTTTTTATGGCTTTGTCGTGGTTTGATGCTGGCTAAGCGCCAGGCATCCACAAAAAACTATTCACTCATTTTCCTCTGGTATAGCTAAGCAGAGGAGGGGAAATTAAAACTTCATGAGTTGAGATAAGGATTACCGAAAAAAACACTTTAAGGCAAAACAGGTTCAAAACTTAAACAGTTTTGATTTATTATTAACAGAATTAAAAGTAAAAAGGGTAATGAGAACCAAAGCAAACCTTCAAAACACCTTCCTTTCCCAGCCCCTCTCTCCTTCCACCAACCATGCAAGGAAACAAAACATGGCGGTTTTGGTCATTATTTCACTTCTTAAAAGTCTTTCTTCAGTATTTTTAAGGAAAAGAGTTTCTTCTGCTGTGCCATGTGATCCTTCCCATGGGAGATAGTTCTCTGCAAACTTTTCTAGCCTGGTTTTACCTTTCGCAAGCAACAGCCCACCCAAACCTGCTGCTATGTAAAATCCCCGCCACGGGTCAAGCAGTCCTCCTACGACTGCCTAGTGTGGGTCATTTTAGTTCATGGGATTTAGTCTTTTAAGGATGACCTGTTCTAGTTTGGAAGCAAAGGCTCTCTTCCTCTATCTCTAAAAGCAAGGGTCATCTCTGTCTGTCCAAGTTCCTCACTAGATTACAGCTTTTCAGCATCCACGTGCTCCAGCATGAGTACTCTTCTTCACAGGCTGCATGTGGATCTCTGCACCCACCCACACACCTCATGAATTACAGGGAAACAGTTTGTTGTATTATAGTCCTCACCACGGCTTGCTTCACCATCTCAGCTCCGGCGCTTGGAGCACCTCCTCCCTCTTCTTTTTTTCACTGACCTTGGTGCCACCATGTTGGTTTTCCTCACCTGTCCTCACTTTTCCTTTCCTCTGACTTGGAAGAAAGTTGGTGTCTGTAAGTTGCAGTTGAGACGCTGATCTCATCCGGGCTCTGCATCGAGGAATTGCTTGCCATATCTCTCACTGCTGGCTGCATGGTCCCTGCCGGCACCGCATGGGTGGCTCCAGCCTCAGGAGGGGCCTGGCCGTGCAATCCTGGCCTTGGGAGGGTTCAGGCCAGGCAGCTCCCTGGTGGGATGGGTTCCATGGCCCCTGCCAGGATGGGTCCCAGTGGCTGCCTCACCCCCCCTTGGGGGAAGAAAGAGAGCTTCTCACAGTTTTTCCGTTCTTAAATGTCATCACAACATATTTAAGAAAGGAATATGTCATCATAGACAGTTGTGTTGTCACACAACTTGTCTAATTGGGCTGGTAACCTGCCCATTGTCAGACCCTTCAGCAACTGGCTCTGTGCCGGACATAGAAGTTTCGTGTAGCTTTTCTTTTCTTTTCTTTTTTTTTTCCTGCCCCACAAACCAGGTTTTGTTAAATCACCACAAGCTTCCTTGTTCCTAATGAGGTAATTCACTTTCCACAGAGCCCTCATAAGAACTTTACATAATAAACAGGTGAATGCTATGGTTTCCCTTCTGCAAGTATGAGTCGTTACATTCTCCAGCTACAAAGTCTTTGTATGTAAGCTTATGCTGTAACTGCTTGTTACTTTAACTCTGAATCATTACTGGACCCTTCCAATCCTGTTTCTGAGATGGTGAGTTTGCAGTTATTAAATCTCTTAATATTAAGATTGGCTGTACAATGAAATATGTTAACAATCACACTGATTAATAAATCAGGAGAATAATTCACTTAGGAAAATGGCAAACTCAAAACTGCCTGGGAATTGTAATCAGGAGTACACGTCCTTCTGAAATGCACAGGAATACTCAGGCTGACAGATGTAGCTTGTTTAGCACAAAAAGAAATTTCTTCTGCAGGCAGGATATTCTGTGCTCTGTGTCATGTAAGAGACCAGCACACTGGGATCTCGCTGACCCCAAAAACTGTAGGCAGCAACTTCTGCTGGTTTAATTCTGTTGACTTGGAAGGAGTTAAAGGAGCAGAGAATTTATTACTGCATCCAGTTTCCTTAAATCCCTAGGAACATGTGGATGCCTCAAAGGTATGTCTTAAAACACCACAGTAAAACTTTAGTGTATATATAAGACAGGCTGCTGTGAGAATGAAGTACTTTACCTGTTCCCTCCTCCTGCAGCTGAGCTCCACAGGACAGTAACGATCCTCCCTTGCATATTTGCAAGTCTCTGAGATAATCACTTATAAACTCAGTATTTTTCAGACCTGTTTTAGTCTCTGCCTAGGGTTCATTGAACACTACTATGACAAAAAAGTAAAAAGTGGGTTTTGGTGGTGGTTTTTGTTTGGTTGGTTTTGTTTGTTTGTTCGGGGTTTTTTGTGTGTGTGTGTGTGTGTCTGTGTGTGTGTGTGTCTGTGTGTGTTTTTAATATACTGTTATATATCTAGAATGGCTGGGAACCAAAGGCTGCATGTGGAAGAAAATTAGAACCAACTGAATAATCTTCTAACTCTGCAAAAACTAAGCTTGAATAGGTTATGTTAGGGTATTTTGTCCATCTGTGTTAGGGCATGTTGTACATTTCTACATGTACAATAGCTATTCAATAAAGAATGCCCTACGAAGGTCAGATTCAGAAGAAAGGCAGCCTGTGCTGTGTATATGTTTGTAGCTGATTTAGCAGCATAGAAAATACGCACTTTGAATAGAGGGAGATTTTGATGTTACAATTCACATTCATTTCAGTGGTCACAGTAGGGTTCCTGCATCTTCCAATGCACCAGATCAATAAATCAGAGATGGAATAAGCCTCATTGAATATGTTTCTTGGCTCTGGTTCATTTTCTCATGAAGTCCTTGGCCATCTGTTTACTAACTCCAGCTCAAGGGGGAGCAGACCAATAACATAAAACAGCACTTTCATGCCAAATAGCCTGAAACCAAATGGCTCTAGATTATGTATGGATTATGAATTTACAAGCAGAATACTGATTTCTTGAATCAGTAAAAACCTGAAAGAAATGGGCCTTCATTCGACTGGAGCCTGCAGATATAACAATAATTTAAGTGTGCAACGATGCATTTCAAGATGACATTCAAAGTCTTGGGGAACTTGCCATATAAATTTGGTTCTTTTCAGTGTTTTCTAGGTCTTTTTCCATGTGATTGCTGATGTAATTTCTATTCTGATTAAGGAAACCAGTCCAGAAATGGCTGCTTTTTGGTGGTCTCATGTTTTATCTGTGATCACTGAGTTTGCTCCGCATCTTTCAGGGTGATGAGCAATTAAGTTCCAGTTATTATAGTAAAGCGACCACTATTGACTAGTGGCTGTAGCTGTTTGTCCTGAGATTGGAAGATCTTTGTTGTTTTGGAATATGCATTTTCAGCATTTTCTCTGTTCTTGGCCCCTTAGCACAAATGAGGGATTTATGAACAACATATTCCCTTACACTAGCATCTTTCTGAACACCACACATGGCAGCAGGAACACTAACAAAAAACAAACAAACCAACCAAACCATAGGCAGCAAAATTCCACAAAATCTATAAAATCACTCTCTTCTTTTGCCATATAAGATGCATATCAATAGAGGCAGACCCTTTGCTGGATAGTAGACTGGCAGATTTCCCAAGCAATACAGAGCAAAATTAAACATCTTTCATTAAATACCATTAAAATAAATAGTTTTTTGGTATAATTTTGTGCTGTAGCAGATTAGCTGTGGGAAGCAACTTATGCAAGAAATGATACTTCTTATTATGGGAGCCATTAAAGTAAATGTTTCTACTATTCCATTAATTTAAATGGGAAATTAGGAGTGTGATAAACCATTAAGAGACTTGGCTTGCAGCAAACACACAAGGACACTTCTTTTAGAAACAAAGGATCTTGGACTGTTTCAAGTAGAATTCTGTTTGGGAGACTTATGGTCATACACAGAGTATATTCATTTTCCATGGCTCACCATCAGCTGGAGGTGCTCAGCATTCCCCAGTGAAACATAAGGTAGCTGTAAAAATGAGGCCTTGTGCTCCAGAGATATGTTTGGGATGTAAGTCTTTCCAGAGCTGAGCCACTCTATTCATTGAATTTTCCAGGAATGAGCAGTTTTTGGTAGTGTGATAATCCTGATTGTGTTCACTTTTTGGATTTTAATAAATGTCAATTCAGCAAAATGGTGTTTGACCTTCCCAGAAGAGGTTACTTTGAAAGTTACTGTCTTAAAATATAATCTTTCTTTCTTAATAGCTGGTATGGAAAAGAGAGAGATTTTTCAGTGCCATGTGAATGAACTCAGGGAACAGGTGGTGAGGATAACACCACAACAGAGAGAGCTCATAGGCACACAGGGCAGAATCTATCATTGCTTCCAGTTAAATCTTGAGTTTCTCTGTGGAAAAGATGAGACAATGCAATAGGATATGAATAATTAATGTATTTGAATGCATTTTGAATAGCATTTCTATTGTGTCTTGATTACTTGTCGTGAAACATCATCCATACACTAGAAGTGTACCTGTGCTAGATACTGTGCAAACACATGAAAAAAAGTTAGTTCATTTCACACATGCATTTTATTTTTACTGTTTGAACAGGAAAACAGATTGCTCTGTTGAGAGCAAGTGGAATGTGTCTCCGTGGAAGTATCCAAATCTCAAGTGGGCAAGGCCCTGTGCAAATTGCTTTCAGTTTGAAACCCTGAGCAGTGGCTCTAGAGATCCCTTCCAACACAAATATTGTGTGATGCTACTCTATACTTTGAGTTATAGATAATTATGCACTTCTGTTGTAATCTCAAGGGCATTTGAAAAGATACTTAAAATGTATTGTGTTGCACTGAAGGTGTTTGAGGTGTATCAGAACAGTCAAAACTCATTTTTCTGTTTACTCTGTGATACCAATCATATTCCTTGACTCCTCTCACAAAATCAGTTCCAGTCAGGCTGAATGAACTTCTACAGAATAAACCTCCTAAGGTGCAGAAAATAGAGCAAGCCAGCCAAAGAAAATTATCTCAATCACCTCTCAGCTGCAGCTGGAATTTTTTCCACTTTGTGGCTTAAACACAACTGTAAACTCTTTATTTTGTCATGTTTAGATTTTTGTATATATATATATGTGTATATTTTAGTGGGGCTTGCTGCTCACAGGAATTTCCAGCAAAATAAAATCAGGGTGAAGAGAAATGTGCCCTTCACCTCAGGTATGACAAGGTTCTCCTGTCATGAGGTTGTGCTGTGTCCCACAAGATGCTTTCTCTGTGTGTTTGCACTAGTTGGAAGGATTTGCTCTATTTGCAGTTCCTTCAAAAGATCAGGATGGTAAGACAACAGAAATATCAGATAATTAGGGATGCTCTTGGATTTGAAATTGTTGTATTTCCCAGATATGATAACAATCGTATTAGTTCTGCTTCCATACCTGTCAGCTATTTAGTGCTGAATGCAGACAGAAAATACTGCAGAATGCATGGAGAAAATTGTACTCTAAATATCTTTAGGACTATCAGGTTAGTTTCGTGTTAATGCCAGAAATCTGGTTTTCTGAACTGTTGAGGAAGAAACAGAAGATAGGAATGATGTGCTAAAAAAGTAATGAAAACTCTTATTTTGTTTTAGACAGCCAAAGCAGATTTGCCATTATTTTTCTCCATTGCTTTGGGGAATAGAAAGCCAACTTTTAAATGTCAACTGTAGTTTTCATTGAATAAGTTAAGAAAAACTCTACAAAGTTATTCTTTATAGTAATTCTCTCTAGTGGAGAAGAACTGGGAACTCCCCCTTTGTCAAGTGGGTCTGCAAGTCAAGCAGTTGCGAAAGAAGGTGCAGAAACTTATACCCAGTCACTATTACTAACTGGAAGCACTAGAGCTCCCTTATGCGTTCCCTGCCTCCAGTAGGTGTACAGATGGGATGTATGATGTTACATCTCCTCAAGGTCACCGAGAGCTGCAGGCTTCACACTGTTCCTAGTTCAGTCGTGTAGTAGTGTACCTCATGCCCATTTTGCATCCGAGGAGAATTCATGATCTCACTGGGCTACGCTATGAAGTCGCAAATACGAGACTTTTTCAGTGCTGTTTTTTTGCTGTTGCTCAAACATTTTCATGCTAATTTCTTATTTTGTGCTGATAGTGAATATATTTAGTGCATTTTATGCAACATAGAAGGGACTTCATTTTTCCCACTGCTCTAAAACAGGTGGCCAAAATTAGGTGGCCTTAGATTGGAATCAAAGCTGTCTGCAAACACTTGTTTGCTATTTTTTGTCACAGACTCAAGGGTTCTTATACATTATGAAAAAAACCAAAACTGCATAACATGATGAAAAACTCCTAAAAAATGCACAGATTGCATTTTAGTCTCCTTTACTAGTAAGTAAACTTTAAAGTAAGTTTCTCCATTGTACATCAAAACAACTACAAGTGTTTACAGGAAGTGCTTCTTGCTGTGGCTTAGCTATTGAAATTAATGGGACTGTAATACAATTCAGAAACTTGAAAATGGAATTTATCTTATCACACTCTTCGGGTGTAAAGAAATGTATCAGGCAGACTGTCTTCCAAAAGCTTCTATTGTAATGAATGTGGTATTCATTATTTTTCCTAGACAAGTTTATTTTAGAAAAAGAAAATGAATACAAATGGGTTATTGAAAGCCATTTGTGAATTCACTCAATATTTTGAAAGGACAAGAAAAATGTCTTGGCCATTGCTAGATAAAATGGATATCTTTAATAATACAGAGAGATGGTTATACAACACAGACTGATCTCTTTCCTGTCCCTTACTACAGTTTTCCAAGCTGCTGGGTACCTGCATTGTGCCTTTCCAGCTCATCTAAGCCATGCATTGCGACTCCTTTCCTCGGAAGTGCACTGATAAAAGACCTGTCTGCATTTCAGATTCGGCACAACACAGCTTTCATTTTCACACTCTTGCCTTTTATTCAGGCAGGTCAGGTACGGAGGGAATGCAAGCTGTGTCTGTCACCTCAGTCTGAGCTTTGGTAGCTGGAAAGGGAGGATGCCTCATGGGCTGGAGGACATCAGTTAGCTATTTGCTCCCTGGGAAAAGATGGCAAATGGACCCTTTCCTAAGCCTTGTGCTCTGTGCAGCTCTCACGCTTGTTCATAGTCAAAAACGTATCCCATCCCACATAAAGCTGCAAAAATTAGTGGGGGAGGAGTGGTGCAGGGAAGGAATAAGAGGAATGAAAGAAAAGGTGAGATAGTCAGAAAGAGGCAAAAGGCAATTTTCCGTAGGAAATTAACATTTTTCCATGATTTTGTGTCAGTAAATAAGCACTTGGAACCCAGTTGTGTAATACGAAGAATGAAAAGAAGGTCCCTGACTGTTAAAGCTTCTTCTTGATGTGGGGTCTGCTCTCTGGCATTAGGGGGTGAGAAACTGTGCTCTAGCAGAGGCTTCTCTAGGAACTCTCAGCTGTGTGTTGTCTTGACAATGCCAATGGCAGAACTGCATAAATCAAGCAATTTGCTGGTTCAGATCTAAAAAGATACAGAAGAGTCACTGGTTTATATCCATCAGAAAAAAAACCCCACACCATCTTTTATTCTTTTGTCACTGAACAGAATGGGTCATATGTAACAAAATCTAAGGAATGAGGCCATCAATTCACAACAGTGAAGGGGATGTGGGCCTTTGTAATGTTCCAGTGGCAGAGTCTAATTAAAGAAACCAACCTACCTTCAAAACCCTCCAGCATTTAAAAGCATTTCTCTCACTCTTCCCTTCCTAGAAGCTCCAGCACAATGCTATTGCATATCCCAGGAGGGCTGCTCTTATCTTGTCAGAGGTGTTCCATAGGTTATAAAAGCTACTCACAGCTGCTGAAGTAAGATTTGGAACTCACATATCCTTCCTTTTAGGTATGTGTCTTATTTACTGGGTCACAGGGAGTGGTAATAACTAGGTTGTATGTGGAAGATGGAGCACCTACATTGTAGTTACTGCTTTGGCAGATGGAAATCTGTTTTATCAAAGTGAAACAGTTTCAACAAAGTGAGATATCTTAATGTGAGTCTCATTGTTTTTCCTGTAAATTCAACAAAAAGCTGTTTAGAAACTGCTCACTATTTCTGGTTAAAAATCTTCTTAGATACTGCCCTTTGAGCTTATCATCCTTTAGCCATTCCACTTTCTACTGTTGCTGTTAGTAAAGTGTTCTTAAGACAGCCAAGCAGCTCTCTTTATGTTTGTAAGAGATCCTCTTTTTAATTACACACTTCCTATTACTCATTTTTCATGACAGTGCAAAGTAAAAGTTTGAAGTGCTGTGTTCGAAATGTTATAACTGCAGAAACAGGCAAAAATGAGCTTCCTGGGATGTTGTGCTATTGTCTGACATCAGCTCCCCAGAACCCCATTGTGACATACAGAGAATCATAAATGCCTGTCAAACCTGGCCTTGAGCAGTCCCAGGGATCTGGCATCCACTGCTTCTCTGGGCAACCTGTTCCAAAAAATTTCGTCCTTATATCCAACCTCTTCCAATATGAAACCACAGCCCTTGTCCTGTCACAACAGGCTCTTGCAAATTTTTTTTCTCTTTCTTATAAGTCTCCTTTATAAATTAGAAGGCTGCAGTAAGGTCTTGCCAGTGACTTCTCTACTCTAGGCTGAACAACCCCAATTCTCGCAGTTTTTAATTCCCGGGACAGATGTTCCAGTGCCCTGTGTTTTTCTGTGTTCCTTCTCTGGATCTGATGGAGGTTACTACATGCTACTCACCTCACAAGTTCGTCTGATTCTTCCTTCTCTCTATCTTACTTTAAAAGCAATTGTCTCCAGGCATGCCCGGATTCCCTCTATAGAGATGCTCTGCCATTCAACCTATTCTCTTAAATTTTAGAGAAAAGCAATACAGCAACTGCTACCCACACTAGAACATGGTAATGACATTTGTGCATGAACAGAACTAAAGTCAGGACATGAATCACGTGACTTCTGAGCTACAGCGCAGCTTGTAGAAAAACAAACTAGTCCAGTTCTCACAATTGCCATTGATGGAGACTCCACCACAAACATATTTTCAATGGATAAGTGTTCCATTATTTATTGTACTTGTCTAGATTCAGCTTTCAACACCAATAACCCTTTTCTTCGCAAGATCTCTGCTGGTTTGCTGTTTGTGCAGATACTTAGTCTGTGATCCAAACACCTTATAAGCACTCTTTTTTTTTCAGACATGCTTGTATTTTCATGAATTTTCTTGTCTTCTCATCCATTTTAATTTTCTCAAGCTTTTTGCAGACAGCTTCCTTCTTGGACTTGACACACCAGTCTGTAGCTGGGTATTCTAGCACCAGTTGAGGCAATGACAAATACAGCAGAGAGCTCCCACAAGGTAGGAAGTTTTCTGGACACTCTGTTGGAGCCCAGCCCACTGGACTTTTTCCTCCTTAGGTATCCTTGGGTCTCCTGGTGCTGTAACATGACCTGTTATTATCACCTACAGCAGCTATCACCTGTTAGCTGGACACAGTTACTTAGGGTTTTTTTTCTGTGAAGCATGCCCCACCAGCTCAGCCTGCTGGTAAGTGTCATACCCTCAGCAGTTTATGCACATTGTTTCCCCAAATTTCTCTATAGTAAGCAATGAATTTAATTACCTTTGGATAAGGGTAGCAAATTGTCAGCTTAGACTTTGCATGGTATTCTTGAACACATTACTTAGATGTTGGAGGCAATATACTAATCGAAGCAAAGATTTCCCCTGTTTACTTTCATTTGCTTTTCTCAGTCTGGTGATATGCCAGCTGTTCAAAACTATTTGAAAACTAGAAAAGCAAAAACCGTTTGGAGCTAGGGCAACCCTTATAGCTAGAGGAGAAGCAATGGCTATTATATGTCTTGTGCACACAGAATATTTGACTCAGACTCACATTCCTTCAATAGAAGAAGGGAAAATGGTCTAGATGAAACATCTGTGAAATAAGTGCAAAAGTGTTTGGACAATTTTATTCACAAAGTCATGATCAGCCTTTCCCTGCCAAAGGAGGAGGAAGAGGAGGGCGAGGAGGAGGAGGTATTGACTGCTGCTCTGCAGAAGGGCTGCCCAGCAACTGACACTCTAATCAATGGAGCAATTGAGTGGAAACCACATTTTTCATTTTCCAGATGATATCAATCTTGGAGAGACTGTGGGGCTACCAGTGAAGTGGCTCACGTTTCAGAGAGGTCCTGACAACTGTGTGGAAACCACCTGACCTTTCCCTTCTATGCCGATTCAGTTCAACAGAGGCAGGTACATTTGACTGGGAACAAATGCAGGAAGGGAGGTGAATGATTTGGCAGCAGCTCTGCAGAAAGCGTTCTGAGAATCACAGGGGATGAGAAGAACATGAATCAGCATTGTGCAAAAAAGGCAAACATCATATGGGGATGTATAAATAGGAATCTTAAATATAGGCCAGTTAAAATAGTCCCCCTGCTCCACTTGGCACCTCAGAGAACTTGGCTGCTATAAAGCTGTTCCCAAATTTGTAATTGCAAAAATATGCAATGATCTTTTTATTTTGTTTGTTTGTTGGCCTTTGTTTGTTTTTTTGTTTGTTTGTTTTAAAATCAATAATAAAGAAAATGAAAAAGATAATAGAAAAGTAATAGAATTAAGCAGAATCAAAGCAGTTTACTGTATTAGCTCTTGATGCGTATCTTAAAGATAAGAGTAGTAAACACCGGTAAGTAGCACTGGCCATGAAGTTATGGAGTCTCTAGCATTGGTTGTTTCTAAAAATAGGTAGGACAAACTGATATCAGGACTCCAGCTTGTAGAGAATGTGATCATAGCTTTTGGCAAGAAGATGGGCTTCAGGGACCACATGTACCTCCAAGAACCTTCCCAACTCTACCTCATCCTTTCCCTGATTTGGCACTGGCTTAATGACATCAGGCTGGAAACTGAGGCATGTGGGAAAGAGTGGCCAGAGACCTGGGTTGTTGTCAGGACCTCTCTACTGGCCAGAAGGTGACAAGGTGATGTGGAAAACATGAAAATGATTGCATATCCATGCCACACATGACACCATTTTCTTATAAATAAAGATATGCCAGCTTGAAAATAAATTGCATGACACATACTGTCTTTCGTATTGCATTAGCAGTGCTGTAAAAGATGGACACGTTAATATCAGGACATTTTCTTCTGGGGCTTGACCATAAATAGCTTTAGGAGAACTCATTCAACAACAGATTGTCAAGCTAAAAATTCAACAACTCTCAAAATGCCACTTGCATCTCCTAGTCTGCAGAAAATGGCAGTCTAATTCTTCCAACCTCAGTGTGTTCATATGCAGATTCATTTTTGTGCAAGGCCAGCAAGAAAATCACAAGCTCTCTTTATCCAGCCTAAGTAAAAGAAAAATGAATTTGACAGCTGGCCTTAAACACTTTCTCCTTGATGATTCAAAGAAAATGGAATCCATCGAAAGCTGTTGATTAATTCTTCAAACACAGACGGAGAGCAATACCTTGAAAATCTACCCCTTAGAAGTATAATAAATGAATGCTTGGGGGTGGGGGAAGGGCTTTCTTTTACAAGATTTTCAAACAGCTCTTTTCAAGGGATATAATACCTATTTTGTATTACAGGACGACTTTACAATTTGTGAAATGTAAGAGAAGAGCTTTACAGATTCTCATAAAGGTGATATGTACTACACAGAGTCTAGACTTTGAGGAGTTATCATGGATCCAAGCTAAATCTCTTCCTCTTCATACAGTCCAAGTAATGATCACAGGCAAGAGGCTAGCCAACAGACAAAGTGTTAGTTCAGATAAAGTATCTTCTAAAATATATTTTAACATTTTGAAAGACTAGCAATTGCTATGGATTGCAAGGCACATTTCTAGAAAGTACCAGAATATTTCATCAAATAATTCAAATGTGTTTCAATGTATCTGAAGTTATTTAATAATTACATTATCTCTTTAGGTCTAGTTTTAGCATACAGGAAACTTTTTGTGTTGCTATCAATGGAATGGGCTGTAGAGTTAACCAAACTAAAAGTCTCAGAATCGGTCTATATTCTTACAGCTGTATCAAAGTTTTCCAAGCAGTTACATGGAAGCAAAACTGAGCTTTTTATCATGACTGAACTAAAATCAGCCTCTAATTTAAAAATATTATAATAAATTTGGTGAAATGAGTCTGTAATTCTGTGTTTATATGTACCTTTAAGAGAGATGAGAGTAATAAGAATTTTATTGAACACCCATATGTACACATTCAGTGTGCTACAAAATATCTGATTAAATCTAATTAAAGGAGAACATTGCAATTAGAAATTCCCTCTTTTACTTCTTCTGAAAATGGCATACTTTTATTAAAAGGAATGCTGTAGAGATGTATTATTTGCAGAAACTAATTTATCTTCTTTTTTTTACTTCTTGCAAAATCATAGGAGACTTTTAGAAGTCATTTCTTCCCCAGATAATAGGAAATAAAATACTGTAACTTTTATTGCATCTGGAGAATAAAGTTTCCCCGACTGTGCCATTCAATGGTAGTTATGTGACTTTTCTAGACATGTTGACATAAAAAACCAAAACAACTTTACAAGGGTGAAAAAAGAAATTTCAGGAATATGTGTCTCAGGTTGTCCACATTGAAAACTGCAGTACAAAACCCCAATCTTTTTATGAGCCATCATTTCTAATATCATGGTAGTAAAACATATTAACAAAGGAAAGAAGCAAGTCAAATATATTCTTACAAGGCAAGGCACACTGTGCATGCAAATGAGATCACATATAATCCCAACTCCTTCCTTTCGGTGAAATATTGCTTCAGAACTCTTTCAGAATATAAAGTAAAGAGAAGCAAATATAGCATACATATGCCCTCTAAGCAGAGAAATCTTGTTTTCCTTTTAAAACAGGGATTTTAATCAGCAGTGATTAATTCCCAGATAGAAATGAAATTTATATTGTCACTCCAGTAATTAGAACAGTACCTGTTCTAATTCTACTGTTGCAGTCAAAGTCATTGTTCAGCAGAGGACTAGAAGTGTCCAGGAGAAATCTGTTGCTGGACACATCCCACACCAATACACTGAGCAGGACATTATGGGACACCTGTACAGGGCCAGCAGGTGAACTGAGCTTGAAATTTGGTTCAGTTCATCCCATCTAGCAAATGACACTGGGGATGAAATCCCGATTAGAACTGGAAGTCACCTAAGAGGTCATCTACACCTTACAAACATAAGATAAGGCAAAGCACAAGTGGTTTCAAAAAACACCACCAGTCTCCCATGCTCCAGCCCCAGCAGTAAAAAACAAGTGGCTTCACCTAACATGATCTCCTGCCACTCTGACTGTAATTGGTTGGTGAGTTTACATAAGCGATGAAGACCCTGGGGTCAAGTACATTCCCAGGCCAAGGCTCAGTTCAAGATTTGTGTATCATTTAACTCCTTCCTCGAAGTGAGAAGTAAAAATCCATAATATGTATTTTAAATTGGTGGTGTGCATTTCATTCACAAAGAAGTTGCACCGGTTAAAAAAAATCAGAAGACTGATGTCTGTTTGATAATAGGCAGGGGTAAAGAATAGAGAAATGTTATTCTTTACACTGAGTCCTAGAGGCTTAGCATAAAGAATAAAAATAAATTTCTATGAGGCTAGTTAATGATTAATGAATACTATAAACATGTTACATAGCTACAGAAAATCAGTATATTGTATTCTGGGAGACAGCAAACAATGTTTTCAAAGCAACCTATCAGGCCTCATGGTAGGGTTCTGACTCTAAAGTAATAACTCTAATCTACTTAAAGCCATTTGTAATTGGATTTATATATAAAATATGACCAGAAAAAAGATTAACATCATTATCTAGAACTATATCTGGTACAAACAACATAGTATGTTTAAGAACAACTTTCATGCATAAGGAAATGAAAGCTGGATTGGAAATATTTGAAAAGCATTCTTTCTTTGCTTCAAAATGAACTCTGGACCTTCTACATTAATCAGACAGAAATGAAGCAGACAAAAGAATTTAAAGTATTGCAGTGGGGAAGGGCTTTCAGCTATCATCAGTATGAAGAGACTAATGTGAAGGTGAGGTGTTCCCACAATACAAGGTACAAAAATCACGTTTGTAGTGACAGTTTGTAATGGGGAACAAAGAATTGGCAGAAGTCCATTCATGGCAGTGTAATTGCAAAAGGTATTTTTGCAGCACAGAAAGAAAGTGTGGGTGACCCTTCTCCACTAGGGGTGGAGGTATGAGGCTTCATGTTTTGTAATAAATACCATGACAATTTTCATATCTAATACCTGACTGTCTATATGTATTTTTCAAGGGGGGTGGCTACATTGAAAATGGATAGATAATAATTCAAAGTGTGTGACTCACAGTTTGTTATACGCTTTGCATAAGGCACATGGATACTTGGATTATGCTATCTACTCTTGTGCCTGTCCATACGAGATAACACAGTTGATAAGCAAGTCACATTTATTGTCTTGCTACAGCATGTTCTTTTATTGCAATGGCATGCTTACTTAGCAATTCTGGATACCTGGAGAGAATCTGAAACGGCTGAACTCCTGTCAAGAGATAAGATATGTGGAGGCAAAAGCCTCTTATTTTTATAGATTTTTACAGATTTTTTACAAAGTGTTTCTCTAGAATGTGTCTATGCTTTCATGGTCGATCACTCCCTTGGAAAGACGAAATACTTTTCCCTTCTTGAGTCTCTTCTCCATTTGTAGTCCTTTATATCATTGGAATACCATGTTCTGAGTGTACTGCTACACTACGCTGCCAAGTGTACTTTCCATGCATACTGTGTCTGGCTGCAGTCACAAGATGCAACTGGCACTCAGATGGGACAAGGCAGATCACTGTTTGAATCTTCTCTGCTGTTTTCTGACCAGAAACATGAATGCCCTTTGGTTTCTTTTCTTGTACGTTGGTGCTATCATGGCATTGCATCTCTGGCAACGACACTGCATGTGTGAGTTATGACCACTGGGCTGCAAAGCAAACTTCATTTTCTCACTCTTTTGCTTCTAGATGAAAAACAACTCATCCCAGCACAGCTGGGTGAAAGGAGTGCTTTTCTTGGTGGTAGAAAACAGATCATCAAGTCTTCAGGCAGAGTTGTGCACATCCAGAAATCTGAGTCTTCCCTACAGCCAGATAAATGAGCCAAGCTAGAAGGCTGTAAGGACTTAGGCTTCTCTACTTCCTTGATGTTTTTGATATGAAAATTCCATCTGTATCAAAGCTGGCATGTACATTTCCATAAAAAAGCTGTAGTTTTGATAAAGCTGCATTTTCCAACCAAAAATAGTTTCTGTTGGAAAATTCCCACCGTATCCTATACAATACCATTTGGATGACAAACTCACTAAGATAAAATCACCTGAATAATAACTTAGGGTTTAATATACATTTACCAGCAAGAAAGGCTAATCTTCAAAAATTTTCAGCAGTCATTTAAAGAACACTGTGCCTCATCCATCTGACTTGTTTTTGAAGTGATCTTTTGAACTTAGATATTTAATGAGATCCTTTCTGTAGCATCATTATGGTCTTGAGCTCTGGAGACAAATCTCTGTTGGAAGCTACAGATAACCACTGCAACAACTTGTATTATTGTAGTGCCTTTCATCCCTTTCCAAAGCTTCACATTCACATTGATGATGTCTTCACTTTGCCTTCTCCCAGAGTGCCAGGAAAAACTTTAACTCTAGGTACAAGTCAAGATGGTTATAGATTAGGGATTTTAAAGAATCAATTAAATAATATTAATTACAGACAGTCTGCTATATGCTAGCAGCTCAAGTACTGTCAAGTTTTGGGGGCTTAAATTATTTTTTGTGAGAAAACATGTAGGAAAACTTTGCAAATCTAAGGCACGGGAATAAAAAAAGCAATGCTCTGTTGTATAATCGTAATTGAAAGTTATCACCATTTAGCACCAGTTTTATCACCAGTGTTTAGAAATATGTCATGCACGTGTGTACACACTGAATTTCCTCCCTATCTTGTTGATGAGCATGTAACTTTATCAGAAGCGAGAGGATTAGGATTGTTTGTAAACTAGTCTGAGACATGGTAACTACACTATTAATTTAGATCATGTACACATACGTTAACCACCATAAATTTGTTTCCTTCTCTTAACATATGTGGATCAGAGCTTTTATTTACAGTCCTGAGCCCACTAGCAAACATTTCATGGAATCAACAATGTGCAGTTGCCCAGTTGGCCTGACAATAACTTTTCTTACACCTTCCTTCCCTCGCAGTCCCAGAAACCATGAATCTCCTTGGCCTTACCTAGACCAATCCTATCCCACCTGACAAGGAGCACCCAATATTTTTATCCTTGATGTTTCTGATGCTCAGAATCAGGAATTTGGGAAATTCAGTCCCTGTGTGCAGGTTGGCATCTTTGTTAGTGTCTTGGAGGGGAGCAGAGAAGAGTAAAGGATTTCATATCCCAGCAATAACAATGGTAGGTCTGTGTGTGGGATGTTATCCCTTAGGCAGCAGTAGGAACATAGAATCATACAACTATTTAATTTGGAAAAGATCTTTAAGAACATCGAGTCCAGCCATTAACCAGCACTGCCAAATCCACCACTAAGCCATGTCCCTCAGTGCCACATCTACATGTTTTTTGAATAGCTCCAGGGATGATGACTCAACCATTTCCCTGAGCAGCCTGTTCCAGTGCTTAACAACCCTTTTAGTAAAAAAAATTTTCCCACTATCCAATCTAAACCTCCCCTGATGCAACCTGGGGCTGTTTTGTCTGGCAGTACAAGGTACAACAGCAAGTTAAAAGCTGGAAAGAAAAGTTCGTAAGGACTTAGATAGATGTTTATACCCATTGTCAGAAATCTGCACAGAATTTTGTGCGTTTACAGATGTGTCCTTTGAATAGGAGCTGGTAGGGAAGTATGCTAGATAAGCTATGGTTATTGCTGCATATGTAGATTTAAAAAAAATAAAATCCGTGTACCAAACAAAAAGGGCTAATTGCACATTTAGCCATTTTCATGATGCTGAAGAAAAGTGAATAAAAGAGACTGATTCCTGTGCCTAGGGCTAAGGAGGACCATTTGGCTCAAGTCTGCAGTGGTTATGGCTGCTCCCCTTTGTAGCAGATTTGTCTTGCAGAGAGTTGTGCAAAAGCAGAGACAGAATGGCAATTAAACAGATTAGGGGATGAGTATGCATGCACACCACAGCTTTCTTTTATTCACCAGTACAGTTGGACCTGTAGGTTACTTTAGGACAGAGTAGCTCTGGTAGGAGCATCCTTGTTTCATGCCCTATATGGCTACTGGATTACTTTACTAGAACAGTGGGCCTGTGGGTGACCAAAGCATTTCCCATTTCCAAACAGGAATAGAAATTAAAATCCTGTGCAAAACAACGATTGTCTCCTGCTTATGGGTCGTGTGTTGCTCCTGTACTCCATGTCCTGCTCCCTGGCTCCATTTGAGCGCATCAGGGGAGGGGTTACTGGAAAAAGAGGGTGCATGTGAGAAAGGTCAGAACTGTCTGGGTTATTAGTCATATGATTTTTATCACTTATGATTGAAAGAAGCAGGCTACTCTGCTGAAGAAGAAGGGCTGGGTGTTGAGGGGGAAGGGTTTGCTGTAGATGCACAATGGAATAGCTTCTCCCTTGCCTTCCCCTAGCAAGTGCAAGTCCCAAACTCTGGGGCTAGAAATTCGCTCCACAAGCCCTTATGTGTGACCTCCCTGGTCCCTGGAGTATCTGCAGTACTGACTACTGGGGTCAAGCAGCTGGAGAAGGAGAAAGAGAGGGGAAACCTTTCATTTAAGGGATGACAAGTTCACAGTTGCATGTACCAAACACACCTGGACAGACTGTTACTGCAGATCAGATAGCACTTGCCACCAACCAGAGACTTTCTTATGCATCCATGCCCCCTGTTAAAGAAGCATAAAAATGCCTTTGTTGGTGAAGATAAGTCCCACTTTAGAAGAGGCACAAACTAAGCCACAATTAACATAGTTATGCCCATAGCAGAATTTTTACTAACATTACTATCCTCTTGTATGTAAGAGACTCTTTTATTGTATAGAAAGAGACTTTGTTAAAAGGCTTCACTCTTTTTACACTGCCTTATTACCATAAAATCATAGAATGGTTTGGGTTGGAAGGGACCTTAAAGACATCTCCCTTATATCATGTTGTAGGTGAAGCTGACACTCAAAGAAAGATACTCCTTCCAGTTTACATATGTTTCACAGTTAAGAGCCTTCCTACCTCTTCTTTAAGGAGTGGCCACCTCCTCATGGGTATTTAGCTGACATTTGCTGTTGAGAGAGTCCACTCTGCAGCCCCATTTAATACTGCTCATATATAGGTCCAACAACACTGGCCAAAGAAACCCTGGAGAGTGATTTGAGAATAAAAATGGAAATCCTTAAAATAAGCTAAAGCAGTAATCTGAAAGTATAGGCAAGATGCTGCTCTGGAGTGTGATGTCCTTTCATGGTAGGAGTAGAAGTGGTCGCATTATACATGGTATGGTCTGGGACTTAGGTGAAGAATGGGAAGAGCGCAGGATGCAGCTGGGCAATGATAGGTGTGAAATGAGACACCTGATCTGTTTTGAGCACTGCAAAAGAGGAGTTAGAAATCAAACCATATTGTGTTAGTACCAAGGAGCTACAGAGGGCTGTGTGAACACCTTGTTACAGGCAAACATGAAACGCCTCGCCAGGCAGGTCATGAGCTTGTAGGGGGTATGGCTTGAAGACACCAAACCAGGCAGGTCCTTTGCCACCAAACCAAGCCTGTCAGCATTTTAAGAGACAAGAGTGCTGCTGCAGTCTCTGGAGACCAAATCCACTGACCTCGAGGTGTTACAATGCTGACTGCACTGACAGCTGTGAGATGGATCTGGAGGATGCCCGTAGCTTTGGGAAGCATGCGCTCCCCATGGTGTGAAATTTTGCTGAGCTTTTTTTGGAGATACCTGCCCCACTTTGAAAAATCACATTTTCCGGCTTTCATTTGTGATCCTCGGGAAACTGCTGCTGGCCTGCTGAAATAATAATAGCAAACATGCTAAGACAAGCCTCACACACTGCAGGCATTGATGCTCTGCCCTTACAGCGCATCCACTGTAAGGGAACATCCAGAAAACCCCTTGCTTTTTGACAAGAGGGACTCTCAGGTGGCAATGAAAAACAGGCATGAAAAATAAGTGGATATATTTAGTAGATCATCTTCCTCAAATTTTCCAGCTTTTTAAGTTAAAAACTGATTTGAACCGAAGATAGAAATAACAATGAGAAATGAACACAGTTACCTTCCTTTTAGGCAAAATCTGTTTGTCAGCTGAAAGCCCGTCCTAGAAGAACTTCAAGGCTAAGTTAATAAAAAAAAAGACAAAATTTTCTTGTATCAATGACTAATCTACATAATTCAGACAGAAAAGTGCCATATCACTTTGTGACTATAAATTGCCCAAATGACACTTGCCCTGACAGCATGCCCCAAAAAGTGTAGCTCAGTCAATAGCTACTCCTTGGTACCTAACAGAGAAATTGGTCTGGGGAATACTGTTTCTGCCCCACTTTCCTTGCAAAGAGTCCTTTCCCTGTTTCAGCCCAAAGAAGGAATTCCTTGATGATGCCTAACCGTAGCACATTTAAAAAAAGATATCTAATAGATTTAAAACTCACTGCTGTCTCCTATGAAGCACGTTTCACAATGGCAGGGGTCTGCTTTTCTCTCTGTGGGTGGACTGCCTCACTGTGTATCTATGAAAGATTTTTTGCTACAAGGAAATTTTTTTACAACTTAAAAACAAAAAATGGTTTGGATGAAGAATGCATGCACCATATTGGTAAGGGGGCACATTCTTCCAGCAATGAATGCATTTGAACATAGTTACAGGGGCTGCAAAGCATTTTTTTCAAGCTGAATTTTTGCCTGGGTTACATTCTGAGCACATGCGAATGTGTGAAAGAACATTATAAATTGAAGATTTACACTTGGAAAATGCTTAGATGCAGCTCCAAACAGTAGATAAGCTTCCTAGGGGCCCAACAATTTTAGAGAATAAGACTGCTTAACTTCCTTACATATAGCTCAAATATACATATATCAAAGTTTAATCAATACCTCCTTCGGCCACAAGTTGGGATTTTCCTCACAGTCAATAAGCAAACATACCAAACACTTTTTTCTTTAGAATCTCTCAGATACTAGTATTTTGTGAAGCTAACTGATGCATGGGGAGGACTGAAACACTGATGTGCCAACATGTGTTACTTTATCACTGTGGTATTTTTGTTACTCCTGCCTTCAGCTACCCACATTATAATTGTGGCATGGCTCGTCCCTAGTTATTAGATTGCTCATCCTTCTTTGATTTGCAGCAGATATGCACTGTAGGGGTGAATCAGAGAGGCCGGTGGAAATCTAATCACTGACCTTGAGAATATTCAAAATAGTCTCACAAACACCCAATCTCAGACAGCTGAAGGCAGTGGTAGCACACATGGCTTCCTGTTTTGCCATTGATGGTTTGGTCTAAAGAAGGGGTTGTAAGTCCCTCACTTAAGGGGGACAATAACCTAAACAGACTGGCTCCTGCTCAGGAAGAAATATTAAGATCCCGACACTGTTAAATGCTATCCTTTTCCTAATTTCATTCTAAGGAATAGATGGACATCTTATTGCTCCAAAGAATAGACCTCCTCGGATTTCAGATGAGGGTAAATCAAGCCATATATCAATGATTGAAGTAGATGTATGATGCATAGGAATATCATTAATGGTGTTAAGATAAAAATTTCTCTCAAAGTATCAGTAGAGTGAGACTGTTAGAGATTTGGACACCCACATACCTTCAAAAAGAGTTGGATGATGCAGAACTCACAGAGGTCTGCCAAAAGTAGATTGTGTAATTGGAGAGGCAAACAACCACTATGGTCAAGACTCCCATCCTTACACATGACACTGGGTACCATTTTGAATGTGTGAGGCTATTCTGCTTGACTTCCAGTGGCCATTACGGGTGGACATGGATCTCCCACATTTGGTTGGCCACAGGAGGGTAGATGGTGTTGTTCGACAGCCATTGTGTCATGCCACAGAGTCACCATCTTATCTACCCAAAGCTGATGGATATAACACAAGATCTACATGTGACTTCTTTTGTTTTGGAATATTAAGTGGAAGACAGATGGGATACCTAGCCAGAAGTCATTTCAACCTTAGGCAGGCAGATGAAATGAGCCCTCTGTGCAATATTGGCAACTCCAATATGGATGTGCCAGACCCCATGGGCTGGCTGCTGGAGATGGGACCAGGCATACATGTTTGGGCAGGTGAATCTCCTTGGTGCTTACTTTAGGCTGAGCTGAATCACTTTCTAGGCTGCACATATTACATTTCTTAGATTGCCTTCAACTGTCAAGGGTTCAATTCAGTTACCTGAACACAGGCATCTTTTGAGATGCCCTGAGGCCCCCAGGACATAAATGCAGAATTACCAAAATATTGGGTTTTCGTGGCAAGGTTTTGGTAGCAGGAGTGGTTTCTGTGAAAACTACCAGAAGCTTCCCACATGTTCAACACAGCAAATGCAGATGGCTCCAAGATGGACCTGGCACTGGCCAAGCCAATCCCTTCAGTGATGGAAGTAGAGCTCCTGGGATGAGAGATTTAAGAAGGAGAAAAGTTACTGTGGAGGAGCAATTGCAACTGGAGAGAGAAGTAAGAATATGTGAGAGGAACAGCCTTCTCTGTTGAGACACTAGGGTCAGTGGAGAAGGAGAGGGAGGATGTTCTCCAGGCACTGGAGCTGAAATTCTCCAGCTGCCTGTCGTGAAGACCATGCGGAGGGCCAGCTGTGCCCCTGCAGCCCATGGAGGTTCACGGGGAAGCAGAGATCCACCTGCAGCCCATAGAGGAGCCCATCCAGAGCAAGTTTCCTGGCAGGACCCCACAGGAGACCCGTGGTAGAGCAACCTGTTTCTGGAGGATTGCATCCCATGGAAGGGACCCACATTGGATCAACTCATGAAGAGCTACAGCCCATGGGAAGGATTCACATCAGAGAAGTTCATGGAGGACTGACTCCCATGGGCGGTACTCCACACTGGATTAGGGAAAGCACATGAGGAGTCCTCTCCCTGAGGAGGAAGGAGCAGCAGAGACAATGTGTGATGAACCGACCACAAACTTCTCATTGCTTGGCTGCCCAGGAACAAAATTTAAATTTCATTGCTGCAAGCCTACTTACTATGGAAATTATCAGACTGTTATTGAAGTAATGCATTGGGTAGCAGCTGTGAAGAAATGCTTAATGCAAAAAGGCTACTGGCCATGAATCTATGCTTTCATATCTCAGAGGTGAAATTCATTGCAATAATTGTCAAGGTATTTCTCTTTTCTTTTATTAGAAGGGTCTACTTTTCAAGTCTGGACTGTTGCAGCATACTCGGTCCTGGTTGGCCTAATCTGGTTCAACTCCTCAACCACATTTGAAGAGGCAGACCCTATGTAACTGTGCATACTTAATGTTTTGGTAATAAATGTCGACTTCCTGGTAGTTTTGAGCCAATCTTGGAAACACAGGAGTGAAGCCTTGGCAGAGTAACTGGAAATGGCTCCCAAGTACATTTATGTTAGTACGAAGCAGCACTAAAAGACTAAACGACTTCTCAGTTGACTATAAATCACATTTCCGTACTACACACTTCACACGGAACTGAAACTAAGTTTTTGCTCTTCAGTGGAAATTGATTTTGTATAACATAATAGTTGTGTTTATTAAAGAACATCATATAACTGTAGCCCTGAAAAATGTTTATGCATTTGCAGCCAGTGTTGCCTGTACATTTAGTGATGCAGCAGCTTAGTGCAATATATTTTAAATTACTAGTTTACAAAGTTTCGTCTCAGTTCAGTTTAATGTGATGTAACTCTTAACTGCAAAAGACTCATTTAGGCAGAAAATCTTACAAAGAATTATCACACTACAGTAGTTGTTTTAAACCAATCCTATTTCTTCGTGAGCTAGTCTTTGCCTTGTAGTAAATGAGACCAATATTTTTATGAGCTGAAACCAACAAGAAATAAGTATCTGAACTGAATTGTCGTTCAAGTGTTTATTGAAATACAGACTTAGCAAGTACAGGAGTAATTCTTATCAATTTACCTGCAGAAAATGATCCAGAGATATGATGATAGAAGCAATTTTGCAGCATATTCTTCCCTCGCTGAATTTAATGCATAGAAATTTTGACTTTCATGTATGTAAAACTCAGCATTGCATTTTCATTTTTTAATAGTAGTGCTTTTTATTTCTTCATTTAAGTCCCAGTGGATCCTTCTTTTCATAGAAGACGTGGAATTTTAGCAGAAGTTTTAAAATAGAACAAATTCGAAGAGTGAAGGGAAATGCTTCAGCTGTGCCTGAACTGAAGAGATAGGATGACTGTATATGAAAAGTCACTGTACACGTCTCCAGAGTGCTGTCAGCTCTAGACGAAGACTCAGGACTCAAGTTTTTGAGCCTTCCTGTGGAGACTGAATGAAATTAGTTCTGAAATAATAACAGTGTATCACAAATAGAAATTAAAACAGGAGTGAGAAGAATGAAATTATTTTTCTGGTCCTTTTTATACTGCATCAGAGACCACAGACTGGAATTTTCACAGGTGTGCAGCTCTTAGGGTTGAGATCCAGTCCCTCCAGATCTCATCTAAGTCGTTAAATATATTTCACTCCCGTGAGTGATCCAATCACTCTGCTTTCCAGGATTTTATACCCTATCCAAAATTCATTAGGCAACTCCTTGTTTGGCCTGTTATTACTCTGGACATCCACTGTTCACACAGGCTCAGCAGATCCTATGGAAACACGTCCATTTCTTCAGCCACTGCAGTCAGGGTTCCATTCCTGTCTAAAAACTAACTGAAGCTCATGAGCTGTATGGCTGGAGTTGGCAAGGGGCACTCTTCTGTCCTTTCTCTTCTCCCTCACCTACAAACTCCTCTTGCCAGACAAGTCCACGTCTCCTGCCCAGGACTGGAAGAGTGAGGCCGTATCCACCTCTTCATTATCCCCCTTCTTAGGAGAGAGGCAACATCTTTTCTCGTGTCTTTGCCCATTCCCTCTTTCACCCATTCAGAAGGCACTTTTGAAGACAGGAAGATCATCTACAAACTGTCATCTTATTGTCTGGATAATGGGAGGCGTTTGTGGCTTCCCAGAATTAAGAGATAGCATTTCCAAGATGTGATTTCCAAATGGCATTCCAAGATGGGTGTTTCACATTTCTTCCCTTTCCCATCACTTTCTTTGATTCAGGGTTTGAAAGTGGGTTCTCCAGATGGATGGTTTGCAAGACTTGAAAGGCTTTGCAGCTCCTGCCACACAGGCATGAGGAAGCATCCAGGCACCACATGTCACCTGCCAGGTTACAATGGGATTGTCATCAGTGCCCCAAGTGAATAAAACATGAATTTCTAGGCTTGCCTTGAATTTACTGCCTGTTACCATGAAAAGTAAGAAGGGTCAAAGTACTTGAAATTCCACTTCTCCTACAAAGTGATGTTTAGGTTTTGCCCACTTCTTGGAGACACAGTTTCAAAAGTGTAAAGAGGAAACAATTAAAGTTTAGGATTCTAATTTCCCACCTCACACTAGATCCTGCCACACAATAAAAGAGTACTAATGCAGAGCTCTTTATTGGAGAAAAAGAATTTGAAACAGGAGATGACTAGAGTGCCCATGATTCAGAATAAGGCATTGGAAAAAAGTGGAGATGAGAGCGACTTGGTACTTGCAGATAAGAGAGAGGAGGATTCAACATCTTCCCAAGCATTCCACAGCACTGCATTTATTACATCAGCAGGTGTATTTTGAACCTGACAACATCCTGTTTCTAATTTCAATACAATCAGTCACTAAGTGCCTCTAAAGCAATTCTGAATGCACAGTGAATGCACGTAAGTAAGTGTGATCATGTGAGAAAGAAGGAACAGGCATGGAAGGCTGCATTTTTTCAAGAAAACTGCACTTGCAACTTCCCTCAGAAAACTGAGAAAGAGCTTATTTGCCTTGTAGTTTGTGGTGTTCTGGCAGGGATGAAGAAGGTAAATCTAGAATGCTGTTGGATATCTTTTCACTGGAAACAGCTATTGATGAGGAAGTGGAAGTAAAATTTGACAGCTTAGCAGTTTGCATATAACAGACAGAATAAAGAAGTAGTGCTGTTATGTGTACAGTGATGGCAGCAGCAGAGAAAACGTTGAAGTCTAAATCAGGTGCTGATTTTTTAAGAAGTTTTTCCAAGTGTTAGCAAATGCTTTTGTGGCTTGAGATGAAATGCTGCAAATCTATTACACAAGGCTATTTTCAACTGGCTGTATGGCTGCATGCATTTGGAAGGATGTTTGTGAACAGAGAAGGGGCATTAAAACAGTAGATGGTGGTTTTAGGCACTGAGATCACTTGTTCCACCACAGACACTACTGGTATATGGCTTCTAGCTCTTCTCTGAAGATCTTAAAATGATAAAGGAGTTTGCTGCATTGAAGCATGGTATTACCTCAGGGAAAGCTGTTAAATGAATCTAAAGCAGTAATAGAGCTATTTTACCTAAAATTAAGTATCCCAGAAGATTCAGCCTCTTTGGGATATAAACAGAAGTTCTCAGTCTGAACACCATTGAGTTTGACTGCATGCACTGACTCCATACTCCATACTAGCAAAGAAAATCTCAGCACAGCCTGAAGGAAGATTATAATGACACAGTACTATACATTATACATATTATCAAAAGTTGAACATTCAGTAATCACCAATACAAAGAGGCTGAAAGTCAAATCCTGATCTGCTTACCTGGGGCAGAATTGAACATGTGCTTGCTCAGCAACACAGACACAGTGGAGCCACACTTTGAACTCAAGGAGCAACGAGGGAGACCTGGATGTCTGCAAGTGCTTGGCTGACCTTTCTGCATGGTTAATATTGTACAGAGTTTGTTAGGCTGTCTGCTAGGAAAAAAAATGCATTGGCTCAGAGCAGCTGGTGACTGTGTTGTCCTAAGACATGAAAACAAGCTCTCTAAGAAAGAAAACAAAAACAACACGTGGAACTGGAGGCCACATTGCACATTTTCTGTCATTTACACACACATACACAAAAAAGATAAAGTTTTCAACTGACAGACATGCAGGTAAAGTGACAGCTGAAGTGACAGCTTTGTGCCACCAACTTATGGTCAGATTTTGTCCGAAAAAATGGGCTTCTTGCTTCAGGAGTGCAGTCACTGTAGGGTTCCTGGACAGTTTTCACATAACGTAGCCTTTTCCAGAAATAGACATAGATCTTGTCCAGTTTGGTGTTACTTAGAGTAACACCATGAGGCCATTTCTTTTCCTTGAGTGTTGACAGGCTCTGGAAGAAACAAGTTCCTAGTGAAGGAGCTTCAGTTTAGTGTCTCCTTATTGGTGCTGCCCAAGTACAAATAGGATTGATCTAGATTTTAGTTAATAATTAACACATGAAAAGAGAATGTACCATGATGTATTTCAAAATGTCTTGTGTCCCTATGTACTCAATGAATTTTTTTTCCTTAAATATTAGCAATATACTTACCATCACTAATACCCTGTTTTAGGTGGTGGTGCTTCTGAGACATGTCTGTACATACCAACTTTTAAAATAGTTTGTCAGCGAGATACAGTGAAGACATTATGCTTCCCTTGAAGTCAGGTCTGCAGCTGAATGAGAACCTGGCTCTCTGCTCCTTGCACAGGGACAATTGCAGCAATGCCCCAGTGCACTTAACATTTAATCTCCAGCTTCTGCAAGTAAGTAGCAGATGATGCCAACACCTTTTTCTGTTGTTGTACCTGAAGTTGTCGTTTACTCAGACTGTAATTGAATTTCAGCATCTTGTCAGACTGTATCCCAAACTCACTCCTGGAAGCCAATGTCCAGCTTTGGTTTCTGGGCCTGCCACCTCCTGTTCCTGCCCTACAAACTTCTCTTAGGAAAGGGCTGTCAATGAAGGGCCTTGACAGTTCAGACCTCCATCCCCCTAACATGGCAATTAATTAATTGCCAACAGTGGAAGACTAACTCCAATCCTGTCCCCTACATCTTTGGTCTCTTTAAAAACAGCACAGATCAATCCCCAAAACTGATCTGGATCAGTGCAGAAAAGGTGGAAGTTGGAAGTTCTAGAAACAGGCATGGCAAATTCCCTGCCTGCATTTGGAAGAGGTGAGAGCCCATCCTGTGCACAAAAGGAAACGTTCACAACTGGCATTTAAATCCATTGACTCATTATTAGTGATTATCTGTAATTTTCCCCTGAGGGCGTTTATTTTCTAAAAATAAAATGAAGTTATCTAAATGCCTTCATTCTGTAGTTAAACAACAGCCTTATCTCCTGGGAACATCTCTCTGTGCCTAACAGCCTAGCCTAACAGTCTAGTAGATGTATTTTATTCTTAGGTGTCCCAAATCCTGTTAAGAGTTCACACCACTGAATACCAGGTTCTGCAATGTATTGGGCTGTTTCTTGCTTCGCAGTCTTGGTTGAATTGTTCTGTACAAAGGAGACGCAAAGGGCAGTTTGAGACCTGTCTTTAAAGAGCAGTCTATGCCTCACGCCTGCTCAGTTACGAAACGTAACTCAGTAATCAAACTTAACTCGATTTGTTTCATCTCCGTAAAGATTCGTGAGGCATTTCTAACTAGAACTTGTTTTGTGTGCAGCAAACAACCAAATATACCAACTTCCTACTCCAGGAAAGAAAACTGTTGTTACAGGGAGGTGACAGCCCATGAATTCCCGGGGAGCGGGCGCGGAGGAGTGAGTGTATGATGTCCTTGGGGAACGCGTTTCTCTGCAACTGCTGCTACATGAGAAATCGCAGGTGCGATGTGTCTTGCTAAAGTAGCACGACGGAAACACTGAGTGAAGGGAAAAGCGATTTTACTTCCTCGCCCTTCCCTCTCGGCCCCGCGATCGCTCCCCCCTCTCGGTCCGGCGCAGGGGCCGCTGCCCCACGGACTCCCCGACAGCGGCACTGCAGCGGGGGACAGGAGGGGGCTACGCTCAGCCCCTCGGAGGGGACGGGTCCGACCGTCGAATCTCTCCGCGGGCTCTTCTAAAGAGAGGAAAGGGCGCAGGGCAGTGGTGAGGGTCCCGCTTCCCAGGGGACACCGGAGTCGCAGCGAGGTGCGGGCGCCCGGTGGGGCGGGCGAAGGGTTGCGGGACCCCGCCTGCCGCACGGGACCGGGATCTCCGCTCTCAGCGGGCCGTGGGGGTATACACGGGCTCCCTGAATGGGGGAGAGGGTCCACCTCTCTCCGAGGAGCCCACGCCCCGCTTCCCCCCTCTCCTGCCCGCCCGCCCCGTCTCACGCCCTGGCTCCCACCCCTGGCAGCAGCTCTCCCCGGTGGAACCGGCCGGGAAGGATGCAGGCGGCAGCTCCGAGGTAATTATTAATGGCCGTGCCCACCGGGGCGGGAGCGGGGGGGCGCGAGGTGAGATAAAATGGGTCGGCGGGGAGCTGGGAGCCGGGAGCCGCCGTCGCGGAGCCCCGCCGGGAGCATGGCTCTCGCCGCCTTGCTGCTGTCGCTGCTGCTGCTGGGGCGGCCGGGGCTGGGGGCGCCGGGGCAGGGCGCGGGCACCTGGTCCCGCTTTGCCCGGCTGCCCTACCCGCAGGACCAGCTCTTCCTCCACGACACCTTCCCCGACGGGTTCCTCTGGGGCGCGGGCAGCGCCGCCTACCAGACGGAGGGCGGCTGGCGCCAGGGCGGCAAGGGCGCGTCCGTCTGGGACACCTTCGCCCACCGCCCGGCCACCCCGCCGGCGGCCGCCCCGCCGGGGCCCGTGGGCGGCGACGTGGCCAGCGACAGCTACAACAACCTGTTCCGCGACGTCGAGGGGCTGCGGCGCCTGGGGGTCTCGCACTACCGCTTCTCGCTGTCCTGGGCCCGGCTGCTGCCCAACGGGACGGCGCCGCCCAACCCCGCCGGGCTGGCGCACTACGGGCGGCTGCTGGCCCGCCTGCGGGAGATGGGCGTCGAGCCCGTCGTCACTCTCTACCACTGGGACCTGCCGCAGGCCCTGCAGGACACCTTCGGCGGCTGGGCCAGCCCCGTCCTGCCCCAGCTCTTCCGCGACTACGCCGAGCTATGCTTCCGTCACTTCGGCGGGCAGGTGCGCTACTGGCTGACCATGGACAACCCCTACGTGGTGGCCTGGCACGGCTACGGCACGGGGCGGCTGCCGCCCGGCGTGCGGGGGGGCCCGCGCCTGGGCTACCTAGCGGCCCACCACCTGCTCCAGGTAATTGGCGGCTGGCGAGAGGGGGCCCCGGCAGCTCCCCGGCCATGCCGAGGTGCCGGGTGCGCAGGCCACCCTCAGCCCGCCCCGCTGGCACACCTGTCCCCTGGTCGGACACTGGCACGGAAAACAAATCCGTGTGCCCGACAGAGTGCGGGCAGCAGATCTATGGGCAAAGGAGGCAGAACTCAAGGTGTAAGGCGGGAGCTTTGCGATTGAGTTGGTGGAGAGTTAAAGAACTCTGTGTTTTGCAGAAATGTCTGGTTCTGCCCGCGACAGTTCAATTGCCATTGTGGGAGGGTGAGGGTCTGCAGTCCCTGGACTGTACCAGTCCAGCACTGCCTTTCTAAGGTGGAAATGCTTAATACGACTGTACAGGGAATTCGTGTATTTGATAAAAAAGGCTTACTGGGTTAATGGAGATGCTAGAGGTGGCCAAAATATCATACAGAGACATTTTCTTGGCAAAGTATGATGTTTCTTTGAGTATGACCACTTTTTGGTAAAAGAGACCTTTAGTTCCCCAGTTAGTCTTGTAAGTGGTACAAGCAGTTTGCTATACTTAATTTTTATTCTGTGTATCTATATGGTGTAGTTGTAATATTTGCTGGAGGCAACCCTTGTGGATTTTCAGAGAGAAATAAACAGAAGTGTGTATGAATCCTTCCAATGACAGGTGAAAAGGATTCAGCCAACTGGAATGAGGTGGCCATTTAGGTACGGTCTCTTGTACTTTAATACACATTCACAAATTCTGCTAATGTCTATGCTCAGCACACACTGGCAGGAGTTGTATCCTAATGAGTATTGTGTGTTAGACATGAGCACAAAGAAAACATCCAATGCATGCCTTATTTGACTTTCTTCCACTTTCCGGTATTACTTCTGCATTCTTTAATGCTACAAATAAGTCAAAGGGAAAATATAGATGGCGAAAATGTGGGTAAAATTTCAGGTTAAATTCCTTGTCCTGAAAACTTTATGCTTTTAATTTAGTTTCCATGGTGTGTACTTGGCCCTGTTTCATGCTTGAGTATATCCTGAATCACCATAGTATCAGAGTCCCTCATAATCTCAAGCATGTGCTTGTTCTCATAAAAGCTCTGTGAAGGAAGATACTTTTCTACTTAACAAATGAGAAACTGAGGCACAGTCTTGCCCACACCATATAAAAAGTGTAATTAAACTGTGAGGGTCTACTGATACTTGGTTTAGTGACAGAACCTTAGTATTTAGTTTTGTCCCAGTGACTGTCAGTCAGGATTTGCACGTTAGTGGGCATTTCTTTTTATGCACAGTGGAAGGCAGCAAGATACTGCCTTTCCCCCCATTCCCCCCCCCATTTTATGAATGAGGTGCTGAAACAGATGCAATTAAGAGCCAAAGTGGCCACTGGTGGTTAGTGCCCTTTTCCTGGTGTGTGGTCTTTGTGGCATATTGGTCAGTTACATTATACTTCCAACTCTTCTACAAGTCATGTTCCCAAATCTCAAATCACCTGCAGAGAAAATGAGGGACATACATTATGTGCAGAGGAGCTCACATCCCTGACTTCTCCAGGTAGGAGCCTCAGTAGAGGCAGAGGTAGAGCCTAGCCCTTCAGCACAGAGAAGTGAACAGCTTTAGCACTGATCCTCCTTCGCCTTTTTACTTCTCTGTAGCGTTCTTCTCTGAGCTTTCAACTTGTACAAGCAGTGAAGGAGGAGGAAGCTACACAGTACGGCTTCTTCACAGCCTGATATCCATGGAGAAAGTGTGTGCAATTGTGTAAGGAAACATTAGTGTTCTACCGTATATGGTAAAGAGTGAATTACATTGCACGTGTAAATTAAATTGTCTTACACAGTTCTTGAGCGATTGACTTTGCAGCTTGAATGTTGTTCTTGAATGCGTGTCTGTGGGTTGTACAATTTTGTAGGTGAGTTAGGTCATTTTTTGGGAGCGTGCACAGCTTTGGTTTGTATCAAAGGGGTGCACAGCAGTAGTAGCTTTATCACATAAGCTGCAGGATATGTGCTGCGCTGGACAGTGGTGCTGGGAGATAGCGTCCTCATAGACCCACTGGAAAGGATGTGGCTGAATCCTCTCACACAGAGAAAACCCCCTTTCAGTTATCTAACCTTTTGCTGCTTATGTCGTAAGGTCTGGTCCCTGGTGTCTTCTTAATCCTTTTTCCTTCTCTTTGTCATTCTTGTATTTTATTTTTTTCCAGAGAAATTGAGTTTGGCAACATGTTTGATTTTCTTTGAAGTTAGAATTTGTTGTCATAATTGTTTGGCTCTTAGCAAATGAGCAGACTAGCTCTTAATATGCATGATTTCTGACTTCCCCTCCCCCTTATTTACGATATGCAGTTTTAAGTGTCTTCTCTCTGCATTTATTCAAAGCCAAGACTTGCATAAGTGGAAAGCTAAAGCTTATGAAAGCTGATGCCCCCTAATTTATTTCACTGGATGCTAATTATGTTAAAAAGCAAAATAATTTCCTTTAAGTTTTTTAAAATTCAGCAGATATAAATGTGGATTTTTCGTTTTGTTTTCCTGAGCGACTAATTTATTATCTGAAGAAATAATCAAATAAGAGTTCGATTCAATTTAGGTTGTTCAATTCAGAGCTGGTGAAAACAGGGCAATGAAGTTTGATTTAAGTAATGATGTTTGAATTCAGCTTGAATGGATTTCATCATATTGTACTGAATTTTTTAATTACCTCTCATTTTTCTGAACTTCCTTAAGTGAGTCATAACAGATGCTAAATTGACAGAGACACTTCTTTTATAGACAGGACCAAATAAAAATAGTGTAAAAAACTTGTAAGAAAAAATTACTTTATTAATGCATCTTTGGTGTGTACTTGAGGGATGTTGATCAGTATTCAGTGAAAATTTCACCCTTTTATAGTATTTCCACTGACACTTGTCGCTTTTGATATGTCTAAGCTCTTCAAATATGGTAAGAAATGGAGGAAGCTGTTCATGTTTATTCACAAAATGAATGGAATGGATCAAGTATGTTTCATAAAAGTTGGCATTCTCTCAAGTCAACAGCCAGAAAACGTAATGCCAGCAATCTGTCATGTATATGATGCATCTCTTTCTCCGGATAGGAGTTGAGAGAGGTCAGTGTGTTACGTTCTGGTTTTTGCAAATGCATTTTTTTCATTAATGGTTCACAGTATGTTGTCTGAGTTGAACATACTTGGATTTACTCACTATAAACAGCATTTGCAGAAACAGAAGAACACGTCTTTTCCCTGAAGAAGCGAGCGGAACTGCTGCCAGGAAACCAGTCACATAGCAACAGACTGATTTCTATTCCAAAACTCTTTCCAAAACAGAAGGTAAGTACTCTTTTGTTGACCTTCAGTGCTAAACCTAATAAAGTATCAGTAATTCCAGCGTAGGAGAGTGGTCTTTTCTTGGTGCATATTGTTTGTTTCAAAATTCAGACAGCCCTTAAACTTTCACTCAGCGCAAATGGAATGATTTGGGATTTTCCTGAAAGTAACACAGCTTATCATAGTTGTGAAGGCATACCTAGTTTTTAGAAAAAAGGAGGAATACTTCTAAGTAATAGTATTTTTTTTCCTATTCTTGCTTTCTTAAGATGTAATTCAAAGAAGAACAAAGAAGAAATTGATTCTTACCTGTGTTTGAGTATCAGTTGGGTAGCATATATTTACACTAGTGATTGTTCTACTCATTAATCATTTGAATCAGGTTTTTTTCAAATATCATATTTGACAAAGAAGTGCAGTCAAACCAATTGTGCAACTTCAGGTCTGATGCTGCAGTTTTCTGTGCCAGTAGCTGCCAAAAGTTACACTATGTTCACAAATTATATTAAGTTATGGCAAGTAGTTTTTAAGCTTTAATCATTAAAAGAAAAAAAAAATGGATTGAGTTTCATTTTAAAATGTGATAAACAGAGGAGTTTGGGTTTCAAGAATGCTCATTTTATTAAAATTAGCTCCAGAGATAGAATACATAACTCCCCCTTTGCCATTCCTACCTGATTCCATATATGTTTGCAAAAGGATTGTTGTTTTCAAATATTCTATTGTAATAAAAAACCCAGTTTGTTACCTTTACAGAGTACTTTGATTTTTACTCATGGAAATACCAGGAGTGCATGGAGAATAAAGTGTTACCATGGAAGAGTGGACCTCCCTCAGGTGTAGGGGTTCCATAACTTGAAAAGCTTTTTAGACATTATAGGAGATATTAGCAAAACTTAACAGGCAGGACCTGGAAAGAACCACACGGAAGTGACTGAAGTGGAATGGAAACAGAATTTGTGTGTTCTCTGTGTGTAAGAAAACCAGGTCAAGCCTGTAGGTATATTAAGTCCCACCTCAACTCTTCAGCTGTTCATTATGAGGATGAGGATTTCTTGAAAGTCTGTTCATGATGAGGTTTTTAGTGCTTGGTAGTTGTGGCTATATAGCTGTGAATCTTGGTAAATTCTATTGGCACCCCTAAATCTGTGTTTTCATGTCTCATTTTAAGTGCCACCTGCTTGATTTCTAATTGTTGTTGTAGCTGTTGCTGGAGGTACCTAGGTGATATTTGTGGTTCCTAGCCAAGGTAGTCTAGTATGCTTCCTTTTTAAATAGCAGTTTTTCATGTTGGGCAGGGCTCTGCTCAGTGCTGGGAAGGTAATGACTGCTGGTTAACAGCAGTTTGCTACCGATAGGGGCGTTTAGATTGGCAACACAGAATCCACATCTGGTAAAATCTGACTGGGTACCTGAGTGTAAAGCTCCTTGATACTGTTTCATTTTGCATTAATAAAGCCTCATAAAGTGTGAGATATTCTTTGTTCTCCCCTTCAGCCTCTTTCCTTAAGCAGGAGAGATCCTGTATTTGTTGTAGTTTGGAGAATCTAAAATGAAGTGTGTGGTAGAACTCGTGTCACTGAGTATTCCTTTGTATTACTAACTTCCAGTTTCCATTTCACCTTGTTTCTATGGATGGTTTCCAGTATGTAAAGGTAGTTGATGGACATAATTCCTACCTGTACTCGGGACCTGGAAAATAAAGGTGGTGAAACATATGTTGTAGTTCAAGATAGTTCATCATTTTTTAATGCCTGCATTTCTCTTTTGACTGAAAGCTAGGAGCTCTGAGAGATCTTCCCCTGATAGGTCAAGTAGCAACCTCTGTTCCACAACTATCAGCAGGTTGGAATTGCTGGGACTGTCCTTTCTTTTGAAAATGCTGTCTTCTGTAAAGAAGAAATACTCTAACATGATAGAGAACGTTGTTCCACTCATCATGTACCCATCTTCTAGAAGGACAAATTCTCTTGCTTTGGTTGAGACTGGGCTTACCTTAGGTTTATTCCTCGCATTTATTAAGTCTTTCTTAACAGCATCTTCTTCCTAGTGTACTCTGAGGAAAAAAACATTTTTCCCCCCATCTTTTATTATTTCTTCAACTAGTTAGAAGCAGTGAATATGTCAGTACAGCTGATGGCAATGTTGGCAAGCAGTGACAATTAGGACAGGATGTAGGCATTTAGAGGCGTTTCGTTTTAGTTATTTTGGCTACTGTGATGCAGATCCTTCTTACTTTTGGAGAAACAGGAAAGAACAGATGTGTATATAGACACATCTGTAGTTTGCTTAGCTGCAGTTTAAGAGTCTTGTGGCTTTCAGTTAGTAGTTGGCAGAGTTTAAAGGCAGTTTGATAATCCTTGCAACTGAGTGTGTGATTTGTGTGTTTGGTTGTTGCTGATGAGCAGATAACCTGCTGAACTTAATCTGAAGGTGCAAGCCTAATGTTGACAAAGTTTTAAAAAAGCCATGAAGCCAGCAATCAAAGGAGTCTGCTTGTGCAGACTCGTAGGTAAAGAAGGGTATGCAGGAGAATTTCTTCTATTTTTTTTTCCCCAAAATGGTAAAAATAAGGAAGAGAAAATTATGAAGACACGCTTCTGAAGAAGTAGAGGAGGTGACCTCTGTGTGCAATGATGAGGCCAGGTTGAATGGGGCTTTGAGCAGGCTGGTCTAGTGGAAGGTGTCACTCTTGCCCATGGCAGTGGGGTTGGAACTAGATGACTTTTAAGGTCCCTTCCAACTGAAGATATTCTGTGATTCTGTGGCAGGTTTTAGCAATTATAGGATGTGTGCTACCAGTTTTAAGTATTAAATAAAACTTGCTCATGCTTGAATATTTGTCTGCCAAAGCATATAGAAAAATATCGCAGTCAAAACAGTGAATGTTGATTTTAGATTAAATCAGAAGAATGGAACAGAAGAATATGGTTGTAGACAACATCTCAGGATCCTTAGGAAAATACCGAAGTGAAGATTGGACAGATCTCTGAAGAAGAAGGTGACTCATTAAATATGACCATGGAAGAAGAGACTGGCTTCTGGAGAACAGCTGAATTACTTCACATGAGAGAAAATGTATCAGCAGAAAGAGAAGGTGAGTTGTCAAGAAGGGAGAATAACTAAGTACGAAAGGACAAAGTGATATTGGCCAATGCAAGGGACTGGAGCCTTTGATAAAATGGGATGAGTAGAAGATGAACGATACCAAGGAAGGGAAGGAATTAGACTCACACTGATGCTCTCTGTAAATACTCCTGGACATAAATATCAATGACAGGAAGAAAATTCAGAGTTAAAAGACCATATGCATACACACACAAAAGGATATCAGTACAGTTAGATTGACTCTTAGAAGTCATGGATAGCTTTGGAAGAAAAAGCTGCTGCAATGGCCTTTCAGTATTAATGGTAGGAACAAAAATCTTTTAAGACAGCTAGAGCAGTTTGGGAAAATAGACTTCATGCATTTGGTGGCAGTGGAGGTGACAGTGCCAGTAAATGTGAAACCTTCCTCTTTGCTTGCAAGTTCATAACAGAATGATACAAGACATAGTCTAAATCTGAGAATATTCAATAAAAAAAACAAAATACAGTCTATATTAGCAGTGAACAGTTGGTTTAGTCTATCAGTAATGGCAGCTTCTGGCTTGCTGTAGCTTCGGCTATAATCTGAGAGCACAAAACACTCTTAAGAAGCCTGGTCTGTTAAGTTTGTGGTGTGTCTCCCTGGAGATTTGTCAGGGAGGGTCCTTTGAGATGCACAGAGTAAGAAAATGCATTTTAAGAATATCTGGATTTGGCCACATTGAAGCCCATTTGTTTTGCTTCATCTCTGTGTATATTTAGTTTGAGAAGAGATAGACTTCTGTGTTATGAAGAATTGCAAAAGTTTAAAGCTTAGTTTCGTTTTGATTCTGAAAACCCAACCCATATTCTAAATTCTCCCTGTTACTGAAGTCTTTACAAGATGCTGTTTACAACAGTTGGTATAGGAACTGAGGGACTGGGGCCCCAGGTGATGCCAGTGCCACCCAACAGCTGGATCTCTGTGACATCTGCATGATGGAAAGCACAGGGGCTTTTGCACATCTCAGGATCTGGGCAGCCTGGGGGGCTGAAAGGCCAGGGAGTGCTGGAAGACACCCTGCAACACATTCTTCAGCAATGGGGGGAGCTGATAGGGCACCATGCATGTTGCCAGGGGACTGTCACTTCAGTCTGCACATGATCATTTTGTTACTTGCACATTAGCTCTCATGCTGACAGCTGAGATTTGATTTTTGTTTTTAGTCACACCTCTAAAGACAGCTGAATGGTTCAAAATTGGCTGGGAGAGACTATCCTATGGAAATGCCTTGCAATTTTGTGAGTCCAAAAGTCAACCCAAGGAATGCTTTTGTAGGTTTATCAGTTTAATGCTCTTACTAAGGGCTGGAAAATGTTGGTACCACTGGGTTTATATTTTACAAGATACTTGCTTTACAATTGGGAAGACAGTAGCATCTGTTTTGATCCTGCTCGTAGAAGATTTCAGATGGTTGGGTGGGGAAAGGGGACAGACTTGTAGCTGCTGGTCACACGTTCTGGTAAGAGTTCACAGTGATTTTCCAATGCCTTTTCTCAGTCAGCTTTTTCCTTGTTCTCTTGAATATGTAGTAGCTCCACTGGATCAGTTGTTTTTCAGAGCTGAGGGCAAAGTTTACTCAATTTGTTTGTTTAACTTCCAGCATTTTAAGAAATGAAATAATTTTTTTTTTGCTGCAGGCTTGGAACTGTTGAACATAGTTACTGATAATTATTCTAATTATGGTTCCTTAGATATATATGGAAATGGTAGAATTATGCAGCATGTATTTTCTTTTGAGAAAGTAGGTTGGGAGAATATTGCATTGTCAGCTCAGTGATTTTTTTAGAAATTTATTTTGTAAGTCATAACATACTGCTTAAAAAATCAATTGAACACATCTGACCTTACGGTTGAAAAGAAAGTTCAGCTGACACCTGGCTGTACAGTGATGACACGCTCTTTGTAATGCACTTATTTAATTCCTCATTTCTTTTCCTGTCACAGTGCACTGTTAACTCGGGTACAAATGATGCTTGCAGAGAGAACGACCACTGCAACAGGATGTCCATCACCAGTTATGTATGTCCTCAGGAGGCAAAAATCCAGGCTAGAAAGAGTTGTAACAAAACATGGGGTAATAGGAAGGAGGAGTATTGGGAAAACAGATAACGCATGAGGATCTGGTGAGATGCCGGCGTGACTGGCCAAGAGTGGGAATGCAGGAACTGGGTTTATGAAGCAATACTACATTTTCATGTGTATATTTAGCATTAAAAATGAGATGGCCTGGAGTCCTCAAGGATGAGTTGTTCCCTGTTTCATTTTTTTCTGTAAGTTTCATATGAATTATTCTGAGGAAGCTGACTGGTGATTTAAGGAAATTACAGACCATGCTTTGCAAGGATGGGGCCTAATTCAAAGTCTTGGCTTTTGGTGTCCACTTGCTGTCACCACGTTGCCACCAGCACTGGGAGTGGAGGTCACCGTGAGTAGCCTGCTAAAGAAAGGAGGGATAATACAGTAGGTCTGGGTTTCTCAAAGGAGCTTAAGAAAAATAAGTGAAAATTGATGTTCCCTTTAGCTTTTTGGGGAACCCTGTCACTTTCAAGCAGTTAAGTAAATTAGCAAATTGAACAGATGTATTCCCCTTACCTTGAGGAAAATGTACATTCCCATATTCAAGCAGCATCTCTCATATGAAATGTAAGACCTTGGAAATACACTGACGGAGCTCTTGAACTCAGTTTACCATCCTACTTCCTTGCTAGCTATGAATATGTCTCTTGTTTTTAAAGAAGAGAGTATTGGGCTATATCACGCAGGGCAGGGAACAGAGCTGTGGGAATATGATTCAGCTGCAGTTTTGCATCTAAATTATATGCTTGGTGGGGAAAAAAAACCCCCTTTTTCTTCATACCCCCCTGTCATATCAGCTAGCTCTTTCTAATCTTCCTAATACCTCCCAAACTCACAAAGTAATATGATGTCATTAGAGCAAGTCAGAAAGATCTAAAACCTTTGAAACTGGAATGTGCTGATTCATTGAAATGAAAATATTTGAGAGACTTCAGTTTTCCGGAAAATCTTGAGAACTAGGGGAAATAAATACCAATCATTTTATTTTGCTGTAGAAATTCTTGGTTTTCTATTTTAATATGATATTGGAAAATTTCATTTTGATGTAGTGAGTCAGTCAGTCATTTCACACTCTGCCTTCTGTATTCTGTCACTGGATGAGTGCCCACTGCTTCAGATTGGGTCAGTTTACCCTTGTGAAATTGCTGTTTAACCTACTGCAGTATGACTGACTTATTGAAGCTGCAGATTGATGCTTTTTATTCTTTGATGAAAGAAATAAAATGGAGCTGTCAGGACAGAATTCTTGCACTGTAGAGGTTACTCTGTGTCTCACATTTGTAGCTGGGCTGCTTGTGCCACTTCTGTGTGAAACTGTAATTAATTCAGTCATTTATCCAGCTCCGCTCTCCTATTTCTGGTAAAAAGAAAAGTGGTACTTGAAGGAGGCAGTTGCTTAAAAGGGGAAAAATTTCTAATGAAAGCAGCATCAAATTGGCATGGTCGTTCTGATTCTGAGTATTAGAACCAGCAAACTGTAGCACAGGGAAGTTCAGAAAGATCCTTTTTGCATAGCTCAGCTTAGGGTAATGAATTAGAGACCACTTCAAAATTGGTTGGTGGTGAAATGGTTGTAGCAAGAGCACTGTAACAGTAAGCCACGAAAGGCGAGAACCCTAAACCCCACCAGTCAGATCTCACTTTACCCAAGCAGGGCTCTTCTGGAGAGTAATGTTTCCTGTGTTGCTGGTAATTTGGAATAGGTTTGTAGAAGCCAGAGGTTTAGATACTGATGCTGGCCTGTGGGAGCTGGTTTTGCGGGCTCTCGACTTGCAGTCAGGAAAGAATTTAAATTGTCAAGGAATAGTGATGTTTTTTTGTTAGGCCTCTTTTTTTCCCTTTCTATATGCCATGGCCAGGCTCCCAGGATCTCTTAAGCATTTTACCTAAGTAATTTGCCTTCTGTTGCAGGGGTTTAGGATTGTGATGATATCTTTGCTTTTCCTGGTTTATTCCTGTGGCTCAGTATGACATCTGGAGTGTTTGGAACGTTTTCGTTGTGTTAAATATCTTGGAATTGGCTTTTTGGCTCATAATGCCATGAACTTAGAATAACAGAATCACAGGATGGTTTGTGTTGGAAGGAACTGTAAAGATTATCTAGTTCCAACCTCCCTGCCATGATGTGACATCCCACCCTCACGAGGGAGGCAACACCCAGGATTCATAGATGCTCATGGTTGAAAAGGAATGACAAAAATCAGAGGGTCCACAGCTCATCTTCTAGATTTCTACACATGGGAAGGGATACCTTCTGCTAGATCAGGTTGCTCAAAGCCCTGGCCAGCCTGAGCTTGATCAAAGGAATGGGATACCCACAGCTTCTCTGGGCAACCTGTTCCAGTGCCTCACCACCTTCGAATTTCTTCTGAATATCTAATCTAAATCTTCCCCCTTTCAGGTTGAAGCCATTCCCCCTTGTCAAATCACTACCCCTGTGAAAAGTCCCTCTCCAGCTTTCCTGTAGCCCCCCTTTAAGCCCTGGAAGGTGCTATGAAGGGAGTCTTCACTTCTCCAGGAGGGGGCATATACTATTGTGTAGTGTTTGGGGCTAGAGGCTTGCTACAATATTGCAGGCCACTAAGCTTGGTGATTCCTGTATCTCTTTTCCATTTTTTGTCTTGGGACTGTTCACTTTGAGTGAATGCTCCTGGGGAATATGTTTTTTTAGGGCTGAGGTGAGTATGGAAGATCAAACTACAAAGAGAGTGAGCAATAAGAAAGGGTCAAACATACATTGGAGCAGCATGTTCCCAGTGTGGGAAAGGACCTGGAGGGTCTGGAAAGACTTGTGGGGCACTAGCATTTTGTAGACCTAAGATCACATAGAAATGCCTGAGTGAGCTATTTAAGTGTCTAGGGGCAAAAAAATTATACTGGCAGGTATACACAGACAAGGGAGTTAATTGTTACGTGAAATACATAGAGTATGAAATACATAGAGTAATTTACCAAAATAAACTGTTAACTGTCAGAGAGGGAGGCTTGCTGTGACACAAACACTGACATTGGATGTAAAATAGAAACAGTAGCAATGACAAGCTGCCAGGCAGACTCAGTTTTTTTGTTACATAACAAAGCAGTTCCAGGTTTTTGAGTGACTGGTGCAAGCAGCTGCAGATTTTTCTCTGAAGCACCTTATCCTGGAACTGCTCCCATGATAATGAGATGGGTTAGACACCCATTGTAGTGTGACTCTTATATTCTATTATTATTCTCCTACAAGTGTAAGAAAATAGTACATTCTTAGTCCCCACATTATATTTCTGATAAGATTAATTATCGATCTCGCCCCTGAATAATTCACTGTTGTTTTGTGCAGTAACTATGCAGAGGAGTTTTGGAAGCACCAGCCCAGAGCATCAGTTTGGTGTCTCAAAATCTTCCAGGACTAGAATATGTAGAGAAGACATATAGGCAGTGGGTGTCATTCTGGTGTGTGGCCAATGAAACCACTGCAGTTCTGCACTGGTGGAATGACACTGCTGATGTAAATGCTGAAAAAAGTTTACATTATTGCAACTGTTGCATAGCATGATAGTTCAGATACAGCTAAATATCTGTTCTAAGTGAAAAAATTGTCTTTTGTTTTGTTGACTGTGAAATGGATGGTTTAACTGAAGAGTAGTCTGGGAGATATGCAAGTAATTTTTTTATGAGTGTGGCTCATCCAGATTGAGGACACAGGAGAACATGCAAGGAAAACCAGTCTGCCTAACCAAGGCTGGGTATGGCCCATACAGAACGATCTGTTTTGGTGTCAGTTGGCCACCAGCTCTCGAGGCGGGCTTCATGGTGCTCATAGGAGAGCTGGGTGGAGATTAGACACTGCAGAGTCCCCACACTCATCTTCGCGTATCCTGTCTGGCATGGAAATAATTTGTGGGTACAGCTGGGACAGTCTTCAACCTGCAAAGATTATCAATAGCAAATGGTACTTCCCCAACGGCCGAAAAAACAGTGTTAAAGTTCCCGGAGTTCACCTCCACCCCCAGGTACAGCTGTCAGCAGCAGGACATTTTGCTACTTTGAGTGAGGATGTAGTATGGAAAATTACTCCTGTCCCACAGTTTAGAAGCGTCATCGCTGTGCTGGTCTTCCAGGCAGTGTTTGCATCAGCTCCGAGACACAGCTTGGCATCTGCTTGGCCTTGCAATAGCTGGCTTTCCAGTAACCATTATAAAATGTTGTTTAGCGTAAAGATACTTCTTTTAAAGTGGTTTGGCAGCATTCCCAGTGATCCCAGAGAGAAGAGCAGCTAGGACTTGCTCTCCAGCTCTGAGGCAGCTGTCCACTGGTGTGACCAGGGGTGGAGCTGTATGTATGTATTTTGGCTCTGCACCACTGCTAGCAAGTAAAGACACAGACTAAGTTGTCCTTGGCTGCCTGCAATCCTTCGGTGTAGGGCTGCATAAAGTGAAGTGGTGGGCCAGGAGCTCCAGGGTTGTGCAGTGGCGCTGTGTGAGGGCTTGTGATGGCTCGGTGGAGAGGGAGGAGCGTAATGCATGGGCTTTGCTGTAAGATGCAGTAGAGCCATCTCCCTTGAAGGCTGTGGAAATAAATGCAGGTGACAGCAATCACACTCAAGCTAATTTTAGGATGTGTTCACCAGAGAAACCTGCATTTGAACCTGCCGTCCTAGGTTCCTTTTCCAGGTAATGGAGAGTAGTGAGCATGGTATCTCTTGTTCTATGACAAAAAGTACAATAATTGTCCCATTTCTGTCTGTGGGGTATAGGTAAACCTGTGGTGACAAACTCGAGCCCAGACTTTTTGTAGACAGACTTTTACCCTTAGTCTAATTAGAGTGTGGAGAGGTTTAGTAGATGACAGAGGAGGGACGTACTGAGGGGCTAATTCAAAAATTGGCTTGAGGTGCTTTGTGTTCCTGTGACTTCTCAGAGGGTGACATACAGTCTTAATCAAATGCAAATTTTGTCTGGGTCTCCCCTATTCCACGCATGTGGTGTCTTGTGCATGTCTGTGGGGAAGACCTGTATTACATACTCTCCCCTGGTTCTCCTGGGCAGGGAGCTGAGTCTTCCGACCCAGGAAAGCAGCTGATGTTCCCCCCTGCAAGGCTGGTCAGTAGCACCTGCTTGGTCCTGTAAAGCCAGAGCAGGCACGTAGCCATGGTGTCCCATGTAAGATGTCGTGGATGTTCAGCAACCCCATCCTGTGGCTCTGCATTCCTTTTTCCCAGTCAGCTGCTGCTGACCCACTGTGGCTGCTGGAGTATGCTGAAAGCATTTCATGTTTTTTTCAAAAATATGAAGAGAGCAGTCCTTGTAAAATATTGTTTAAAACATTTTAAAAAAGAAGAGAAACTTTAAAATAACATAGTCTTTTTACCACTAGTTGGAACTACTATGCAAATGCAAACATGTACTAGTTGCCACAGTTTCCTTCTGTGGAAACAAAAGATGTCTCTTTCCTTTAGGGGCCCCATTATTTTCTCCAAGGAAGTTATAGAACCCCATGTCAATTTAAGTAATGCAATAAGTATTTACTAGCTATGATAAGCAGAAAATTTAGAAGTGCCCATTCAGTCTTAAAAATAAATAAAACCTCATTATTTTAAAACAAAATGCAGGTATCTTGCAGTCACCTAAGAAAAAGTAGCACAAGGAAAGACATACAGCCATCAGGTAGTGGGGAAAAGAGAGTTAAAAAAAATTGTACTTCCAAAATGTTTTTTTGTCAGATCTATCAAGAAAGGTGATCATGTTAAGCACTGGGATTCATAGACAGGAAAGGTTAATGAGGGTGAGAGTTAGATAAATGTTGATAACTGCAGGTGCAGTGAACACAAAATGCTATGAATTTACAGTGTCAAAGTCAAGCCAGGCCCATCTGATAGCTTTCTGTGATAACTGATTGTCCAGAAAATGAAAATATGATAAACTTAATCAATCTGTATTTTCAGTAAGACCTTTGAAATGCTGGCACATGGAGAGTTACTGTTTCAGTGGAGAAGGATGAGAATTTTCAGCAGTAGCTAGGAAATAGCTAAAGCAAATACCATAGTGAGTTGCACTGAAAGTAGAAGCATCAGACTCAAAGGGCAGTTCACAGCTGTACTTAATGTATTTTAACTCCCAATGCCTTGCACAGGCTAGGATTGCACTACTTAGAGCATGAGCTAAACTTGAGGAGACCATGCCAGTGCAAAGGATAATCAAAATAATAAACAGATGGAATAGAAAGACTCAAATTTTTTTTTCCGTAAAATGAGAACTCGCTGATCACAGCATGACCATCAGATGCGAATGTAATCCAACTGTGACAAAGACACATTTGTTTCTAGTCTGTATCAGGTGATTTTTCCAGCAGAGATGAGGAATTACCTTACCAGAACATGGCTTATTTACCTGAGCAAGAACACTAGGAGAGGATATACTTCTTATCTATAAGGAGATCAGTGGTAAAAAGAAGTGAAGGAAAATAACTAAGTGCAGGGAAAGTTTTGATGCGAGAACAAAAGTGTTTGGACTGAGCATGAATAAATTTAACCTGAAAGTCAGGGGAAAAAGAAAACCATTTGTGAAGTGTGATTCTGCAGTCATCTTCTAGAGAGAGTAGTATGAACAAAACACCTTAGCCTATGTTAAAGTGAATCTGGATCAGGTTATAAATAGGATTATGTCATATATTTGCTCATAGAAGCACTGGATTAAATCTGATACCCTTGAGGCTCTTCCTAATTTTAAGATCCAGTTTTCCTAATCCCTGTCAGATAGTAGGCACAGGATCATAAATATGGTAATGACTTTCTTTTTCAGTAAGGTTTTTTTTTTATTTCTGTTAAAATTCCCTGCAAGTCCGAATTTTTCTAACATGGTAATATCACTCATCGCTATCTCCTCTTTACTGTATCATTTAGCGAAGCATTTGCAGTGTTTTACTCAGAATGTTTCATACTTTTATGTGACATCTGTTGTTGGGTCCACAATGAAAATATCATCTTGTAGGAACTTAGGAAGGTTGACAATTAATAGGACTAACTCCTGGTCTGCAGTAGATCAGGCTTGTGAGAGGCCTCTACTTTCATTCCTGCTTTTCTCCTGCAGCACAGGGTTATCCCTGAAAGGAGGGATTGTGGAAGTAGTACTCTCAGAGTAGCAATGACCTTTTTATATATATATAAAGTATACCAAATATGTCCAGTGGCTCATGCATCTAAAGTACTTGACTATAAATTGTATCCTAATAATCTTGAATTATTTTATGTTTCAAGGTATGTACATAAAATCCCTGATGTTTCTTCAGTATTTCTTTCCAACATCTCTGCTTTCCTCCATCTTGGTAGTATAAGGAAGGTGGGTTTTGACTGCTATAGATGGCGCCTTGCTTTTTTTCCAGGTGCTTATTTCTACAGAGATTATTTTTCCTCCCAGTAAGGCAGTAAGAACTTGTGTACGTGTCGCCTGCAGAATATCTTAGCTCTTCTCTAAGAGCATTCATGTATAAAAAGAACTTCCAGTGAAAAGTTAATGCGATGCAATCTCTTCAAGTTACTTCCCTCCTTCCTTCCTGCCTTTCTTACTCCCTCCCTGCCTTCCTCCCTTCAACTCAGCAAAAAAACACCTGGCTCTTCAAGCCCTTCACACCCTCATTCAGGCCAACAATTTGCTTTTCATTAGTGTTTGGGCAACTAGTTAATTACTGCATTGCGCCCTGCTCTGCTTTTTCTAGCATCATTGATTGAACCATGATTCCACATAAACTGTGTAATCTCTGAATTTCTTAACATCTAAAGCGTCATCCTGATTTAATGCCTGATTTAATGTGCCCTGTCTTAGACCCATTTTTTCAATATCCTTTGTACTACATACTTGTTGAAGGCTGTGTTGCCATAGCTGTGGCTACTGAAAACCCTTCTCTCTAGGATAAAATGGCTGGCCAGCTCTCGCTGCACCATATGGGATCTCTCCAAGTCGAAGATTATTTTCCTGTTTGATTTTGATAAAAAATGCGATTTTCTGTACTAGGGTTCATAGCCTGAAGTAGTTTGGATTGGTTTTGGATAAAGATAACCTGGAAGCTGCTCTGCAGGAGCACACCTGGTGTAATCTAGCTGCCTGTCACCTTCTGGTGTATGGGTTACTGTAGATATTGGGTCCTTAGCTCTACTGTTTGCTAAAGTAGATGTAGGTCCTGTGTCTGGAAATTCACCGGCTATGTATTATGTTAGTGGTACACTTAAGCTCCTTGTCCATCTAACAAGTGTGGAATATCTGTAAGTCATCTAGTTGTTTACATGAGCTTGGACTGGTCTAAAAATTAAAGATAAAATTAAAATTGAGGCGCTGGATTTATTCCTCTTCCTGTCCTGCATTTAAGCCTTAGATGTTGCTGTTCAAGCTGTTGTCTGGCAGTGGGGCTGGAACAAACACCTAGTTTACAAAAACCTCTGTGGCTCTGAGAGCGTTTTGATGGATGTCTTCATGGAAATCTGTTGAAGTTTTTGGTCTACCTGCATAACTCTTTGGTCAGTCTACTTAGAAACAAGGCATCTATACAAATTCTTTCCTTTGAAGTGCCTTCCTTTAAAACAGACGATATTTAAATGACAGGTGTCTGTCTCATGGTTAGATATTGACCTAATTCCCACAGTGTGAATGGCCTCCTGACAACTGCTGAGATACTGCCCTCGTGGAAACGGTGAAGTAGAGCAGTGCTACTTTCTGGCATTTCTATAGCTGGACAAAGGAGGATGAATGATGCTGCTACGAGATATGTGTGAACTTGCATTTCTGTTGTTCTATTACGGTTTGATATTAAAACTGGGATTTCTCCCAAAATATGTGTTCTTTAAATAATTGACAATATTATTCTATGTTGATATAGTATATTTATATACTACAGTATACTGGCAGAACTTTCAAGGACATGGTTATACAGAAATAAAAGCCAACCTTAGACAAATTGCTTAAAAAGTATACCTGAAGCTCTGAGTTAATTGATGAGTTAAGGTTTTAATGTGTCCTTTTATTTTTGTATCTATATTTAAAATAGCTGGAGGATGAAAAAGTATTTAGTCGTATCTGAAATCAGTAGGAAAGAAAATAGGTAGATGTACATGGATTTAATTTTTTATATTCATAGCCCAGTGATGATTTTCATTCACGTATGCAAGTGTCTTGTCATCACTAGCTTTATACTTTGTTCTAGAGCAATTGAAGTTTAGTATTGCACTTTGATATAGTCAGCAAAAGATAAAATTTGTTGGTTTCCCCTTGTGCCAGTTCCTTCAACTTAGTATTTTTTTTTTAACAGTGTCAGTGTTAGCCAAAGGGAAAATAATATTTTGTAGGTTTCTTATGTGAAGAAAGCCCAATATCAAAGAGAGACAACTGCTTTATCTCCAGATAGAGTAAAGTCTAAGCTTAGCTGTGCTAAGTATGTTTAAAATTTGTTGAGTTGGCACAATATTTATGAACACCTCAGTCTGTTAATGTGATGTTAATTCTGGTTAGAAAGTGTCTAGTGCTGTGGTGGTGAGAGCACAGAAGTTGAAACAAAGATTGCTGAAAGAAGAGTAGCTAATTAGCATTTTTAACTGTGTGTATTACCCAGCGTACGCCCTTTTCTGTGTGGCTTAGACTAAACAATCACCCTAACAACACACCTCCTTTTCTTTCACTGTTTTCTATTCTTTAAAATTTTTATTTCTCTAAGGACTGGATAAAAGCAGCTTTAGCTGTTTCACTGTGATTTTTTTCTTCATTACAAAGGCTGAGATTGCCGTACATTGATGTAGTAAACCCTGCTGTCCTGTATTGCTTCATATAAAAATATGGGATATGCTTTGAAAAAGGAAAGAACTGTAGGTGGTATTTTTATATCAATTATTAACATTCAACTTCCTATCAACAACATTTAAACATATATTCACTATTATGTCAGCCAGACAAGTTAGATTCTTTGTATACAAACAAGCGAAACAGCTTAATTTCAATAGCTAATCAACAATATGAAGATTTTGTTTATAAAGTAAGAATTAGATATTTAATTTTAAATACTACTAGTTTGTTGCAGTTATCTCTTCTACAAGACCCCAGCTTTTATTAGAAATGGTGATTCTTATTCTGTTTGCTGGCTACAAGCAGGAAAACTTTTATGTGTACACTTTTGAGTTAACACTCATCTCTGCACTAAAGCAATTTTATATCTACCATTAAACATGCATTTAGAAACAGACATAAAGGGACTTATTCATACCTCAAAAGTGTATTTTCATGGTTTCAGCATGCTTTGTATGGAGTTCTAAATGTATTTGCTAAATCATTTTTGAATCAAAATTGAATCCAGTTTAATCTGTGACTGCAGTGTAGTCAAAAACTTGTAGAAAAAACTGGATAAATACACATAAATCATCCTTGCCCCTGAAGAAATGCAAAGATTTGAAGTTTGTTTCCAGTCTAAGACTGGATGTCCCATTTTGTCTTCCATCTCTTGACTCATGTTGTTGCTCTTCAAAAATGTGGTACCCCAAGAGTTTCACTTCCCCCTATGAATAATTTCCCCCCCATCTTTCCCTGAACTGGAATTTCTCTTTCCTCTTCTGAGTTTTGGTTTGAACAGCTGCTCTTTATCTTCTTGGTGGCTGCTGAGGAGTGTCGTGATTCCTCAAAATAAATATGTCTGACTAAAGTCTGCCTCCTCCAGTGACTGTATCTCCACTGAGGAGATGTGAGTTTTCTGAGTAACCAGCTTGAATTCCTCCTACAGTTTCCCAGATCTTCCTTTCATAGCCTAGCTTAGTGGAAGCAATAACATTAAGGAAGAATTACAGCTAGTAATAACCAGTGTATTAATTAAAACTTGTCAGTTAGCCCTGTGGTTCACTGTGCTGGTGCAAAGATGGACAGACTGCTGAGGCAACAAGACCACTAGTTGTGAGTCATTCAGTTCTGCTTGACTTGTCCGTCTGCAGCGTCCCATGATTCACCTTGTCAGCCTTTCAGGGATCGGTGCTGGTGTAAAACTTCTGCAGTGAGAAAGTCGTACTTAGATACTCTTGTTTTTCCTGAATCTTTTCACAATTTTGATTGATTCTTATATATTGTTCGAGGTGTATGTCCTTCTCACAGTCAGAACTTGATGCAATCACAAAGGTACCTCTCAAGAAGCCACTGTGGCTAAAGAAGTGGCACACATAATAAGCATGTACCATTTGAGAAGCCTGGAGTATCCTGTCTTGCCTCCAGTCGCCAGCCCAAAAGGCACAGGTTTTCCGGAGGTCATGTGTTGCACAATGTCTCGATAGTCCAGAACATCCCAAATGGTCCTGGATGACTCTGTTTATGCAACTGAATCTTAGGTCACACATGGACATTAACCCTTCTGACTACTAATGCTATGTGTCAGGGTCAGGAGCTGCTTTCTGCTTCACAGGGGTGGGGTTCAGTGGCTGGAGGACAGATACCTGCTGCCCTTTGTGTCGTGGAATTCCCATGACAGTTGCACTGGCTCACAAGTTTGACAAAGATCTGCAGGTGACCCACACCTTTTTGTAGCAGCAGGTGGTTAGGCAGGTTCTCTCTGGGATCTGAGTTGACACAAAAGCTACTCCAAAAGTTACTGGATTAAAGTTAATTTACTGTACAGTTTCAGTGAGTTTTGCAATTGAGCATTCCTTGTAAAAGTGTATAATTGAAATCACATGCTTCAGTCATTTCTATTACATGTGCCCAAGCCAGAGCATTTCAGGCAGGTTACACACAATGAGATAAGCCTGTAGTGGCTGCTTTACATCGAGTATGCATGGAAATACAGCTGTATCTGACATAAACAGTTGCAGAGTGACTAAAGACAGAAGGAAGAATTGCACATTCACATCTAGTCAAATTGTAATCTGAACAGTTGTCTGGAAATTGAAAACTGGTACCTTCAATTTATATTGCTTATCCTGATGTGCTGCTTTTTGCATCCATCTGCTGGGCTGAATGGGACATTCCATCTTATTCCATAACCTGTTGTCATTGATGCATAGTTCTAATCTCAGAATGGTTAAAATTAGTGGCCAAGCTTACAGCAGAGTAAACACAGGTTATCATGTAAGTGACAACTAGATTTGGGCATGTACAATCCAAATGTTTGGTTTAGAAAGAATTTTGTGGCAATTGCCTCAAGCAAGTCTCCTTCATTCTGTTTTTTTTTTTTTGCATATAATATAGCACAGAGCTCTGTTCTAATATATTGGTTCCATATATGATGACTAAACTTGTAATTCCTGTGACAACTATGTTGAGCCGAATGCCTTCATATTATTCATTGGTACCCTCCACTGATGAAGACTCTTCCAGTTCCTTTACTGTTGATGTGCAGTGGTTGTTTTTTTCTCACAGGGGAACTCACAACAGGAAAAGCCATTCACCAGCACATTCATCTGGAAATACCTTCTGAAGCCATTTGGTGTACTTGGGCACTGCAGTACTGTTTTGTTGTGAGGTTGAGAAAGGATCTTCCTCTTCATATTTGCAGCCATGGAGCTGGTATCTTTGGGTGCTGAAAAGGGAGAGGATCTAGTTTACCTTCTAGAAACATTTATTGTAATACACATTAAATAATTCTGTCGTGGTTGCCTAATGTCTTCTCCCAGAGGGAGCTACCTTTCTCTTGTTCTAGCCTCTTTGAAGTGACTTTTCTTGTGAATAAATGGGATGAGATCCCCATGATACGCTCTGGAGACCAGCTATTCTTGGTAGTTCACTCTTCTGCTGAGCCCACACTGTTCATACACTTAAATATGCTGAGCTTAGTAATTGCACCTTTCACCCACTCTGTAATTTCTGAGTCACCATGTTAAGTCTCCCAGGAGCACCATGTGCTCCTTTTTGTACAGTGAACTGACTGACTTCCTTTGGTTTTGCAATAACATAACCTCTACTGCTTCTGGAGGGGGTAACAAAGTGCAAATGACGTGCCCATGCTGGAACAGCATCCCCGGTGTGGCTACCTTTTTGTAATTCCTATGACAACTGTGTTGAGCGGGATGCTCAACAAGGTATGCCAGCCTTTTTGGATGCTCATGAGGTCAGGTGTTATCCTGATCTCCACTCCCATTCCTGCACCTTCTTTAAAAACTTGTTTAAAGGCTTAATTGTATCTGCAAACACTGATACAGAATTCTGGGGAAGGATAAAACTCGCAAAAGATTGCAGCTTATGTGAACTTGTAGAGCAAGGAGCATCTTAATTAATTTTTCTCATTCATCTTTGTAAGGTGATTAACCTATTACATGTTTTTCTCTTTCATGTACCCCTTGACCTGTTCATCACTTCACTTAGAAGTGTGCTCCCAAAGTTAGGGCTTATATTTGTATAATTCACTCTTTCAGTGGTGTTTGAATCTGACTGTAGGTTAATGCATCATCTGTTCATGAAATTACATGGATTTGATCAGCCTCTGATATATTTTTCTGTTTGGTTGATATGAATATTGCATAAAGCTAGAGCACAGTGAAATCCTGGGGCAGTAGATACTTTTTAAATGGTCTTGCTGCCCTGCAAATGTAGGGGAAAATTCTTCCCAGCCTTGCCCTTGTAACAAAATCACAAAGACAGCATATGGTAAATCTGTTCTACCAGACTCTGGCATTTTTTGCTACAACAGGTGTGGTTTATGGTATAACAGAATTAACTGCTCTAAATCCAACCATTACCCAGTAAATCCTGCTGTCTGCTTTTATGATAGGCCAGATTGGAGCATCAGAAATGCCTCATCTTCGTGCAACTATTCGTTACTCCAGTAAGGTTTTTTCTGTGATTTGGGAATACTTTTTCTGTGGTTGATGGTTTGGACTCAAACACTTTGACATGAATACTCCTGCAATGTAATTTCTTTTGAGACTCTAATTGGGGAGAGCCTCTACCAGTTCATCTGTAGTTGAAATTTTGGAGCTTTTAGGGCAGCACATTCATATACTTCAGGAATAATTTCTGACTGCCAGCCTGCCAGCCTTTCCCAACTCCACAAATATGGATTTTCCAAATCCAGTATCATTTGATGTAATAATGGCATGATGGGGATTTCTTTCTGTCTGTCTTCTGGGAGCATTAAATTGCACTCAAAATGTTCCAGTACCTCTATACGAGCAGTTGGGTCAATTTATTTTTAATCTACTGGTGTGCCCAAGATAAGATTCAGGGTTAATTATTAACACCAGAGCATCAGAGCATCTATTCTGGGTCCTTTAAATGCAGGGATGGTGGTAATGAGTAACCTGGATTCTGTATTCTATAATTTTCCTGCCAAACTGTAGGCTTTCTTCGACATCTTTCCAAGCTGGGTTGTTGGTTTAGCTAGTTAGATTAGGTCCAGCAAGCTGAAATCTTTTTGTCACTTCCTTATCTGTAAGGTACATATATTGATGATGGACTTTAGTCTTACTTGTGTTTACCTCTATCTCTTGCTAAGAAAATTTTTCTTTCTAACACACTATCTTGTTTGTTTAGCTTCTGCTAAGCACTCAGACTTTTCAAAGCAATTTTCTTCATGCGCTTCCACTAAACCATCAGAAATACATTATTTCTCCCTGTGAAACACCTGGCTTAGCAAATGTAGAGAGGTATGTTGAGGGGCCGAATATGAACAGATTACTATTTGGCTTCCCTATATGCATCAACCAGAAAAACGGGTGATGCATCAAACATAGAAACATGCTTGACATTAGGCATTTCTTACAGAATTTCTGCACTTAAAGGTATTGGAAATGTTTGCCTTTTATACGTTTATTTAGTTATTTTAATTCTGCATTTAACCAAAAGTATTTTATTTTTTTGTAAGACTGATGTCACTAAAGATTATGTGTGCTACTTCGGTTGTCCTCCTCACTATTGCTTTGGAGGGCAAAGCAATCTTCTCATTTGGCTTCTGCCTTAGCACAAGGAAGAGTCGTGAATCCTGGGGCTTTTGGCTTCTAAAGCTGTGTTCTGTAGTTTGAGAGCTTCTGTGGGCAGTCCTCTGCTTCCTTCTCTGCTGGTTTTTACTCTCTCCATCCAGTTTGTACAAAACTTAATGAAACCAAAGGTTTGGAGTCTTAATGGATACCTTCTCCTTGACATTGCTGTTACAAATACTGGGAGTTTTGGTTTTTAGCATTCCTTTACTCTCAGCGCTCTGACTGGGCTAAATTGCTGTATCACTTTTATGTATTCTATGTATTTTTTGATATAGCGGTTTTATGTGAGTTTTATGAGAGTTTTATATGCTTAACATTTTTGCTCACTGCTGATTCTAGCATCATTCTTTCCAACCAGAATGTGGCTTAAAATCCACTGGTGTTCCATTTGTTTTCCTGGCTAATGGTGTATTCACTCGTCACGACTGTTACCATCATTCCCATTACGAATTTCTCTGAAGTCGAGGTGCTTTTTTCATCCTGCTTGTTCATGTGTCTGACAAATACCAGCTCTTGCAAAGTGGCGTTGTCTTGGTTTGTGCTGTTTGCTACAGCTTGTGCAGTTCTGTGTGCTTGCTTTCCTGGATTCCAACTAAGTTCTTCATGTGTTTTCCCTTGAATCTGTATTTTGTGTACTTGAGTATGATCATGATGATTGGAGCCTGTCCTGTCTTCCAAGAGGTTCATGCTTTGGTGGAGGACTTTGCAGGTCATTTGCAGTACTGGAGCTTTTGTATGTTTATGTAGCTCCAGCACGCCCAAAGCAATTTTGATGGCAATGATTTTATCTTGGTCTTTCCCTGAATGCTGCCTGAGCGTTGTGTCCCAGATTTTAAGTCTTTTATCAGTGACTATTTTAGTTCACTCCAGTACTGCAAGATTGTCTCTAAATCACTCAAGAGTACTGCTCTGTACTTTTATCTTCTTTTTGTACTCTGTTTAAGAATCTCTCATATCTTTAATATTCACATGGGTCACAACATTCCTTGAACTATTTTGGTGCAGTTCCGTAATTAATCTTTTCTGTCAGAGGTAACGCAAAATGATTAAACACATCAAGTGTCTCAGAAGCACTTGTTGTCAGAAATAAAGCTATTTTTATCTCCTCTCCCATTGCTTCTCAAAGTCAAATGCTGCTTAATTCTTTTCCAGATGACCTTTATATTTTCAGAGACTGTTTGCATCTCAGGAGACCTGAAACTGCTTTCCAGCCCACTTGTCTCTCGGTGCTTTAGTTTATTTGGACAGAATGTTGACTCCAGTGGTTGTGCCAGCCTGTCTGTGTGGTGAGTGGAGGGGAACAGGCACTTTTTTGCCTCACTCTCTTCTGGGCATTAAAAATGTCTTGAGTGAGTTGTGGCCCAGAGGTGTCCCTGCCTGCTCTGCATGAGAAGTGCTTCAGATGCAGGTGATGGCAAAAATGGGATGAGATGAGTCCGTGCCAAAGGGCGTGTTCTGTGTTTGCACAGCCTCTGGTGGTGCCAGTGGGGTTTGCAGAGTGCACTGTGCAGTCCAGCTGCCTTCTCTCTGGCTGCCACGCCACAGGGTGCTGGCCCACTGGGTGGCTTTTCAAAGCGAGGTGAGCCTGAGAGAGGTTTAACTCAGGGCTTGTGCCATAACATCTCGGCTTCCTGTACTTCAAAGGAGAGGTTTCCTGCAGCAGCCACCTGACACAGTGAGATCAAGGGGTTTTTGTTTCCTTCCATCACACTGTGGTCACTGTGTCTCTCTGCTGCATATCTATCTCTGATAATGTTCATTGTGGCTGTGCATACAGTGTATGAAAGTAAAAGTCTTCCAAGACTTTCATCTGCTCGAAAATTCAATAAAAAAGTGTAAAAATAACTCTTCCCTGCTTTCTTATCTTTCGGATTTGTTTTTTTCCCCTTCTGCTAATGTTTTTGGAGTACCTGCAATGCGTCCTGATGCCTGTGGCTTAGCTTCATGCTTTCGGGCTGCCTTCTCCCTTTTATTGTCAAGCTAGCAAAGCTCTATTTTGCCTGTGATGAGGAGAAATAGTGTTCTACCTAGCAACCATGCCTTCAGACAAATCCTTAATACTTTTTGGGGTGCTTTTTCTGTAGAGGTGAGTACCACATTAAACAGAGGCACATATTCTAGAGCTGATACACTGGTCTACACCTTGAGGTATCTGGTTTAATTTTTCTTCTTTTGTGGATGTTGTAATATTTCTGTTCCCAGTTCTTAAAATAGGAATGATATTGCTTTGTGCCTAATGTGTGGCTGCCATAAATTCATTCATGTTCATGAGGCATCAGAATGTTCCAATGACCAGAACAGTGTGAAAAACAGTGACTAACGTGTATTGAGAAAGGAACTGGAAACAAAGAGTATAGTTCAGATGTGTGATCAATACTTTGAGCTGTAGTTCTAGCAAATTTTGCGTTGTGCGGTTGTAGACTGAAAAATGTTCACTTGGTGTTCTAAGTACCATTTATAAGCCTAATTCTATTGCAAGGTTGTTGAGATTGGTCAAAAATACGAAACTAATTGAATTGATCATTGTGGTAATGTTGGCTAACAGACTGTAAAAATAAGACTAGAACACTACTTATTCGGGAAGGAATTATTGGGGAAAAACAAAGTTATTACATAACTAACATCTAGAAAAGTCCTGTGCTTTATATATGAAGATGTTACTTTACTAGTTTTGAAATATAGTTTAGCATAGCTTAAGCAATTTCTACATACCTGTATCTATTACTCAGTATTAAGAATATAACTTGATTGTGAAAGAGAACGTTTGCCCAAAGACGGTGTGCATAAAACCGACTTAGGATCTAAGGGTGAAACTTACATGAAATATGTCATTCTTTTGTTGCAGCTTTTGATTAGAATACTTATTTTTGATGGTAAGGGTGAAAAAACACATTTTCCTCTTCCTGGTACAAGGCACATTGTGACTAATACATACTGGGTTTTCCCATGTCATTCAAATATTTATTTCCATTTCAGAAGGGCTTTTGATGTAGAACTAAATAATGATGTTTTTGTTGGAGGTATATCAGCCCAGTTTCTACTAATCAAAACCTCTTTGTACACCTTTTCCAATTAACTCTTCTCTTTGTATTGCTAAATCATAGAATAATTTAGCTTGGAAAAAATCATCCTCTCTTGGCAGCCTGTGCCAGGGCTTGACAACCGTTTCAGTGACGAAATTTTTCCCGCTATCCAATCTAAACCTCCCCTGGTGCAACTTGAGGTAATTTTGTCTTGTCCTGTCACTTGCTACATGGGAGAAGAGACTGACTCCCACCTGGCTACTCCCTCCTTTCAGGTGGTTGTAGTGGATAACAAGGTCCTCCCTGTGCCTCAGTTTCTCCAGGCTCCCTCAGGAGCTCCTCGTGAGACTTGTGCTCCAGACCCTCCATGAGCTCTGTTGCCTTTCTCTGGACACGCTCCAGCACCTCGATGTCCTTCTTGTAGTGAGGGGCCCAGACCTGAACACAGAATTTGAAGTGTCACTTCACCAGTGCTGAATACCATAACACTTTCCAATTCAGTTTCATTAACATGCAAATAGAGAGTTAAAACGGGATAATTCATCTGAGCGTGGAGAGCAAGGTATTAGTGCAGTTTATTTGTGAAATGAATGTATTATTACTGGTTCAGAAGACACAGAACTTATAATTGAGAAAACTTGTTCTGGAGGAGTGAACACAAGTTATGTAATCGTGATGTTCCCAGTTAAAATTCTTGATTTGCTCTTGTGAAGGTTATGCATCATGATCAATGTACATACTGAGATCTTGCAGAATGATCCATACCAGTGCCAGACTCAGGAAGATCTTAATGATCATGGAATTTAGAGGAGTAGTCAGTCAAGCAAATGTCTTTGTACTACTACATTGTTTTCACCTAGTGATTCTTGGACTATATTGATCTCTCCTGCCATAGAGTGGACAATCTCTGACACAGTAGGACTTTGTCAGGTTATAAAGCTTGTGTGCCTGTGTTGAATTACTTCTTCTATCACTGCAGGACTTTGGTAGGACCTAGCCCATGCTATGACATTGCGGGGTGGACGGGTGGTTTCTGCCTTGGAAATGTGTTTGAGCCTTCCCGAGCTGTTCAGGTCTCCTGTATGGAAATGGCAGATGTGACCTGAGTCTTTATTCTGGAGTGGCAACTCGATGCCTGTGTTAAGGCAGCTGGTGGAGCCAGAGATCTCCATTGCCTGTAGTGGCAGCTTGGGCTCACATGTGCACAGTGAAATATAAGGTGTCTTCAGCTCAAAAGGAGTCCCAACCCTAGAAATAGGATTCATTTACCTGAAGATAACTGTCGGTGCAAATTATAATTTGATGTGTTTCGTAGTATCCCAGGTGTCTCTGTGGAGCTAGGAGATGGGATTTAGGGTTTATTGGGAGACTCACAGTTTTCTAAAACTGGCTGGAATTTGGGCTGGAATGCTCTGAAGTCTCTAAAACTAACCACCTAATTTTAAGCAAATGAATTCTGTTCCAAATTTCTATATAGGCTCTCTGCTTTGTCACCGGCTTCTTCCAGCTTTAATTCTTGCAGTTTTGACTGCTTCATTAATCTACATCCACAGAGCCTGGGGACTTCAGTGCACTGTTTTCTACATTTAGCATTTTTAAAATGGAAATAATAGAATTCCATTTCATGCACGCTCCAGAGGGCAGACATTTAAGTGGGCTTCTTCTTGCCAGCTTTCGTCTGCCTATAGAATATGTCTTGTCTAAACTGAGTAACAGGTTTTGTCTTTCATCAGTGGAGAGAGATGGACTCCCAAAGAGTGACTCACACGTCATATCTTAGACAACAGTCTTCTCATTTTCTGTAGAGGCAGACCAGGTGATTTACTTAGCAAGTAAAGTTGAATGAGATAATTCCGCATTGCAACACTTCATCTTTTTTCATTGCAGTGAGGGAGTAAACAGCACCTCCTTATGCATGTAGAGCTATAATCTGTAGAATTATCTTCCTCCTTTCTTCGTGGTAGATCCAAAGCTACTAAAATGCTGGAAGATCTCTGTCCACTGATAGGAAACAGGGAGGGCCCAGTGTTCTGGGGGCCACAGTCCTCAAGGTGTTCTGTGGGTGGGCAGCATACTTGCAAATGAAGATGACAGAGATGAAATTATGTGTTTGAGAGTGTGCATGGTGGTATCTTAACATTTGAGATGGTAAACTGGAGATGAGTGATGTCCAACAGAGGAAAAATACATGGCGCCTTTATAAGGGAAAATTCAGGTGTGCAGATTTGAGTTGCAAGAGGTAACAAATTTGTTCCCAGTGGCACTTAAAAAATAATATTTTAAGTGTTGGGTGTTGGTCCTGATGCGTAATGTCTTTTGTTCTTTCCTGAGCCTAACAGAGCTTCAGTGTTAAGTAAACTGAAGTCTGTGCTTAGGTCAGCTCTCATTTTTAGCATGAGATTTTAAAGTCGTTACTATAGTTTCTCACAGGCATCAAAACCCATTGTATTAATACAGACAGATGGTCAGGCTGCATCATGTTTATTGGAGCTATTGTTGTATTATAAATGAGAGCATCTACATTGAAGTCTGCAGCTGAGAGCTTGATTCAGATATACGCACATAGGTGTGGAGTGTGATAAACAGTTTCAAAGATTGTTCTCTTTGGATTTTGGTAACCACTCTGGAAGGGTGTGGGTCTAGTCTCCTGTAGGGCCTGTGTCAGATCTCTGAAGATGTTTTATATACCCCATGATGACTCAAAGGCAGCACATTTCTGTGTGGGGGCTGCTGAACTGAGCCTTGATTATTGGTCTTGCCTTTAAGTTGTCCTTTACTTCCAATGGTTTTTCTCCCAGCAGTGATAATTAAAATTCTGCTGGAGCAGTAAAATGGTAGAATTTGCTATTTTCCTGGGTAATTAACAATGTCGATGTAAAAAATTATATTCCTAGTAATGCTGGCGACTGGAAGTGATTGTATGTCAAAGCTTAAATGGTAAGAGTGTATGAAAATGAAACTCTGAACAGCAGCTATCAATAAATTAATGATGAAATTTTCCAACATGCCAACTGCATGGAGTGGAATTATAAGGCTTTCTATATGATTTCTATTGCAGGGAGGGCTAGAAATGCATGTGACATTTTGATGTATGTTCATTGGATCGGCGACTCTGTATGGCGAGAGTGGAGGTTCGTGTCATCACAGCACATATGAACAAATGCTGAGTGATGAGTCTGAAAATGCAAATGTAAACTGTTAGTAGAGTTATTAGGTAGGTTTTCTTCTAATGAGATCTCAGAATTACAGAATCACAGGATGGGTCAGGCTGGAAAGGACCACAGTGGTTCATCTGGTCGAGCCTCCCCGCTCAGGCAGGGTCATGCTGGATCACATTGCACCGAATTGCATCCAGACGGCTCTTGAATATCTCCAGTGAGGGAAACTCCACAACCCCTCTGGGCAGCCTGTTCCAGTGCTTGGTGACCTGTACAGTAAAAAAGTTCTTCCTTATATTCAGGCGGGACTATCAGTTCCTGCCTGTTCCTTCTTGTGCTGTTGCTCAGCACTGCTGACCAGAGCCTGGATCCATCCTCTTGGTGCTCTTCTTTAGATACTGACAGACATTGATGAGGTCCCCTCTCAGTCATTTCTTCTTGAGGCTGAACAGGCCCAGCTCCCCCAGCCTTTCCTTATAAGAGAGATGATCCAGTCCCCCAGTCATCCTCATTCCCATCTTCTGGGTTTGCCCCAGGAGCTCCATGTCTCTCTTGTCTTGTGGGGACTCCAGATATGCCTCAGCAGGGCTGAGTAGAGAGGCAGGATCACCTCCCCTGACCTGCTGGCACTGCTCTTCCACCCTAATCCACCCAAGGACACCAATGGCCTTCTTGGCTTCAAGGGCACTGCTGACTCAGGGACAGCTTGTTGTCCACCAGGACCCGCAAACCCTTCTCTGCAGAGCTGCTTTCCAGCAAATTGGCCCCCAGCCTGTCCTGGGACATGGGACTTTTTGGTGCAGGAACCTGCACTGGCCTTTCTGGAACTTAAGACAGTTCTTCTGTGTACATGTCTCCAACCTCTTGGGGTCCTTCTGGAGGGTATTGGCCACTCTGTTGTATTGGCCACTCTCCCACCTTTGTGTTGTCAAATCTCGTATTTTTACCTTTTTATCAATGACCTAGAAAAAACCCATGACAATTTCTACTAATATGTAGATTACAAAAGATGGGATATTGATTCACAGAGCAGTCAAAATTCTTTGATGGGCTAGGTTCAAAGAAAAGATACATTTTAGATGGTGAAGGGCTCTGGAGATATGGTAGTTTAGATGTGCATATGCTCACAGTGTAATTCTATGGCCACATAAGCAGAAATAGTGTGGTGAATTGTCTCTGGTTTTTCTGCTGGCAAGACTGCCACTGGCGTATTACGTCCAATTCTGCTTCTGCAGTTCAAGACAGATGATGACAAATTGGCAGGGAATCAGAGGAGAGCAGTGAGAATGGTTAAAGAGCTTGAAGGTAATGCCTGAAGATAATGCAAGGCTTCGGGAACTTAATCTATTTAGCTTTCAAAGGGAACATCAACAAACCGTTATAACTGACTGTAAGATTTCAGGAAAGAAATTTGGTACAAAATATGTTCTTACAGTAAAAGAAAAAATTATATCAAGACAAGTGCTCAAAGTCTGATGCTAGGTTTAAATAGTAAATTTAATAAATTAAATTGAATTACTGGAATAATATTTCAGGACCTGTGGTAAATAGTTTTTCACCAGACTTTTTAAAATCCAGATTGCTAGTTCTATATTCGTATATTGTGTGTTCTGAAGTTCAAAGGTGTTTCTTTGTTTTGTATTGTTTCAGAGATCTGGGCAGTTCTTAAGATTCTTCTTTACAGATCTGTGAATCTGCAAATAAAGTGATATTTCTATAATGAAAACATTTTTTGAAACATGTTTGGTTAAATGCATTTTCATTTTTGTAAATACTGGCAGTATGTCTGAACTCAATAACAGAAGTTAATAAAGCCAGAAGTGTGTTCAGTGCCTGAAATAGTATTTCATGGAAAACGGAGATGCTCTTTTCCCCAACCAACTAGCAATTTCTAGTTGATACATGGTATTCATGTGGTATTAAAAGTTAATTTAGGTATTGTAAACTATTGATGAATGAATGAGACTGAGCCCCAGTACTTGAGAATAATTATGTTACTTAAAATGGATTTTTGGGTCCATTAATTACAGTCTTTCTTTCCAACAGGCCCATGCTAAGGTCTGGCATCTCTACAATGACCATTTCCGTCCAGCTCAAAGAGGAAAAGTGTCCATTGCCCTTAGCTCCCACTGGATAAAACCCCAGCGTATGACTGAAAAGAACATAAAAGAATGCCAAAAATCCCTTGATTTCGTGCTTGGCTGGTTTGCTAAGCCCATATTTATTGATGGTGACTATCCAGAGAGCATGAGGAGCAACCTCTCATCTCTGTTGCCTGAATTCAGTGAGGCTGAGAAGAAGTATATCAAGGGAACAGCAGACTTTTTTGCTCTTTCTTTTGGAGCTACCTTGAGTTTCCAGCTTTTGGACTCCCACATGAAATTCCAGCAGTTGGAATCAATAAGCCTGAGGCAGCTCCTTTACTGGATAAACAGTGAATATAACAACCCCCAAATATTCATTGTGGAGAACAGCTGGTTCGTTTCTGGTACCACCAAGAGAGATGATGCCAAATATATTTACTATCTCAAAAAGTTCATTATGGAAACCTTAAAAGGTAGGACCTACTTTGTATTAATACATGATTGAAAAGATCATAATGCAATATAGCCTACAGAGATGTGGTGAAGCACCAGGCTGAAAACTGATTTTAGTCTTTAGCATTCATCTTGGCACTTGTGAAATGAGACTTCAAGTCCCTTTCCTGGGTTTATTCTTTTCTTGAAGAACTTCCATATCTGCAGATAGCTTTTGGTGAGCTTGATGCTGCTGTCCTTGAAGTCAGTAGAAAATTTTCTACTGTTTTTGGTGGGAGGAAGTGCCAGACATGTAAACTATAGTCTCAGTGGACTTAAGAGAATTTACTGTGTTATATATTTATAGTTGCTTTCCTTATCTGAATGCATATGTACAAAACATAAGACTATAAATATGGGAAGGTAAATACTATGCAATAGGAATTCCTCTGAAAAAAACCCGTAAGGCTGAAATAGTGTATTTTAAAATGAAAAATTGGAACTTTTTCATTCTTCATCTTGCCCTTGAACAAATTTTACATTTTTACAGCTATGGGCATCAATCACAGTAATTTGAATTTATATCAGTTAAAGGAGAACTGAATGGTTGAGGTTGTATAATCAAAATAATTTAATTTGTTAACCTGTTATTTTTTCCAAACAGTAAGAAAAATACACAACCTTAGATGAGACATATCTTCTGTTTTCCTGTTTCCTTGTGGCAAAACATTTTTTCGATCCAAGTAGTCACCAATAAGCTGCTTGGGTTCCTATTTCCACTTTCATTGTCTTTTAATTTCTTAATTTAAAATTTATTAAGTGATTTACTTGTCTACAGTTTACTGTTCTTGTTTTAAAGGGTATTACTGTAGCTATTAGTTCAGATGAGATAGACACTGTGTTAAATTGCCATTTTCATATGGTGAATGAGTAAAAATTGCTTTCATTTTATTCTCAGCAGTAACAAAGATGCAGAGGACTCCCAAACTGGTTTCATCTGCTATCCCAGAAACCTAATTATTGCAAATAAATTAAAAGGCGAATAAATACCTGAGCCAGTGGATCCAAAATAAAAAGGTGGAAGCAAAACAGTAACTAGCTGTTGCAAGTACAGTATCACTAGTTTGCATAAAGTCAGACAAAGAGCTCATCTTCCTGAAGGGGTCATAGTCCAGTTGCCCCTATTTCTGCTTAGATTTTAAATTGCTGGAAATACATACATGGATCTGCCTTTTAATCACAGCTGGCTGGAAGCAATCTCAATTTACAAAGTGTCTTTCCTTTTATTGTATCGCTCAATAAATAACGGGAACAACAGTATGACAGGCTTGTCATAAGATACTAGCACTTGGCTAAGCCTTTTGTAGAAAAAAAAATAGAACAAAGAAAGCAGAGACAGACTGGGTCTGCAGAACGGACTTTGGTATCACTAAAATGGAAAGTATTGCACCCAAATCTGCTGTTAGAATTCGCAAAATCCAGTGTAAATACCAAAGTTGTCTGTGCAATACCTTGGAGAATTTAGTTGAGAAAGATCGACAAAAGACATCATGCTGGCTGTGAGCAGAGTTGTTGGACAGCATTAAAAACCAAAGACAAAGGCACAAGCTTTCTCTCTGAGAGATGTAGATATGTCTATCCAGTGCAATAAAGCACTGTAATATGAAGATTTTTGAGGTATTTACCATGAGGTTCACTCCAGTGGTGAAGGGACAGTAAAATGACACTGGGGCTGTAGCACTGCGAAGCAAGGATAATTAATTTAGACACGAGGCCACATAACTCTGATTTTGCTGCTTGCTAGATCTGGCCAGTGTCTGTGCCTGCTTGTGGGTATGCACTGGTTCAGACAGAACTGCTTATTTCTGCGTCTACGTTAAAAAGTAAGTCCAATCCAGTTGGAGCAAGCCTGTAGAGTAAAAAAGAATTGGTGTTGAGGGCCAGGTATCCACACTATGTATTCCTGAAGCCCATTTCTGGATTAATTTCACCCCAAAGGAGCCCACACCATGCATCCTGAGTCCACTGTGTGATGTGAACTGAAGCATGGTGAGGGAGATTTGCTCAAAGCTGTGCTCCTGATTTCACTTGAAGTGCTGATGTAGATGTCCATTCTGGCACTGCATGCTGTAGACAAGCTCTGAAAATTTTTTAAGACTTATTTTTTAATTTTCCTTTGGGAAAGGATATCTATTTGGGATTCACAGCTCTGTTTGCTATTTCTAGTATTTCTTTTTTTTTTCCTTTCTTTTTTTTCCTGGGCACCATTTAGGGTTGATTAGAGTAAATAGAGCTGTAATATAAAGTTGTTAAATATTAGTTAGAGCTGATAACTGGTTGGAGATGTGTTCTCCCATGTGTGGGTATTTCACCACTTACTCTGGGGTCATATTCACTTCCCTTCTCTGTCTCTGGTGCAACAAACAAATGGATTGTGCCTGGTAAAGCAGAGCATGTTGCCTGGGAGGGTGTCCAATCTCCTCTGGGTCATGTTGACTAGTGGAGGTCAGGTCATTGTCTGGGGAGTTACCAGGTCTGAATTCAGAGTCTTAAGCAGAAAAGGAACAGCCAGGCCTGTGGCAGGTAGGACCAGGCTATTCTCAGGTATGTCCAGAGGCAAAATACAGATCTTGGGCACCTTCCAGATGGAAGCATGGGCTGAGGACTTCACACACCTCCCCTTCAGGCACTGGGGTTGGAGAGCAGCTGAGCAGAGGGTTTTAAAGATCTGTATTTGATACTTATGGGTGTGCCATGTTTCCTTGCATGACTTCTATACTATTGAGCCAAACAGAGCATGAGCTGAACTGCTGTTTTAATTTTTAACCCAGTTCTGGCAGAGTTCTGGTCTGTGCGATATCACACTTCTAGGCGTGCTGTGGGGGATTGCTCAGCTCAGGAGTCACTTGCAGTGGTAGTATGGACAAAGACATTCAGTTTCAAAAGCAAGGACAGTCTAGGTTGCAGTCAGCCCTATTTGGTCACCAACAGACATAAAGAAAAAAGAGACATACACAGAAAGAAAGAAGAAAACCCCCAAAACCCCAAACCATTAATTTTCATTGTGGTTTCCCAGTAATATGCAATCCGTGTGGGACACAGTGTTTGAGACTTCAGACTTCTTGGAACTTCCCAACATTTTTAAAGTTGAAACAGTCCTAGGTGACACTTAAAAGTTAATACATTTTTGTAAAAGTATTTGAGGAGGATTTTTACAAGGTGCTCAGGAAGTGTGGGAGTGCTGTGTGATGACTTACAGAAGGGTGAGATGCTGTTCAAAGGAATTCTCACTGAGACTGGTTCACACAGTGGACCTGTACTGGCTTTTACTCTGCTGGTATGGCAGATGTCATCATGGGTGCATGCAGAGGTTAGAAAAATACTGACATTTGCCAAACACAAAAGAATGGTGCCCTTAGGAGGAGAAATATTCCATTTCCTTAGACATTTTCTCATGACCTCTGACCAAAACTGGGCCAAATTTGTTGCTTATTTAACCGCATTGTTCCTTTAATTGATTCAAACAGGGTTACAATCAAGAATCCATGTGGTCCCTCGTAACTGATTGTAATGAGGTGCGTTAGTAAAGCCAGGAAATTAGGATCTTGTTGTTCTGCTTGCCTGAAATAATGCTTTCAATGTTACTAGGCTGGTAAATATTATGTTCAGTCAGTATCCAGTTTGGGCTGACAGAAAATGGTGAGTAATAAAGATAAACTTTGCTGGCTACAGAGCCAAACACCAGTTCAAAAGAATGTTTAAGAATGTGCTTAAATGCATTGCTGAATTAGGGTGGGTCTAATTATGTAATTAGAATAAGCACACTCCTTTGTCCTTTCCTGGAGCTGGGCCTCACCCAGGAACATTTTGCTGAACCTCAGTGTTTAGTACAGCTAAAAGTAAGTACCATTTGGAATCTTACAATAATGCTGGTAATACTGACAGATGCCAATAGATGCTGACATTAACCTTTGAAGTGTGTGGTGATTTTTAGAAGTCAAACACTTGACCTGAAACATGCACATATTTTTAGGAACCCTTAAGTATTTGAGCTGGAAAATGCTGTGCCATAAAAGGTGTAAAGAGACAGAATTACCAAATAAACAGTCTTTTTGCATTATCACTTCTGCTTAGAATCTGTGGTAATAAAAATTCATGTGCACACCAAATGTGCTGTCAGGTGTTTCTCAATATGTATTTGGAGTGGAGGAGATGAAAAGGAGTATAACTTTGTTTTTATACAGGGTAGTGCTGCAGTAACAGCTGCCCGGAGTGAGCTGCAGTGTGAGCAGAGCAGAGGGCAGTGCAGGGCAGTCACTGGCTCCATGGCTGCAGATGGCTCAGGCTCTGCTCTGAGGCTGAGGTTTGGCACACCTGATGAGCAGCACTGCTCAAACCACTGCTGCACGGCTTCTCTTTCTAAATCTCGCTTCTTTGAAGCCAAGCCAGGTACCTCTGCTGCCTTCTACCATAACCTGGCAGTTCCCTGAGGGCAGTTGAAATACGTTGCCTGAATAGGTTTTGAGGAAGGCTCTGAGATACTTCTCTGACCTGTTGCATTGTTCTTACACACTAATGCTGCAAGCATTGCTGGTACGGTGTAATCTACAGAGGAAAAATGAGCACCGTGATAAGTTTGGGTTTGTTCTTTCCTCAGCTATCCGGTATGATGGAGTTAACGTGTTTGGCTACACAGTCTGGTCCCTCCTGGATGGCTTTGAGTGGCATAGGGGATACAGCATTCGACGTGGACTGTTCTATGTTGATTTTCAAAGCCATGACAAGAAGTTGATGCCCAAATCTTCTGTCCTGTTCTATGAAAAGGTGATAGAAAAAAATGGCTTCCCACCTTTGCCTGAAAACCAGCCCACAGAAGGTATTTTTCCCTGTGGCTTTGCTTGGGGAATTGTTGACAACTACATTCAGGTGAGTCTGATAATAAAGCCAGCAGGCTGTCCAGCCAGATCAGTGCACAAGTTCACAGTGACATTTGCTGAATAGAGTGTCTTTGCCACACACTATGTGTGTATTACCAGAGTGCTGCAAGGAGACAGGTACAAGGCTTTTGTGCCAAACACTGTGTCTTTCATTTTTCACCAGACTTTCTGTGTGTGGCCAAAGAGAACCAGTCAGATTGAGATACTATAAATAACATTTTAGAAAAATGTATGGAAATGGAAAGTAGTCTGATGCTCATCTTCCCTTAACATATGTGATCAGCTATGGGAAGTCAGTTCTTTTCAAAGGGAAGTCAACTGTGAAATACATGTTTTAGAAAACGTCCTGAAAACTCTTAAAACTCCAGTGGCATGTTTCTACATCTTATACATATATATCCTGGTACTGTTCTTAGAGGGATTTTATATAAAAGGAAGTGAACAGTAGTAGATTTAGATGAAATTTCTGTATTCCTTTTATTTCATTTTATGTCGTAGTGTGTCTGATGAGGGCCTGCAGTGCCCCTGGATAGAACCTAGCTAGGTTATGGATCTGGTTCACAGCTCTCAATCTTTATTTCAACTGATTTGATACTTTGGGAGAATTTTTCAAAGTATAAGACTTTATAACACGAGTAAAAACTGTGCCTTAGTTTTGATTGCTTTAACTGTTGGGCTCTGTAATTCTCAGATGCTGTTTTGGGTTGCAGAGCTTCTCTAACCACAGTAAAGAGGTGTAAATTCAAAGCCAAGGCTTGATCCAAGAACAGAATTTTTAATTTGTATTTTCCACAAAGGCAGAATCTTTCTTAAGGCTAGAGCGTGAGGAGCTTGTTTTTTCTCACTCCAAAAGTAAGATTTGGCTTTGTTCTCTTGAAAAATACTGCAGCCTCCTTACCTCGTGCACCAATTTCCAAGAAAATTCAAGTCATCCTCCTAGCTCTCAGATAGATTAAGATTTGGAAATGGAATTGCTGCTTTTGGAGTCAATAACAACTATGAAGTTGTGGAGTCAGTCAGCCTACAACAGCTAAAAAAATCCCTTCCATCCCCAAAACCTTAAGAGCTGAATATTTTCGTTTCAAAAGGCCATTCAAACATTTTGTGCTGTAAGGCTTAGGTAGTTTGATTTGTTGATGCATCACAGTGGAAGAACTGTTTTGACAGCATTCCCACAGTATTAGTGGCAATGCATGCTTTAGTAATCTACAAGGGACAATTCTCCAGAAAAGCAATTTCCCTCAGACATGCTGTTTTTTATTACTTTCTTCTATAAGCACAGTACTGACCTCTCTGGAGAAAATAGCAACTGATTTTCAGCAGCTTCTTTTGTACAGTCTGCAGAGCCTCAGCTACAAGTTGAACACTGGTTATAGGCTGACACCTGCTTTTCAAACAGAGGGCAGGACAAGGAATCTGAACTTAGGGGGAAACAGCACACCAAAGATTAAAAAGAAAGAGAAAAGGACAAATAAAGACCAAGGTACTGCTATCCTGTGGTTTGGATCTAGAAGGAATTATACAAAGTATGAATGAGGAAATTTCACACTGTGCATTATTTTAAGTAGTTCAATTTTTCATTTTCTAGTCCTTATTGTGCTGGTGATGTTCATTAAAAAGTGAAAGTATAATTCTGAGTGACCCTGAGAAGCTCGTCTTTTACTCTGTTACTGTGTGTCATACAGGCAGTTCTGACATCTGAAACCCTAAAGCCTTCTGGGAAATGTATTTTTTGTTGGAGTTACATATAGCGGGTTTACTCAGAGGCCCAAAATAACTGATTCAGACATCAACAGCCTGCTGAAATGGCTTGGAAATGATTTCAGTATGAATTAATTAAAAACAGATGGATGTCTTTAGCAAGAAGGAAAAATTTTGCTTGTCAACCAAATTTTTGCTGAAAATCAAGTGCAGAGCATTAGTCATCTTTCCTCATAGTCAGGAAAGGAACAGAACACAGAAATGATGTTGTATTCATTATTTCTTTTACTGCATTCAGGGAGTGGTCTTGAAACTGAATGTACTGGGTAGTTTACAACAGGCAGTCTCTCTGTAGGCCCTTCTTAATCTTGAAAGAAAAACATTTTAAAAATTACTGTAGTCTTCACTGAAGATCTCCTTCTCTTGAGATCTGTTGAACTCTTAGTGCCTTATCCCTGAGCAATCCCTTGTTTCTTCTGGAAACTGGAGCAGCTTAGAGAAGACAAACATAATTACCGTTAACATAAGCTTGTTTGGAAAGTAGGGTAGAAATGATATATAGATTTGGTACTTTCCTGACAACACTTGTTAACAGAAAAGTCATTCATTCATATGAGCCTGAGATGCCAGTATCAGAGATGCTGAATGTAATGTTTTGACTTAGGATATTCTTTCACTATGCTGTGCCTGATGGTTATGATGTTCCCACCTACCTAGAACAAACAGCTTGAATCTGGTGTGTTTCTTGTTCTTCCTAGGTAGACACGACACCTGCCCAGTTTCTTGACTCCAGTGTTTATGTGTGGGACGTTCACCAGACAAAGAAGCTCATTAAAGTGGATGGAGTTTACGCCTCGAAGCACAAGCATCATTGTGTTGACTTTGCTGCTATCAGGCTCCAGATCTCTCTTCTGCAAGAAATGCATGTCACACACTTCCATTTTTCACTGAAATGGTCTTTAATCCTCCCTTTAGGTAACCTTTCTCTAATCAACCACACACTTGTACATTACTATCAGTGTTTTGCTAGTGAACTTCTCAGAGTTAACATAACTCCTGTTGTTGCATTATGGCAACCTATGATTGAGAATCAAGAGCTTCCAGTTTCTCTTGCCAAATACGGAGCTTGGGAAAACACAGAAACTGTTCAGGCTTTTGTTGAGTATGCCAGATTCTGCTTTACAAGTCTTGGGAATCATGTCAAATTTTGGATCACCATGAATGAACCATCTGTGAAAAACCTGACATACACAGCAGGGCACAACCTGTTGAAAGCCCATGCAAAAGTGTGGCATCTTTATGACAAAGAATTCAGGAGATCTCAGAAGGGCAAAATATCTATAGCTTTGCAGGCTGACTGGGTAGAACCAGCTTGTCCTTTTTCCAGGAATGACCAAGAAGTTGCTGACAGGATTTTAGAGTTCGACGTTGGCTGGCTTGCAGAGCCCATCTTTGGGAATGGAGACTACCCAGAGGTGATGAGAGCATGGCTTCACCGAATAAACAGTGTTGACCTCTATAATTTCCACTTGCCTTACTTCTCAGAAGATGAAAAGAAGTTAATACAGGGCTCATTTGATTTTTTTGCCTTGAGTCACTACACTACTACCCTTGTGGGCTCAGAGAAAGAAGATGCAGTAAAATATGACCACTACCTTGAAGTTCAAATGATCAATGACATCACATGGCTTCACTCTCCCAGCAGAGTTGCTGTAGTGCCCTGGGGACTGCGTAAATTGCTCAAGTGGGTGAAATCAAAGTATGGTGATGTTCCAGTTTATGTTATGGCTAATGGGATTGATGATGACCAGATTATGGTGCACGATAAGCTCAGAGTGTATTACATACAGAATTACATCAATGAAGCTTTAAAAGGTAAGGAACCACAGATAGTTTATATGACACAAATCCCACTATTAGTATACACTGTGTGATAGAGTATGCTTAGCTTTAAAAGACATGTCCTTTGTAGAATACTCCATAAATGAGATCTTACTACGGTGTAACAGGTGATTTTTCCCTTGATTTATGATTGATTGATGTTACTAAACATCAGGAAGACTGACCTTGCTCATATTCTGCTTAAGACAGCAGAAGAACTTTTTTATAGATTCAATAAATTTAAATAGAAGTTATGTGAGTAGCTCCACATGTATTTAGTCAGATTTTCATCTTACTGCACTTCTGCTGTTGTTTTGCTTTGTTGCTTCTCTTCACTGATGTGCCTTAGGGCTGGATATGAGTTCTGTTCCTCAGCTGTCTCTGTATCTTATCCAACAGTGATCTTATCCAACAGTGATCTTAATAACAATTCAGCTGTCTACCTCATTATGCCATTTCCTGGACTGTTTCCTGCTATTCAGAACACAAACCAGTCTTTTTCTCTGTCTCAAAGATTCATAAATTATAAGGCAAAAAGGAGGCATTTTGAGTCATCCTGTCATACAACACATGCTGTTTTTTCAGAAAAGCACAAGACCCGAATGAGATAATTTTTACTGATGAAGAATCTTTGGCACCTCACAGTGTGTGTATAGATATATATGTAAATCTCACTTCTACTATGAATTTCTTTAGCTTCAGCTTTCAGCAATTTTGTTGTGCTTTTCCACATGTATTTTACCTGTGTAGGTATTTGCAGACAGAAGCTAAGCTACCTCTCATTTATCTCTTTGATAGAAAATACAGACAAAGCTCTTTGTGTCCCCTGCTATAAAACATCATTTCAAAGCTCTGAGTTACTAAGTTTTTCCCTGTATGCTAGTATTCCTCATGAGAGGGCTAAACCCAGACCTGGACACACTGTTCCTGCCACAGCCACACTTCGGCAGGTATAACATAACCTCTTACCCTCCTCTTTTCTGCATGCAAGCAGGCTCTTGGCCTTTCTGGCCATGACAACAGGTTGGTTACACAAATTCTGTGGTGATCTACTGAGATTTTAAACTCAATTACAGATTTCTGCCCCCCATTCCAAGCACAACTGCCTCTTCAGAAGTAGGTCTGCTTGTTCTTTGACATCTTCACATTTGGTCATGTTCAAATGCCAGCTGCTTGCTTGTGCAAACCTTGCTACACTAGCTAAGTTATGTCTCTAATCTTTGTGATACTTGCAGACTCTGCGAGAAATAGTTTTACATTTATTTCAGATTGCTGATATATTTAAGATCATTAAATGACTTAGTGCTAAAAGCCGAGCTCTGTGACAATGGTAGAAATACACCCACTGTGATACTTACTTACCTGCAATTACATTTCTAGACTATTAATTCTACTTGAGACCAGTGGAAATCTGTTTATTATGGGCTTCCCTTGACCTCATAACATTCTATTTTCTTGATCCAAATGCCATGTTATACCAAGTCATTTGCCTTGTGAAGCTCTAAGTATATAACATCAAACATCATTACTTTTATTGATCTGCTGATCTCAGAAAAAAAGATGTCAAGTTAGTTTGACAAGATTTATTTTTCATAAAGCTAAGCTGATTGGCGTTTATCATGTATTATCTCCTAAATTTCATATTTATCAAGCTTTATATAATCTGTTCCACTCTTTTGATAGGTAGTGAAGGATGGCTGGCAGTTCCTGTCCACTTTATTAACTATTGGCCTTAACTTCCTCCTCTGTAATTTCCACCTCTTTCGCAAATTACTGAACATCAATATTAAGTGCCCAAGAGTTCATTGTCCAGCATTTTGTAGCATTGGATGCGTGTTTTATAAATCTATAGTTAAAAAACATATTTTGGCTATATTTGGGCTTGTGGTTTCAAATGGTTTTTATTCTGTATTGCTTGTCTGCTTGGCACTTCTGTTTTCAAAGTGTCTGTGGATATGGGCTTTTCTCCCAGTTCCCATTAGCAAGAACACCTACACATGCATCTTGTTTTTTACAGAACTTTGCCCTTTGTACTGTTCTGGTACCACTGTCCCCCAGTCACTTCTTTCTCCCCTCTTCTGTCCAGCCTGTAAATAGCTCCTGTGTTTTTCAGCTTAACATATTTTCCTATCTTTTCGCCTTCTTTGTCATGGATAAATATGTCTCTGCTGACTAGCTATAATATTTTTCCTAAAGCTTAATCTCCCACTTTAGATACCATACACTCCTCCATAGTGTTTGGCCCATCAGCTTTTCCATTTCTTCTCCCGCTCTGGTATTGCACTTTTGTCCATCTTGTCGTTACACAACCTTGGCATCATGACTGATTCAGGTTTCTCCACGGCTTGCATTTCTTCTTTGCAAGACCCGGTGCAGTAACTAAGATGAATTAGAAATCTTGTGTCCTTACCTCAGTATCACGGTGTAGAGGAATAATAGAGGGATTGGTAAATGTATGCCCTGGCCTTAAAGTCCTTATTCTGCCTTCTTCCTCCAGCTGGTTTCAGGGACTGCATGTGGAAATGTTTGTGCATGTAATACTGCTCACCTGCATTGTTCCAGGAGAGCCAACAGGTTTGTGCAGATAAATGAGTCCAGGATACAGTACAGGACCCTTTGGACTGAGGCTCTATTTTGAAGTGCTTTGTACAGTGTTTAAGTACATCTTTGCCAATTAAAAACAAAGAACATCAGTAACTGTTTATGTAACACCATTAAATCCACCTGCAGTTCTACAAACACAACTAATTGTCCTGGGCAGCAGCTCTGTAAAAGGGCAGGTAAATATTATTTCATTTTACATGTGAAAAGTAGGTTAGAGGTGCTAAAGTCTTGCATGTGGCTTCAGAAAGGATTATTTCCAGAGGCATATGAAAATTCAGTGCTGTGTTCATCTGTTAGAAGATATTGCTTTAATTTGTTAAAACAGTGATTTTTGAGAGATAAAGTATTACAGTTTGAGTTTACTAGCTTGGATTGATTGTTTTTGTCAAGTGGGATGGATTGCTCAAGGTTAACACTGAAGCTGCTGGGCCTCTTCCAGTAGCGGTATGGATTGTGGACATGTTGTCAGTAAAGACTAATAGAGGTAATCTTGGATCAGAAACCTGGGTTAATAACAAGAGAGGGCTGTGATTTGCATAACCTTTCCCCTTGCACTGGTGATACCCCAGTACACGACCTCAGCGTGGCTGTGCGATTTTTCTGGTGTCACTGTGCCTTTGCTAGTGAGAAGTGCAGCCTGATGTCCTCTGTTCCTTGACTGTCCCCATCAGGATGTGCCATGCAAGGGAGAAGGAGCAATCAGAGAAACAGGCTGCAGAAAACTAGGGGCAGGAAACCCAAAACCTGTATTCTTTCATACATAACAAAGAGAGCCATCTTTTCATGATAGGCTTCATGCTGATCATTAAACACAGTCAGACACTCACAGCTGTGTTTACCAAGCACAGGGAAATAAATTGCAGGATGCTCACAGATCACACTGTCTGGCAGTGGCTGATAGACTCTTCCTTTTTATGAGAAACACTTCACAGATGTATATGTACCTTACCTAATTTTGGAGAGGAGAAGTGCAGATGTGGGTTTAATATCCCCCTGCCTCTCCTTTACATATGGGCATATGGTACTGCTCTTGAATGCAAAGTGACATTGATTCATTTCTTCAGCTCTTTGTTTTCTTTTGCAGCTTACACCTTGGATAACGTTAACCTTCAAGGATATTTTGTCTATTCTTTTACTGACAAGACTGCTCCTAAGTATGGTCTCTACAGCTACGTTGCAAATCAATACGAACCTAAGCCTTCCCTGAAACATTACAGAGAAATAATTGACAATAATGGTTTTCCTGGTCCTGAAACTCCTGAGTTACTGTGTCCAGAAGAGGTTGCCTCGTGTCCCGAATGCCACTTCTTCCGAACCAGAAAATCATTATTAGCCTTTATCTCTTTCATATTTGTTGCTTTTATTGTTACTATATTCTTCATTACTTACTACACCAAGAGGGTAGAAAGAAGGTATAAATAGAGCTGCTCCTTTGAATACAACCCTCACTGTCCTTTTTCTTGCATCCCCCTGGGAAATCTGAAATAAGAATGCATAATGCTGTGATTGCTTCAACATTAGGAAGGCATTTACATTGCCTGATACTGCAGGATATTGACATTGAGAGGCTAGTGCTTGCATATGGCTTCCAGAAAACATTTTCTCTGGTGTAGTACATTTGGTTTATGACCTGTGGTTGGAGTTGTCTCACAACTTTCCCTGGGAACTTTTGTTGAGCAGATGCGTTCCCCTTCTTGGTTTTGCCCTGCTGAACTGGACAGGTGAAAGTAAGTTTTGAAAACACCATGTGATGGAAGAGCCTAAATGTCAAATTCTCCAAGACTGGGGTGAAACAAAAAGGTTTACTTTTCCAAATTAGGGTTTAACACTGATGTTTCTTAACCAGAGCCAGAACCTGACTGGAGCAGGGATCGTGATTAAGAAGAAAGATGGAGGAGAATTGCAAAAGCCATGCCAGGGGAATGAATAACCCCTTTCCTAAAGCAGATGCAGGAGGAAAAACAGGGGGAAATGAATCTATGCTGCTGGGAGCTCTTGGTAAATCAGTTAACTAGTGCTGAGACTACATGTGTCTTCAGGATGCCATTGGGGAACTTCAGCTAAAGGAACTGTGTCTCAGGGGGGTAAGAAGCAGGGATATATCCAGGGATTGCAGGGGTCATGTCATCTACTGGGAAGAGACGGGAAGGGTTAAAGGGCTTCTCTTTGATTTGCTCAGAAAAAAAAAGGCAAAAAGCAGGAACTGGGATGTCTTCACTGTCTCGGTTGACAGAAGGCTGTGTGCCTGATCCGGTGCCCTCTTGCCTTGTACCCAGGGACATGGCACAGCTGGGACACCCCGTTTCTGCACTTCTCCCAGCAATTGCACACAGCTGCCACTGCTACTGCCCAGCTACTTACCTGCTGGAAACTTGGGATAACTTAGCAGGATGGTCTCTGCATGCTGTTTGTGTTGAGTGCAGAGACTTTAAAGGCCAGCATTTTGGTGGAATAATGCAGCACTTCATTGCTGCCAGGAGACTGTGGACCTGTTGGGCCAAGCCTCTTAGAGGTTGGCTGGCGCTTCTTCTTTGAGCAACTGGACCTGGCAGCATTTCATCCCAAAGTATTACTGGATGTCTGAGGACTTCTTGTTTTTCTCTCAACAAGATAAAATAGCAAAATGTTAGCACCATTGTTTATTAGTAGAAATAGAGATAGGAAAAAACCTATGTCATTTTGCCTGCCTTGTGAATTGCTACATTTGGAGGATCCTCAGTGTAAAGCAGTACAGTCATTTTTCTCTGCTCTCTAACTCTAGGCCTGCATTGCCTTCAGCTGTAATTGTATTTTTATTGTTATGTGAGCAACGTCACTCACGTTCACTGGAAAGAACCTTTTAAAGGAAATGTGCTCTGTCTTAATCAAGAATTATTTATCTACTAAAGCTGATTAAATGTGACGTTTATCTGCTAGATTACTAGAAGATGACTAAATAACCTCCCAGGGTTCCTTTCAACCTGAACACTCTTATGATTCTATGCTTCTATACTGTAAATTAAAACTTACATATGAAATACGATTTTAATTTGTAATTTAAGATTATATTTTTTCTTAAATAATGTATAGAAAAAAGAAAGTAATTAGTATCTTCTCAGACTGATTCATATATTTTTCCTCCAGTTTCAGTCTTTAAAAGGTCTCTCTCTTTGTAATTATGTATATTTTGGTACTGAGATTAAGGTGCACATTTCAGGGTAAGTGATGAAGTATTAAAAATATGTATAAAAATTATTTATAGACTGATAGGACTTGCTGGAGAAGAGAACATTTCAAACTGCTGTATATTTATGCGTTGGTGCCTGGTGCACTGTGGATTATGAAGAAATAGCTCTCCTTGAGTGTATGAAATGCAGAATGGCTTTTCCCTGGCATGGCGATGAATCACCGTGCAATACATTATGCCAGCTGCCAGATGCCTTTGCAGTATGTAACAAAAAGTGGCTTTCATTTAGCACAAACTGTACCCAGCTCATACCCAGCCTGTGTGCTTTGTATTTATGTGTGTGTGTGTGTTGTATATTTTGCTGTTGGTCAAACATCCGGGCCTGATGTTTCTGAGGAGCCAGGTGTATGTGCCTCCCCTGGGTTCGAGGGGGCTCAGGAGGCCTGGGCAGGGCAGTTCCAGAAGAGCACAGGTGCCATGGGCACAGTGCTGATGGGTACTGGCCTGACCTGATGCTTCACGAGCAGTTCCCATCCATCCAGCTGCTGCCATGTGCTGTGGAATGGCCCAGGCACAGCACAATGTGTGAAGCAGCAGTCCCGGCAGAGAGGAGACACGGCAGGCTCTTCCCACAGAGGCTGGGTGATATGTAACCACCGACAGGCAGATGGCACCAGCTGGATAGCTAATTTGTAGGTAAATTGGGATTTGTTGCTGTATGATTGTATCCACTCATGGAGCCATGACCCATGGAACTAACACAGCCTTTGGTGTAGTTGCCTTCAGAAGAGTTTTTAGATATCACTCCAGAGCACAGCTGGCTTGAGCAGGGCACGGTGGTTGCCAAAGCCTTCTCCTAAGCATCCTGCCTGCCGTGCTGCCTGAGCCAGTGAATTGCACAGTGATGGGCTATTCTGATGAAGATAAAGGTATGGTTTTGCCTCTGGAATCTGCCTTATTTTATGTAATCAGGGGACAGTGCAAGTCTCCTGTCAATTGTCTTGAAAAGAATCACTCTTCACTGACAACAAAGAAACCCTTGAATAGGCAAAGATTGGGTACCTGTCCAAGGAGAGCCGCCGTGTGCTTATGCAAACTGATGTGGCAATCACTTCCTTTGGTCCTGCTGTGGGGCACTTACTGCCTTTGATGCCCACATGAGAGCAGTGATCTGGCACTCCCATCTGTGCATCCAGAGCAGAAATGCAGGCAGTAGCAAGGACTTTGAGCAGAGGGGGCTCCCTACTCAGGCTGCAAAGACAGCTCGGTGGTGGATGGTGGTTTATTTTCTGAAGAGCAACAGGGCTTGACATGTTCAATGTGCAGTTTTTTAGGTAGACCACTTTCGTGATTTTTAACTGTGTTTATGGACTGAAATGTTGTTGCCAGTTTACTCAATGCTCCAGATTAAACATTATATCTGTTCAAAATATTTTCGTGACATGTGTGCAAAGCTTCTGGTTTATTTCTTGAAAAGATTGTGCAGAGTGACTGTGGGAGGGATGTCTTTGCTGCATGACAGGATGAATGTTATATTGTTTTTATAACAATCGCATAAGTGAAATAAAGATACGGAATGTAACAAATTGTAACATGATCTTACTGTTTAATCCGTCCAGTTTCTCTGCCTGCAGCATGAAGTACAGAGTATCTCAGGAGAGACTATCGTGATAACTCTGCAAGGAGTTTGTGTTGCTGTTTGTTTTTCCAGTGACACATAAATAACTCCAACTTTTGTTGGAGATTGCTGGGGCCTGTGGCTAAACAGATGTTTTTCCAACAGACCTAGGACTTTGGAGGGGTTTTGTTATTTGAGGGGGTCTTTTTTTGTTTGTTTTGTTTGTTTGTGTTTTTTTTTTGTTTTTAGTTTTTTGGTTTTTTGTTTTATTATTTTTAAAGTGAGTGTTGCTATTTAGAAAGCCTGTGGAAGTAACCATACCAATATAAGAGGGCTTTGTTGCAATAGCTTATTCCATGGTAACACTGTGGTAAATCTGACAGCTCTTCTATTCCAGTAGAGTTATTCCCAGGCTTGAGGGATTCTGTCAGCGTAGTTCTGCACTAAGCAGTCAGTTTGTGGCATCATTGTTAAACATCCTAAGGAATGTAAATGTCAAGATTAAGGGAAGTGGGAGCAGAAAGGGACAAAACCAATGAATGAGACAGGGATCATACAAGTCTCAGCATGTTTAAACACACAACTTGCCCTTTTCTCCTTGCACTGTATGTGTTGCTTTCTAGTCACTTAGAAAACTCGATCTGTTCCTTCTGCTTGCAGAGACCGCTGAGGTGAAAATGCCCTTACTCAGGGTGAAGAAGTCAATTTTAGGTGCCAAACTTTAGCTTTGGCAAGGAAAATTCAATCCCGTTCCTTCTTCGCTCAGGCAAAGCCAAGAAAAAGAGGCATGGAAAAGAAAAGGGAAAACTCTTCCTGTCTTTGATGTGCCGCGCATGAATTGTCAAACCACCCTTCCTCAGCCCTCTCAAGGCTATGGCTGGTGCAGGCTTGTTAAGCCCACCCTTCTTGTTAAGCCCTCCTTTTTTAAGAGATTGAAAAAAAGGAATAATGAGATGAGAAGAAAGTGTCAGAGCCCAGTGTATCAGAGCCTTTTACTTTGCTTCATGAGTTGAACAGAAACACCACTGTCAAGCAGTTCTGAGAAAAATTAGGATTTTTAAGAAATCAGAAAGTTGAAATAACAGCAGCCTGCAGCCAGGACACCTGTGGGTGCTGACATTTTGCTGGCTATTATTTTGTGATGCTTTCTGTGTTTCTGTAGGAGTAGCAAAAGCACCAGCGAGGCAGAGAGAAGCCAGGGAATACATGAATGAAACAGGCAGAAGAGCCACAGGCACAAGCAGAGGTGCAAGTTCCTCATCCTGGGAGCTGAATGAGCAGTCCCCTTCTGTGGGGATTGGCCATGGGACTTAGAATATTCTTTGTTAAAAAATCAAATTTTAAAAAATGAATCTACTCTGAGAACTCCCTACTTCCCGTATTTCTCCTTCAGTGATACACCACCTGCAGTGACATACCTCCTACATGAGGAATTTAACTGTCAAAAGCCTCTTTCCTGTCACAAGAATTAATCACAACATGGTGAAGCATCATTATCTGATCCCAGCTCTCCTGAGGTCATCCAAATCTGGCCCAAGTCCCCGGAGACCCATGTCTGAGGTGCAGGAGGAGTGGTCGGTCACCAGCACTGAGCAAAGCAGTGCCAATGACAGCAGTGATGTCTTCTAAATGCTGCAAATTCACAGTGAGTGGGATTAGTTTATACTTTAGTTCCTTTCTTAGTGGAAATGGTTTCTTCCTTACTAAGAGTAACACACAAAACTTTAGGTGTTTGGGGCGTTTTGGGAGTTTTTTTGTTTGTTTTTTTCGTGGGGAAGGGTGAGTTTTAACACTTCACCTGTAACCTGGGATGTATGATGGACTTCTCCCTGATGTTTTTTATGGCATCAGTCCTTGCAGGGGAGGAGAGGACCTCGGTAGTGACTTCTGAGTCCCACCTGTTTGGCTCTCAGGAGCTTCCAAGCCAGAGCTTCCCTTGGGGCTGTGCCTTATGGGGTGCACGTCCAAGCTGGAGCAACACCTCCCAAGTGGGACATGTGCTGGGGCCTGGAGGGAAAGCAGAACCAATGGCATGTCCTGGTGCAATCCGGGCTCAAATGGTGGTTTGGCTCTCGGCGCTGAGCTGGCCGGTGCATTGCTGCCTTCTGCGTTCAGCGCTCTGTAAAAGGCCCTCGGCAGCGCTGTAAACCAGCAGGGCTGCACAAACACAACACCTGACCCAAGAAATCTGGTTTTCCTCCTGCCAGAGGAAACTGTGAATTGGCTGAGTGTTCAGTTCAAGAAGTGTAATGGTATAAACTACCTGCACTGTAAAGTTTAACGAGGTGACAAAGTTTTGTAGTCTGGCAATAGTGCAGTTGAGCTGGAGGCCATTGGGTGCCCTGCCAGGAAAGGGAGGGGAGCACGTGGGTGAGGAGGGCTTCCCAGCAAGCTGCAGTCTCTCTGGGCAGCCTGGAGGATGCTTTGAGGGTGCGAGGCTGCTGCTCCTCCAGTCTGGGACATGCATGGCCCAGGCACTTAGTGCTGTGTGAAGAATGGAGCAGAGCGAGCTCCAGCTCTCTCATCAGCCCCGCTTCCCGCTTTGGGCACATATTTATCTACACTTGAGCTGTGAAATGGGGAGCTAAATACCGAGGTATGACATAGGTATGTCAAGGCGTATAGCTTACTTAGAAGGCAAAGTGCTGTTCACAGGCCTTACAGACTTTTTGTTGATAGTTTTTACTTTGCAGCAACCCTTCTGCCTCCCTCTCTCCACTAGGATTAGATGGGTTTTACTTCCAAAAGCTGAGAAAACAAATGCTCAGAAAGGAAACTGCCAGTGTTGCAGCTGCCTCTCCCACACTTGCTGAGCCTTTAAGTCCACTTCTGATGCAAGTTTGTGAATTTTATAGACATTTGTAGCTCATTTATCCTCCACATTGCAGCAGGATCCGTGAGCGGATATTGCCTTTCCTTGCACCTCACAGCAGGAGGCGGCGGGGTCCTGCTCTTGGCAGCACGTGGTTGCTCCTGCTTGGTATTCACGGGCACATTCCTCTGGCTGATGATATATTATTATTGGGCGGGAGGAAAAATAATGCAGCCAAGCTCTTATTATTTTCTCCTTTTATCTGTTTGGTCATATTAATGTGGGATCATCGTTACATAAATGCACTGGAGATGCAGTCAAGGACATGTTCATTTTTAAAGTCCTCCAATGCTCTTGTACTTCAGTCATTTATCTTCTGTCTTTAATTACAGCAAGTGATCTCAGAGGCACTTCAAAGATTAAATTACTCAATTATTTGAAAAACCCAAATGCAATAACTGTATCTTTTTGCTGATAAATACCAGCCATTGCTGGAAAAGGTTGCCCAAGGCAAAACATATTGGGAGGCCAAGGAGGCCATATTGCAACATTTTGGCTTAACCCAATGATACTCGTTTAATTTTTCATCATTTGCAACCTTTATTTTTTTTGTATTGCTAATAACCACAAACTTTTCCATCGCTGTCCTGGTAATTTCAGCAGTGCTATGAATGTCACTGCCCAGCAATTTACAAGTGTCCTGGCACCTCCTTGACTGTGGAGAGGAGGACATGAGGACAACCATAGCTTTAAAAGGCTGGGCTTCAGCGTGGCCAGGCAGTAAACCCCACCCAAGGCAATGCTTGTGGATGGGGGATGGTTCAGTGTTTGGGAAGGGTGTGTAATTAACACACGTGGTGGCTCTCTCCATGTTGAGGTGGGTGGGTTCCTTGCTGGCAAAGGTGAGCATCCGTGCTGTTTTTTCCCTAAATAATTTTTTTTGCCTCTTTTGCAAAGCAGCAGATGAGATGAGCCCAGTTCTGGGAGCTTGGGTACGGGGCTTCTGTGACCCCTGCTCGCTGAGCCAGGAGAAAAAGGACATGACTCTTCAGGGAAAGAGAAATCCAGGCCAAAGAGTTAAAATCCTGCACTTTCTCTTCATAGGTCCAGTTCTGAGTTCCTGTCCCACTGGGCACCAGACAACACTGGGCAAAATACCAGAGCAGCCATAAACCCAGAGTGCTCTGCACTTAGGCCACGGTGGGCTCCTTTCTTGTGCTGGTTGGCCAGCAGTAAGGCACAGGGATGGGGTTTTGGTGTTGATAAAAACTCCCTGATTTCAACTACCCCTACGGTAAGTCTCTAAACTGAAAGAGTCTGGGGGCAAAAGAAGGACTCACTGTTTGTGGTCACGCCAGACCAGCTGCGGTGCTTCAGGTCCTCCTGCCATGAAGAGCAAGCCTGGCTGGTGTCAGCAGGGAGCAGTGGGGTGGCCACGTGGGCTGGCAGACCCTGGGTAGATCTGGGGGTCAGGCTGCCCTCAGCCAGCATCTGTCCCACACGTGTGGTGGGGCACTGCTGGCCTGCAAATGCTGCTGCTGAGAGGGTTACTGTCCTCTGCTCCACCACCTGTGGTTCCCACGTTTATTTAATTAATGAAAAAAAAAAAGGTGAGTAATTCGATACACATCCTCTCAAGGCAAAGCAGTCATTCCAGCAAGGAGCAGCCCAGTGGTCTGGGGAAGGACAGATGGCCCTGTGGCTAATTTGCTCCCATAAATCTCAAGCTGTTGCAAATCCTCTCTGCAGTAAATGCTGGCTTTATGTTTGCGGCCATGTGTCTGTCTTGGGGCTGCTATGAGCAGGAGATAGAGCAGAATCTGTAGTTTTAGGCTGTGTTTCCCTTGTGCCTTTTGCAGAATTGAGCATTTTGATTAAGAAATAAGCTGTAATCCTGTAGCTGGCTGCCAGCAGAGCTCCATGCAACTGCTCTTGCAGCAGAACCAGGTTTTCTCTTGTTGAAGCACCAGCACAGCCAGGACCCCATCCTGTCCCTTGCAAACTGCTGCTAAGGACCTGCACACTGGAGTTCAAGTCTCTGCTCAAGGCAGAGAGCAGCTCACTGCCCTTAGCCTCCCTGTCTTGTGGGACTCACCCCAGTTTGTCATTGCAATGGAACTGAGGGGCACCTGAGGCTTATTGTTATTTTAGTGGTCTGTCCTTCCTGCCTTCCTGAAGAGAAGCAGAAATGATCTCTCCTCACTCTGGAGTTTTGTCCCTGTTGTGGGACACAGGACATTCTGTACTCAAGCCCTGGCAGGCTGGCAGTGCTTGACTCCTACTGTTGCAGCTGGAGCTGGGACCACTGACCACCTGACCATGGTCACCCTGCCCTAAAGGCTGTGTCCTCCTGTGCATCTTGGGCTGGGTAAACAGGTGCGGGCTGGAGCCCAGCCTGCAGGCAGGCATGCAGGGACTGAGCAGGGCAGAGGGCATGCTGGGCTCAAGGACTGGGCTCAGGCAGTGGAAAAGAGCAGTGGAAAACAACTACCTGTGGGAGGTCAGTACTGAGGTATTGGGACAGAGATCCTTGTTTCAGAGTCGAAGGGGTGGAAGGAGCTAAGTGTCCAGGTTACTTTTTCTGCGAGAGATGCTGACCTTCATCAGAGGCTCTGGTGTCGGGAACCTGCTGCGGGGTTAGGGAGGGTATCTCGAGTGTGTGAGACCTCCCCAACACCAGTCTCTGTAGGACAGGCAAATAGTTCTCTGCAGTGTTGTGGCATTTTCCCTGTTGTTTACTCATTAACCCAGACCCACTGCCCTGGCCCGCATTTGCCCTTGAGTTCCACACGTCCTCGTGTTTGCTGAGCAGAGTCTTGCACAATGGAGCAGGACAGTCTGCAGTTGCACAGTGCTAGGTGGGTTCTGCTCTGCATCCACTGCTGCTCTGGGGGAATTGTTGGCTTTCTACATCGTATTGCTGAGTGGCCCAGGATACTCAGGGTCACAATTTAAAACATACATTTTAGGAAAATCCAAACACCTACCTTGTTATGAACCTGGGGCTTGATGCTTTGTATTCCTGGTCCTATCACATCATGATGTGTAACTGCAATTATAACAATAGTCTGCCTGGTCTAGCATCCATCCAAAGGAAGCCGTGGCTGACACACATTTGGCAAGGAGACCATGACATGATCATGCTAAATTCCCGTGGGATTGTGAGTGGGTCATGCTGCTTTCTGTCTGGCAAGGTCTGTATTCACTCCCCAGCATTTTCACAAAACAACTGAGCTGGAGCAGCAGTATGTGTTTTCATCCTCTCCTATCTGATTGGCAGGCTCCAGCAGTCTTCTGGATATTTATTCCAATATTTTCACCTCGCAGTCATGTCAGTGTGCTCAGCCTGTGCTCTTGTCTAACAACTACCAGCCACTTTGGAGAGCAGGCCTCTTAGGCCTGCCAAGATCCTCTGAGGGTGACACTGGTCCTGCAGTGTAAATGCATCAAGCAGCGGGATTGCCCTGCTGGTGACTCCTGCAAAGTGTTGTAGAGAGGATGGGTGCCCAAGAATTCAACACTGAGAGTCTGTGCATACCAGGAGCTGAAACATCAGTGCTGTTGGGGTTAAGACAACCTCGTTGCCCTGACATTGCTGCAGGTGGGTGGGAGGGAGAAATGGGAATGAGAGCATATAACACATTGTGGTTTTTTGCAAGAAAGGATGGACTTACACAGCTGACCATCTCTGCCATGGCAGCCAATTGGAAAAAAGTGCTTCCTTTCAATCCAAATTTTAATACAGAGTGTTCTTGGAATGGTGGGACATAAAGGCTTATCCCCTCCTAGATGGTCTCTCATAGCTGACTCTGCTCAGCATACTGTTTTCTGAGACTCTGTATCTTCTAGTAAGTCAAGAGAGAGTTGGAAGGATACAGGCACATGACCTGGTTACAGCTGCAATAGAGTTAATTTTCATAGCTGCTACAGCACTGTGTTTTGGATTCAGTATGGGAATAATGTTGGTAACACAGTGATGTTTTGGTTGTTGCTAAGTAGTGCTCACTCTAAGTCAAGGACTTTTCAGTTTCCCCTACTCTACCAATGAGGAGCTGCACAAGAAGCTGGGAGGGAACATGAGAGGGACAGCTGACCTGAACTGGCCAAAGAGATACTCCATACCACAGAACATCATGACCAGTATATAAACTGGGGGATTTGGCTGGCAGGGGACAATTGCTGTTCAAGGACAGGCTGGGCATTGGTCAGTGGGTGGTGAGCAACTGTATTGTGCATCATTCGAGTTTCTTGAGTTTCATTTATCTCTTTTTTATCCCCTCGTGTTGTTGTTGTTATTAAGAGCTATAATAAAAACAACAACAATAATTGTTATTAACAACAACAAACAGCAACAACAACAATAATAATAATAATTAAAAAATTGCTTTATTTCAATTATTAAACTATTCTTATCTCAACTCATAGGTTTTACCTTTTTTTTGTTCTCTTCCCTATCCCTCCAGGTGGAGGGATAGAGATTGGTACTTAGTTGCCAGCTGGCATTATACTACAACACCCATCCAAGGAACATTTAATGTGTAAGACAAACCACAGAAATCACCATCACGCCACTGCACCTTTTACTCTTTTGCAGTGGCTTGATGGATTTGAGATGGCTGATGTCTGACAATGTGAACCCAGCACTCACCCTCCCAGCTCCAGTCACTCCTGTGAACCTAGACTTAAATTATTGACAAGAACATAGATGCAGAAACATGGCTGAATTAAGTGGGAGTCAGAGGCCTAAACTGTTGAGGACCTGAATTTACCTTTGTCAAGCCTGGACTCAATGATCCTTGTGGGTCCGTTCTGTGAATCTGCTAAGGCAGCTTTCCTGGCTTAATGGCTGCTTTGGAAAACACAATCTTTGCCATGAATCTCATGTATACATAAGGATACTACAGGCTAAGTATCATGGACAACATCATCATTTTGAGCCTGCAATCATTACGATGTCCTACACCAGAACAGTTTAGTGTATAGCAGGTTGCAATACAGAAAGCAAGGGCTTAAATGCAGCATTTCTTGAGCCAATGGATGAAAAAAGAGCACACAATTCTTTGGTGTATGCAAATTTATTCAACTCTGCAATTATTTATTTACAACTAATGACTGATACCAACAGATGAGGTAAAAATATGAGGTATTGATATGAGTATAACATTTAAAAATGCAATTATCATAATGTATCAATGTAACAATACAAAATACTGTGGTAGCTGAATGGTAGACATGGTATAATGTGCATTTTGAAGAACTCTTATTTCAACAATACATGGCTTGGAGATGCCAGAAGCACATGACAGAGCTTCTGCAAGGGTAGGAAAACAACCCTATCTTGCTAAGGGTGCCAGGTGGCACAGGGCCGCTTCCAGCTGAGCAATGACTTCTCAGACAGGATGAAAACACTGTTCAGGCTTTCCCTTCTTTTCCTTAAGACATTATTTATTGCCAGACACTGCCATTCCCAGGGCTAGAAATTCTGTGCCTGTTAATGCTGAGGCACTGTTGTATTTATTTATGTAAACTAATGTAGCAGAAGTACTCTAATTGCTCATGTTTTGGAAAACAGCCGGCATGAAATCTGCTGCCATGGCCACAGGCATTTGGGAGGAGGTGCTGCTTTCTGGAATGGTATTCCCAGCTGAGGAGGCACTGTTTGCTCCCAGGAAGGCTGAGCCTGGGCAGTGGTGGTGCCCTGCAGCCAGCAGGTGACTGTCAGACCCCACCACAGCCACGTAAGGGCCCGGTGAGTGCTCCCCTGTCCGCAGGACTTAAAACTCGTAATAGTTGCACACTGCAACTACTGTTGGCCATAAACTCAAGGCAGGAGCTCCCAGGCAGCCAGGACTGGACTAGGACCATCCTAGGACTTGCATGATAGAACATGGATGACACAGCTCATGGGTGAAGATGACAGTGACTTTTTTGGAGTCCTGCTCCTTCACAAGGACACCCTGGAGCACTGTGGGTCACCCTGGGTCACCCTCTCCACGCTGAGCTCCCTCAGGTGTGCTTCCTCAGAAGGCAGGGCTGTCCCCTGCCAGCACAGCCCTCATGTGTGTGCAGGATGGCACGTGGGGTCATGCTCTAGCAGCTGTCACCCAACACAGTCCCCTGCACAGCTCCCACACCTGTGGCATGTCCAAAGCTCTGGCTTTGAAGAGACTTCCCCATTTACTGAATCAGGGCACAAAGCTGTAGCTTCACTTAGGAAATGTATCCTGCTTAATCAACCTCATACTAATCTTTCTGGATTTTGTTGGAAGGACTGAGCTGAAACATGGGCTGTGAGTGACTCCACTGGTTTATGCAGCAATAAATAAAGTCCAAGTGAACAAACGCGATTAATGAAGAACAGTATTAGCAGGCTTGTACATTCTTATTGAGTCCTAGATGTAATAACATTTTGGTCTTAGGTTAGTTAAAAACAAAATGGTGCCCTGCCTCAAAGGCAATGTCAACAAGTTATTATTATTACTATTATTATTACTTTTAAAGCATTCTTCCATTAGCAAAATAATAGGTCCCTGAAAATGAAATTATATAATAGGCTTAAATGGCTCCTACTCCTCATAGTCCTAATCCTGCTCCCACCAATGCCTACAGAGGTGGGATCATGCAGATCAGTGCAATGTAAGATGAAAATGCTTGCTGTTACTATAAAAGCAATCTTTCCAAGAATAGAATTTATTTAGTCTTTTAAATCTCCAAGATGTGTTGAAAATCTTAAAAAAGCATAGTTGTTTGTACAGTAAGAATATTAAAAGGCATGGTGTTCATCTGCACATCTTTGTGTCCACTGGATGTGGAAAACCTGCTTTGGATTAGCCATCTCTATGGGAGAAGGAAAGAACAACACAGAAACACTCAGAACCTAGACAAAATGCTTAAAAAAATAATTATTTTACAGCTTAATAACTTACCAGTCTGATTTCAGCCATCTCAGGACACACAGCGTTACCTTGTGCTGTCCGAGGATGAGCAGACCTGGAACACTGCACACAGTGAGGTTCTCTACTGACAGACACCAGTCATTAAGGCAACAGGTAAGTTTTCAACACCTTCTACTGACAGTCACAATTCTGCAGCTGAACTAAATGGCCTCCACAGTGTCTGTCTCAGATGCATCTCCATGTGTTTTATTTGGTGAGATTGATTCCCTCCTCATTATTTTTAAATGTACTGTAACCTCCTTCTTCCTTAGTTCCTGTAATTCTTCCTACATCTATTTCTAGGTACCTTCTCATAGCACACACAAACACAAAACATATTTGAGAACAGGCGTTTGTTATCACACGAATTATGCCTGGCAGCCCTGTGATAACAGCAAACACAGCTTATGTAGCAGTGACACACTAAGAAACAAGTGACAGATCCACTTCAGGTCCAACTGATGCAAGTGATTTGCACTGAGTTATATACAAAATAATTAATTTATACATATGCATATATATAGATAGATAGAATATAGATAAATATATACATACTGTACATTATTTATTTACAATTAAAATATGCTTCTTAGAAGCCTTTAAATACCAGAATTATGTAACATACAAGTAATGGCAATAATCTGTTTTCAAAGTAATAAAAGCTCTCTGAAGAAATGTTTAGTTCAATAATCAAAATTAATACAGAGTGGATGTGGGGGAGGGGGGAAGGTGAAGTCTCCAGAATAAAAGCACTTTCCTATAAAATTCCATTTTCAGCTTTGTATAGACCTAGGTCTGGTCAGATTTCTGCAGCTTAAATAAGACCTTTGCTTTCAGCATTCCTGTTCCCTGCCAGACCCTGATTTACGCTCACATGCTCCCAGGAACACTTCCTCAGATTTTTGTTTCTGGTCCCTCAGCAATCAGAGGTTGAAATGAGTTTCTGATCCTGGCAACTTCTGCTGCACACAGATGTCCAAAGCCTTTGTTGTACCACTCTGGGGAATGTCCTCTGAAGAAATGAAAAGAGAATTATTGAGAAACTCAAATACTCAAGAAATACGCCCCACAGAAACGTGCTTGCAATGCTTCCCGCTCCCCCCTGCCCACGGTGGTGGTGGAGATTTCAAATACTTGTCATTTTAAGTGTACTCTGAAGTTCTCCCTTGCAGTAATCAAATAAGCAGATTCTATTTCTAGGATCACATCATAACAGTGGTAGGCACTGAGTGGAGAAAAGACTGCAGGAAAACTCCAAAGCAGCAAAGCTCCCCTAACCATGCCCTCTGTTCCATGAGCCTGAGGGTTTTGTCCTGCTGAATGGACGTTACTTTGTGCAGGTGGGATACTTACTTTAGGTCAATCCTGCAGATGTGGGTCAGCCTGGCTTTTCCTGAGCCACAGGGCTCTATCAAGTACTGGGAGTCCATCACAATGGCTCGCACAGCTCCCATGAGAGGAGCCTCTTCATGCTCCACAGAGATGGCAACCAGCATGCACATCCCCTTGGGCAAATCCGTCCTCCACGTCCTGCAAGAACATAGGCAAGACGGAATCACTTTAGCGATGAAGCTTTTGGGCACATGAGTAAGAACCAGAATTAAAGTTACAGCTTGCTTGTCTGCCTGTCCTTGTTGCCTGCAATGCCACTGGACCATCCTAGGAGTCCCTGGAGGAGTTTCATGTTCCCCAGTTGGTAGTCTGACCGTGATGTGGAATGGCCACCCATCTATGTGGCTCTGGGTGGAGAAGTTTTGCTTCTCCACAGGAGCACTTTGTAACCATTATGTATTATAGGGCATGCCAGAGCCTTTTGCAGTCAGACAGAAGTTTTGGAAAGGAGAAAGAGGGAGGATAAGCCATCCAGCAAAAGCTGAAACTGTGCATTGCACCCACGCAGATTTACAGAACAAGAAATGTAGTACAGCAAAAATCCTCACTACTACACAGAATATGTTTCAAGGGTGTCTGAATTAAAAACAAAATGTCCTTCCATTTTTTTGCTCTCCCAAGTTTCTAGCCTCTCTTACATGCTGGAGAAGCTTTCCACCAAGTTCAGGAGACCTAGACTTTAATACTTAACATTTTTTTGTTGTTCTGTAAGCATTCTCTACATATTCTTGTGTCTCACATCTTTCTCATCTGCACTGAATCTCAGAGGACAGGTCTGTGCTCTTTCCTATGCTGTTGGAAGAAATGAGAAATTTCCACTGATGCAACATGCATCATCTTGCTGTGGATTGTCTGAGACAGGGATTATGCTTCCTTGGGAAGCATCATATTTTAGCAGGTAAGCTGCTTTCAAGGACTGTTGAAGTTTGGACTTCAGCAGATAATTTTAACATGCTGCATTTTTCTTACAAGAAACTGAGCTGTTATTCAAGACACTGCAGGAAGATACTGACCAGAAGGTTTTCCATGTGCCTGGGCATTCATAAAACTGATGAGCTATCTTGGCAGATGAAACTCAAGGGAGAAGGAAATCATAGCCGAGATCCAGTATGAGAAAAGCTGAACCATCTCCTGCGAGTGCTTGCACAGTGTTTAGATGTGCCCACATAATTTTGGTAACTACCCAGCACTACCTGGGCCATTTGGGATGTGGAAAGTTCTATATCCCAGAGCTTTCAGAAGACTTATGTTTCCTGTTCCCAGTCATATGGATTTAGGCCAGTTTCAGTAGTTCTTTAAATGCCTTACAGCAGTAAAATCGGGCATGGCACCTAACTCACCCAAATGCTGTCATACTTAATGAACATTAAACACTTGTGGATTCTTCAATAAAAGTGATGCCTGTGCAGGGCAGCTGAGAGCTGTGTCATATCCCAGGCATATGAAACATTTCCCCTCTCCTCTTACCATCGGAGTCTTCTCTGGGGAGCCTAATCCCCTTGTTATGACTGTCACATTGAAAAAAAAGGGAACAACTAAGTTGATCCTTTCACAGCCCAAAGTTTGACTAAGAAGGAGAAAATTGCCATCTGTTAAAATATATTTATTCATGTCCCCAGAGGTGTATTATAATTTCACTGTTCCCTTCCCACCAATCGTAAGGTATCAAATTGACTGCAGCATTGCTGGCTAACCTTGCTCTGGACTTAATGATATCAATCAAAAGAGATAAACAACAGAATCTGACAGATCCTGCCTGATGGCTGTTTTCAGCCCTTAAGAACCCACCAGGATTCATTTTTATGATATGTATTTCAGTCCTCGGGGGTCATTCTGCCTGGGTTAGTGAAAAGAACAAGAACTCGATAGCAAGATTTGCCTTTAACTGATGTGACTGCACAGCAGGTCTTTAAAGAACATAAACCACCACAAAACCTGATAGTGAACTGAGTGGCAAATGAGAGGACCAAATTACAGCCATCAAAACCTCCCCGCCGCTCACAGACGATCTTCTCGGTGCCATGCAGAGGGCCAAATTTATCAGTGCTTCAAGCTAATAACATTATATAAGAAGATTATTTATAAAATAATGATAGATATATAATTATATGAAATATATAATATATATTTGATTATAAAATAATTAATTTAGTCCAGAATACTGTGGGAAAGCAAAGGAAATAGAGTAATGGGAGCATTGGTTATAGAAAGCATTTTTTAAATCTTCCCCTAAGAGTTCCAATAATTCTTCCCCCATACCAACAATGTCTGTGTGTTGTCATCCTCTAAGAGACTACTAAAGTTCATAAAAGGGATGTACTTTTGTAATTATATTTTATTTGGCTCATCTTTTTCTTTCAATCTTCATTCCCTTTAATACAATTCTGACTCACTGGACTACTTCCTTTGTCAAAACTGCTTTGTGTTTCTCTGGCACATCATTTCAATCAAAGAAAGCAGGGACCAAAAATGGGAATGCACAAAATCAACCTGAAATAAATAACTGTGGGACTGACCCTGTAAGTGAAATATGTCAGCAGCTCCACAATAGCTCCTAGCTAGCAAAGGCCAGGATTTCAAAGGCAGAAGGTGCCTAAGAGGGTTTTTTTTTGACTGTTTTGTACAGGCAGATAGACAATGGCAGAACTGGGATTGAATGTGGAATGTTGATACACAGCTATACATTTATTTGAGAGGAGCCATCCCCTGGAAGAGAGAATACAAATCTACTGCCTCTTTCTGTTCATTTCCACACTAGGATTTTTATGGATCAGCATTTCTTCGTTTACAAAGACTCCAACTGAAAATTTGAGATAATAACTTATATAGACACTGTATAACAGCCTTAGCTTAAAAGCACCACTATCTTCTCTTCTAAACATTTGGCTCTTAAACATCAAACATTCCCCAGAGAACAGCAAAAGCAGCGTAAAAAACAGTTGGGTTCTATTTGCACTGTTTTGACAACAAACAAAGCTAAGAGAGAAGAGCAGCTATTATCAGACATCTGTTCTGAGGAAGAAATTATATTTATGGCCTCAGGAGTATGTGCTGCTCAAATTACATCAGAGAAAAGGTCAGCATGCTCTAGGTGTTTGACTAATTCAGTGTGAGAAATCAACACTGCTGCCCAGAAGCAGAGTTCCTGGAGAGCAATTGCACAGATGTGAAGGCTGAGATAAGTCCAGATCTTCCTTTATGCGCTGCAGGAGGCAAAGGTACCAGAGAACTGCCCTCGGCTTACCTGAGAACGACAAAGTCTCGGACAGGGTGAGGAGCCATGCTGTTCAAAACATACTGGTAAACTTCTGTCTGCTTGTCCAGGCTCTCGACCACCTTCCACTGCAAGAAGTCCTCGTCCCAGAGGTGACGTTCTCTCAGCACTCGGTTCAGGACAACTGATGGGGGGGCTTCAACTTCAACTGAGGCTTTCCAAAGCCTTAGTGGGTTCCCATCGCCAACCTGGAGTGAAGTAACCAAGAACACAAACCCCCATGATTTATATGCCTATGTTCAGCAGACAATAACTGAGGACAAAATCTCAGTATGTGTGTCTGACTTCAGCTTAAGAGCATTCATATTTCCCTGCTAATCATTACTATTACTGCTATTGCCGCTGCCCTACCAGTCCTGGATGGAAATCTAAAGTGATTCATTACTCTGCTCTCACAGCAGAACATATCTGGACTAGCTCCCATAGTGCCAGTGAGGTTCTGCACCACTTCTGGTGTGACAGACACTTTTTCTAGTCCAAACATCCTAAGTGTAACGACAAATATGTGTCTGCAGAAGTAAAAAAAGATGAGAGATTGAAACCCTGGGCTGAAATAAAGCAACTACTTTAGGCAATCTTATACACTACCTGGGACTGAGGGTCCATTAACCCTCCTGGTTAATTCTGGGGGAGCAGAACATATGCTAATTCAGCCGTGTCAGGTACACAGATGTCTGCTCCTCAAAATAGCTGCAAGGGAGATATTGGGAAAACACCTTTCAAAGAGCACAGACTGATTGCTAGCTCCTCTTTGCTCACAGATCCTGTTTCCTGAAACACCTCTGCAGCTTGCAGTAAGGGGAGCAGAAAGTGCTGGGCTATGCACAAGGTGACTGTCCTAGATTGCACACATACAGCTTTTCTGCATGGTTTTGGGGCATTATTGCCTATTTCAGGCAGTAAACAAGTTAACTGTAATCACTGGATCTTGCAAGCCCTGCTTTTCTAACCGCTCCCTACCCTATCACTCTTATATACCAGTGGGAGTACTTCAGAAACCTCTAGGACCTCCCACAGACCCAGGATTGTTTCCTCAGAAACCCACCTTCCACACCTCCCACCTTAAATTATTTCATGTTGGTGTAATTCTTTCTTCCCAAAGGTTTCAGCTCCCATTTCCCTGGCCCTGGAGCCCCAGACTCCCAATCCCCTCTGCAGTCTCACAGGTCCTTGCCCACCAGCTGTACAGGCCTCTATTCCCTCTCTCCCATCTCCCACATCCTGCTCCCACCTGAGCCCTGTTACTCAGTTCCCAGCCTCCCACAGTCCCGCCCTGGAAAGGTCACTCACAGAAGCTGGCTACAAACCACAGTAACTGCAGTTTCTTTGCCCTGACAGAGGGGTTGCACTTTCTCAGGTTGGGGTAACGCTGCCTCCTGCTCCCTCACCATCCAGATCCCACATTCTTCCGAGTGCCCTTCTCCTGTCTAATTAGTGTCACCCACCCCTAATCCATCCCCTCCTCCCGCTAGCTGCTGCTGATTTGGAGACCTCTGCTTTGCTATTGCATTTCCAGCAGCCCTGAACTCCACTGTCTGCAGGTACCCTGCAGCACCCTCTGCCTTGCTGCAGTGGTCTGGCTTTCCCTGAAGAAGTGATGGAGCCTGAAACAAATTCAGAAATTTTAATAAAAGCTGCAGTATCAAAAATCCACTTGAAAAAAGGACAAAAAGGAACGGGGATAAAACTGGTGATATGGTTGGCCTGCTTAATAAAGCATTGGAGAGCCTGAAGAAGATCTGTAATTACTTGTGTTCTACAAACTGCTGGCAAACATCAAGAACTGGTCAGAAACTTTGCATGCCCCCAAAGAGCTTGCCCAGGTAATGTTCTCTGTTGTTTAACATCTCAGCTCACTCTCTGGTTGTGTTGTTTGCTGTGTCACTTACTTGATCTAGTTTGGAGACCCCAGCTTGCTTTGTGTGCCTTTTTCTGGAATCTCATACTTGAATTACTGTTGTATTACATTTTAAACTGCTTTTAGTAATCTTCTTAAAAATAAAAAAAAGAGTGCCTTGCCAGAAAGAAGGGTGTGAGTTTTGCCATGCAACATGTCAGGGTGCCCCATGGCTGAGCTGCATTTTGCTTTGGTTTCTTTGCTGCTTCTTCCATGTCTCCCCAAATTACCTTTTTGTAGGCGAGTTCTGTGTTCTCTACACTAGAACATGTGACCCATCCTTTGAATTTCTCTTTTGCTTCTTTCTGGAGATTCTGCATGAGAGTTTCCAGGTACATCTGATAGTTCCCTCCTTCCTCATCCACTTGTTTCCCAAGCTCGTCCAGGGTGGGAGAATGCACTTCTGCATCAACATAGGAGTTTCGGGATTGGGTGATCATCTCGTGTGGGACCTGCCACAGAAGGGAGGGAAAACACACAGGGAAAATCTCCTGCTGAGACCTTTTCCTGAAGGCAATGTGCTCTTAGGCTGATGGACCATTCAGCATCCGATTGCATGAGCCTATGATCTGTAAAATGCATACCAATTTCTGTCTTTATGCAAGATGAAACATCAAAGTAGTCTAATGAAACAGCCCATGGCTCAGACCAGCACTACTCATGCAGAACCATGTTAGACTGATCAACTGGATGTCCATACACCCCTGTTACTCCTTTAGCCCTCAGAAAAACTGCCTTCTGGGGAGGGGAGTTATGAGCATTTGCTCTCCTCCAGCTGCAGTGTAAGTAGCTACAGGAATGACTGCAGGTCTCTATGTGATTTTTGCTTTATTGCACAACACACAGAAATAAAGTGTATGAGCAATTATTTTTGAGATTAATAAGTTTTAATTGAGGCATTAAAAACATTGTAATAAAATTTTACACTAGCAGACTTTGATTTGAATTAGACTAAAATTTCCTTATCCAGTGGTTTGGGTTGAAAACTGTTACAGAATAATTACCCTGCATCTTTTGAATTGTAAAGGGGAACTGGCATAAAGAAATGAGATAAATAAACTTTAGAAGAAGCAAGTTTACAAATAAGTGAGGCACCAATCTCTGAGCTAACACAAGACAGAAGATGTAAGCATAAACATAAATACTTCAAAGGGTGCTGCATTATGTGGCCATGAATAATGCTGTTTGAGTCTGTCACTCACCTCAAAAAGTTTGTTGCATTCCATTATCATGTGCGCAAGGCCCTGAGTAGCTGCCAGGTTTTCACTGAGGTCCTTCTGATCTGGCTTCCCTGTTGCATATTTCTTCTGTATTACTCTGTAATTGAATTCAGTATCTCAGGTAAAGAGCTGAATCTTTTTAATATGAAAGCAAAAAGCAGCAGGATGCTCCCAACACCAAAGAGAAAAACCTCTATCTTTAGTTTCTATTTATCACCAAGACTGCTCAAACTGTTAGGCCATTTTTAAAAGAAAAATGTTTACCTAAAACATTGTTGAGCCAAAGGTAAAAGCAGGAAAGGTTATACATATCCTGCATGATGTGTTGTACATTTTGAAATGGATTTTTAACAGACATGATGTAAAGTGGTTTACATTGTTCCTGCTTAAAGCACTTGTTCAGACATGGGTTATACATGTACTTGACCAAGAATCTCAGTGTATTGTGAACCAGATGGGAGGGGAAAAGAGTCAAGAGAGACCACTAATGTTTAGCCTGGCTATGCTCTGTTTAGTCTACACTCACCATGTTACAATTTTAATGTGGCCTGAAATAAACCCTGTTTCTCGAATGGCAGAATGTAGACAGTAAATTGAAAGTGAAAAAAACCATTCATTGAAAATCTACATATCAAAATCCTTTAAAATGTGGTTGATATTTGACTTCAACCAGAGCAAAATCAAGCCCTTTTCCTTCACAGAAGTCAACATTACTCATGCAAAACTCACTAGTGCCCCACTGAAAATTCTGCATAAAAAGCAGGCACTGCATATTCACAACAGACAGCCAGAAATGCCTGCTGGGCTTGTGAAAACAAGTGTGCTTCTGGCTCTGCAGCAGGGGTTTTCCCGTCTCATTGAAGCCATGCCCTGTTTAATGTGTGCTGGAAAGCAGATGGTTTGGAAAATTTTGTCCTGCATACCACTGAAAGCATCACTCTGTATTAAGGATGTGACTATTTATAATGCTGAGAAGAAACATACCTCGGTGAGCTTTCTTTCTTCACTATATTGAGATGGAAGAGGGAAGGGGCCAGACAAACAGCGATGTTCATGGGAGTCATCTGATTTTCCTCCACGGAGGTGACGTCGCTGAGGAAGCAGAGCAGAGTCTGCAGAACCTCCCTGTTCTCGTCGGCCATGAGCATGATGGCAGCCTGCACCGCCTGCAGCCGCTGCTCCTTGGGCACGTCTGGGAACGAGCAAGTGGCGTTCAGGGGGTCAGTTGTGGGATCAGATAAGGGGCTGGAAAGACAAAGTTACCGCAGACATTCACAGTCCCCTCAAGTGTTCAACAACCACGCAGATGTGGTGCTTAGGGACGTGTTTCAGTGGTGGACCTGGCAGTGTTAAGTTAATGGTTGACTCTTAGAGGTCTTTCCCGACCTTAATGATGGCTTTGTGAAGAGGCGGATGATGGGGATCAAGGGGAAAAGATCAGCTGGCTTCTGGAGAGCTGGGTTTTGCTCCTCCACCAAGCACAGCTTCCCTCACCAGTGTTTGGCAATTCTCTGTTTGTTTGAACGGCTGCTCCCAAGAAAGACACTGGACTTCATTTGAAGTTTATGAAGGGAGAATAGTACTCAGTACTCATAGCTTTAAATGGTATTTTTCAGGTTTTCTTTGTCCCCTGGCAAGACAGAAGTTTAAAAGCCTTAGGGAAGCTTCGGGAACACTTACATTTGCGTCCTAAACCATAAAAGAGTTTAATGAAAGAAGTAATGGATATGCTTAAATAGCACTTCAGACAGTTTCATCTCTAAAACTACCATAAGTTCTCTCAGTTTGGACTTTGAGTCCTCCTCTGGGTATTACATACTCTCCTGTAATCGAATGGAAGAAGAACAAAAGCAGATTTACAGTAGAGGGAACAGCCAGATTTTAAGATTTGACTGCTAGCCTTGTACAAGCACTTTATTTTAAAAGCTTTCAGGCATGAATGACAAAATGAACACAGCCCAACACTTCTAAAATTTCGAAAAGCAGCAAGGCCAGGTCTTTCTGAGCAGTCAGAGGAGCCTTTGCTAAATCCATGCAATGCGTCTTTTCTTCCCACAACACCTCCTGGTAATCCCTCCCTTCCCCTTTATTGTTGCTCTAATGGGTCTGGTACATGAAACAGAAGATCAGCCAGTGCTTCAAGTCACAGGTAAACAATTAGGCAACTGAGAATTTTAGGGAAATGGAGAAAGTTTCATCAGTGCTATGCTATATAGACTACTACACTAATCATCTCATCCCAAATCCTATGTGTTACAGCAATTCAAGCCATTCTGAATATTTGAAAAAGGTCTTGGTTATATGAAAAAATATCTTCAGGGAGTCCCAGAAAATCAGAAATCCCCTGCCAATATACTAGGAGAGAAAAAATTCTTCCTAACTTCACATTAACAATTTGTTAAACAGAATGAAGGGTAAGAAAAACTCTCAGCTAGAGATTAGTTTAATTGCAGACGTTATGAAATACAATTGGTATCCCAGCAATTTTCAACATTTTTCTTTCTGTGAAAGGAGTTTTGTCAGTACTGTCTGAAACAGAAAAATATATTTGTTGTTGGTCACATGGAAAAAACCCCACTGCTACTCATTCTTAATCCAAATAATATTTTCTGGTGTCTACAGAGCCCATCTTTTCTTGCTCCTACCTTGGTTTAAAGAGACTCATCCGCTAGTCTTTCTGAAATCCTTTAAACTCCTCGTGCATTTTGAGAACATCTTTCCCAGCTCATTTCTTTCCCCCTCTGACCAGGGTAAAGAGAAGTTCTTCAGACTTCCCACTGAAGTACTATGCAGACATTAGAGAGTCAGCTTATGTCTCTCTACATTTTTTGTTGGCTGGTATCAGTGTTTCCCTGTTCAGCCTCACTTCTTGGAAAAGAGGAGCCCTTCTGGCTACAGACCTGCCTATACTGATGACCCACCTAAAACGTGGGATCTGCCATGTCTCTCTTCCTTTGGCAAGGGGATAATTTACTTGCTGTCTCTTCTGTGCAAAGATGGGACATCCCCAGTTTTCATCAAGCAATAGTTTAAAGGTGATTTGTTTCCAAGGACACGCAGAACATGTCTTTGTAGTGGATCATCTTCTCCTTGGCCACTTGCCCATGGAAATGATCATGACTGCCATTTTATTAGCAGCCAGAATTCCTGTTGCTGTCCTGAACAAGCTTATTAATGTGTGTGCAGGCAGACAACTTGTGAGCAGGAAAGAATAAGGGGAAATGATGGTCCAGGGCTAGGCACCAACTCTTGCTGTTAACTTATGTCCCAAGACATCGCGTACAGCCAAACCCACTAAGTTTATTTGCAGTGCTGTCTCTCACATGCAGAATCCCAGCATTCTCTACCAGCTACAGACACTGTGATGGTAAATTCATTAGTGACTGTGTGCCACAGACAGATTTTTACAGTAAAGGGAAGCGACGGAAGTATCTGAGATTCTTAAGCACTGGGATTATACGGAGTTTTAAAATGGCTTTCTACTATTTTGGCAGCTGAAACGTCTGCAAGTGAAAAGACTAGACACACTTCTCTTTAGTGCTTCCAATTATTTGGCTTAGGCTGGCTGCATCTGCCAGAGTGCTGGCTGACTGGCCTTCATAATGGACATTGTCAGGAAAAAAACTCTAGTTCCTCTGGTTTTTCAGTGTTGTCCTCACTGTTTATTTCTCCCTCACTCTGGAGAAGAGATACACAGTCATTTCCTGATTCACAGGGACTTTCATTATTCTGATGCATCTGAGTCTCAGATTTTGCTGAAGATTGCTTATGCTGGAAAGAAAAGAAGAAATCCCCTGGTTTCTTTCTTCCTTTCTCTATGAGTTCTTTACATAGAGCTTATGATCTACATGAAGGCAGCTTGTTTTTTGCATGTACATTTTATTGACTATAATGAAGAAAACAAATAATCAAAAGTCCCAGCAAGGAAGGGGACCACAGGGACACATATTCTCATGGTCGAGTACCACTTCTCCATGCCCAGAAGACTCACTTATATTGAGATATAGGTGCATGAAACGGGCCCACAGTTTAAAGAAATCTGACAAAAATATGAGTCTTCATGCTTTTTATGTCCAGCAGCCTGTTCTTCTGTCTTCTTTCCGATTGTGAGACTGGTATGAACATTGTCTTTCCATTAAATTTGACACTGAAATGTTTAGGTAGTTCTAAAGACCTCTTAGTGAAAGATTTTGAAGGCAGAGGGGTTTTTATATCTCAAAGGCCAGCAGAAAGAAACCTATCGTGTTAACACGCCAAAATTATTTACAGTATATTACTATATAATATACAACATTTTCCAATTGCTTGTAATAGTGGAAATGCGTAGAAATAGCAACTTACATTGATAGATGTGCAGAAAAGTCTCTCCTAATTTACTTGTGAGGAGAGGTTCCGGCAAGTCCCTGAAGAATTGCTTTACCATGTCAGCCACATCGTAGGCTGACTGGTCTTCATAGCTCACGTTTTCTGGGGAGCTCTCGTTCATCTGACGCAGGGCCTGGATTCGGGATTTCACTCCAGATTTCCGAAACAGACCCACCTAAAAACGTGCCATGATGAGTTGGGTAAAAGGGAAAATGTCGCTTGAAGAATATATATGTGTTATATACATTTACATATAAATCTATTACGGGGGCTTTGATCATGACCAAAGCTTGGGTTGCTTATTTTTCTGTAGGCATGAAGGAGGAAAATGTGCAAATGCAATTGATGGTCCCACAAGTGTCGCAGGCAAGTGCAGGCTCCCACAGCAGGACTGTAGGGGTTAATAATGCTGCTGCTCTCTGTCCCATCCTAGAGGGAGGGTTCAGAGTGCCTTGTGGTTTCCCTGCTGCCCAGAGAGTTTAAGCAAGATGCTCTGCTGATATAAATCAGCCTGGCTTGCTTGGCTTGGGTGACTGACTGTTGATTTACTCCAGCTGAGAATCTGGCTCCTCATGTTTATTTGGGTACATATTTTGAAGACTAACAAGAAAATATTATGCTTAGCTAAGTAATAAATGCTGTGGCAAAAGATTAGTACATCCTGGTAGAGCTTTAAAATCAAGATGAAATCTGTTTTTTCCCTTTCCTGCTCTCTGCTTCCAAGAGTTCTCCCAAATCCCACTGAAAAATCCAGTTCGAAAGTGGGGGCCACAGAGGGATTACTTGTGCAGTGTCACTAAGATACATTTTTATCCTGTTTGCTTTCTGTTTGAAAGGAAGTGGTAATTCTTCAAATGATGCCTTCAAGGCAGGGCTGCCCTTTCTTGTCCTTCTCTGCCAGCGGAATTCCCCCTGGGCTGAATTCCTGGGCCTCAACCACACTGTTTATTCCCAAGTGAGTTTACAGTGTTTCATTTGGGAAGTGCTAACACTGCTTCCCTTCAGTTTTGCAGGGAAAAAGGTGAAATATTGAGAGAGACCTATGGAAAAGGCACATTTCCAGTTGGGAATTATATAACGTTGTTCCCCTGTGATTGCTGTCTCGTTGGTGATCCGTGCAGCTTCCTGCACGGCACAGTCCAGCAACAAACAGTAAAGGCAAGGAAATAAAGCCTTCTGGCCTTCTCCCCCTTACTTCTGAGTAAGAAGCAGCACAGAGTTCACACAGGACCCTCCTCTCTCTAGAACACCTCCTATGCTCACCTGGAGGGTATTTAGGACTTTGGTTAACTCGCACATTTAATGACACTAATTACATAGATCACAGCTCTGTGAGGGGGTATTTTTATTTATTTATTTATTTGGAGATGAACCACTACACCAGGCTGGCTGTGAGGCAGCTCTTCTATGTCTTCCTATTCATGAATTTAGTGTCACTTGAGAGCTAAATTTACGTATAGGAAGTAGAGGACTGGAGTGTGCCCTGTCTTCTGTATTTATGATCTCAGGTGAAGCGCCGCTCTTTGTTCTGAAAAGAACATACAAGAAAGAGCATCCAGCTCTTTTCATCTGGTTTTCCCTTTCCCTTTCTCTTCTTCTTTTTAAATCCCTTTTCCTATTAGAAATACATGCTGAAGATGCAGAAGGACACTTGCTAACTCCGTCCAAAAAATAAAGTTTTGGCCTGTGGTAGATAAATGTGAGAGCAGAGGCTCAGTTCTCTCCTTTTGATGAAAAGTGTCCTTGCTGGTATAAAGAACCATTAAAAACTTCCAACTAAGTCTGATTTGAGAGGTCAGATGTCTAATCTCGTCCATGCAATCTCCTGCTGCACATCATTCTGCTACTCTTGATCTCTGTTTAAAGACATTTATCCAAACTCCTATTTCCTTTTTTTTTTTAATGGGAAAAAAATAATTAATCAAAAGAGTTCTTCACTTGATAGAAAAAGAACTAGGCTCTGTTATGCATTATTACAGACTTGTTCTGTAAATAAAAAGGGACTATAAATCCAGAGGTTAGTCTGGCCCAATCTCCTTGTGATCCTCATGCTGTGTGGATCATCTTCCCTACAAGCAACCATATGATGCATGACAGAAATAAAGATGCACTTGGAAAAGGCAAAGCAGTTCCTATTTCACAAACTGAAACTGAATTACATATCCTGCAAGTAACAGGGAGGCTCCTCATGCCAGGTTAGGGATTTCAGTGGCAGGAATCAGACTTTACAATGGTTTAGAGCAACCTCAACTTTACCAAGGGTATGCATAGAGGCTCTTACACCTGTTCAGAGCTCTAGCCCACCTTCTGTAGGGCACAGAAGAGACACATAAGCAAGATGCTGGGGCAGACTGGAGGCTGCCCAGGTCTCTGTCCAGGCATTAGGAGAGTTTGAATTAAATGGGAACAAAAGGAGTAACTGTAAAGCAGAGAAGGTGAACTGCCTGGAGGGTTTTTGCCTAGAAAGGTTTTTGGTGAAAAGGTATTTTAAAGGGTCCCAATCTGTACATCTCCTCCTTTTTTTTTTAATTCAGTATTTTCCCAATTTCACTCTGAGAAGAAACCAAAGCTGGATTGAAATGGCCCTTTACAGAGCTCTGATGCTTCCCAGCGGGTAAACACAGATTTTTGACAGAGCAGATACTTGTCTGAGACTTTCAACACCTTTTAACTGCCTCAAATCTTTCAAGAGCTTTTTCTCTGTATTTTACTCTCCCTTTTACATTCTCCCCAATTAATTCTCTCTCTACTCTTTCTTCCTCTTGCTCTGCTTCTTAGCTGACAAGCCCATCCCTATCCTTACATCTTCTGTTCCTCTTACTTGGGTGTCTCCTCCTCCAATCTCATCACTAATTCCAGGCTTGCTGCTTCACTTTTCTTCCTACAATGGCTTTCCCAGCTCAGTACACAAACCCAGATGAGCACCGTGGCAACCAGGCATGTTAGCTCTTAAATATATCACTTCTGCTTGTCTCTGTGCATCTTTCCCTTTCGTCCTCTCTAAATAAATTTGTGACAAGCTGTTCATCCCACCCCTCAGCTCCTGCACTACATATGGTTGGCAGAACTCATCTCACCTCACTTTTGACACTGTGGAGTAGGAGGTCAAGGTCTGACCACTACAGGATTCCTTTACAGAGAGAACTGATAGGAAGGACCTGTGTCCTTCCCACTGGCTGCAAAGGGAAATGGTTGTGATTCACAGGAGCGCCTTTAATTTTCAGATTTCAGTTTTAGGGAAGATGACTGTCACCCAGCAAAAAACATGAACAGCAACCAGAATGGTGATTAGAAAATGTGAAGATTCAGAACAGACTAATTCCACCCTTTTCGTGTGCTCAGAGCTAGGAAAGCAGCAAAGTCTGCAGAGCAAAGTGCTGGTCGCTCCTTTTGAACTTACAACTATCTAAAGGCAGTTATGAAAGAGGTCATATGACATGAGGTCAGTAACAGTAGAGGACTGAACATAATCAGCCAGGGGGTTTCTCCCAGTCCTATGTTCATAAAAATACATATCCTCATCCTTAGGGGAAGAACAGTAAAAATATGATTAGTATGTCCCTCTGTAGCTAAAGGGAATAAAAAAATCTGAAATACTTTGAGCATGAGGGTGTCCCAGCTGGCTTGTTGTAGCTAAGAACACTATAAAAGGCAATGTACCATAATGGCTTTGGCATTGAACCCCTGCTGACCTAACTATCTGGATATATCTGACTCTGTCAACAGAATACTTGGAATATTTTGCTGAGTTTGCTCTCTATTCTTGGACTTTTCTGTCTTTGCTAAGTAAATAAAACCTTTTGTACCGTATCTTGTGAAATGGTGGATGCAGTTAACCCTCAATGGCAACAGTCAAGCATAAGCAGTACAGATACAGGTAGAAGTGGGGAGTCCTGATCTCTTCCCAGGTTTCATTCAATATACATGAAGATCTCAAAATGTTCTTTGAAACAGACAGTGGTATACAAATCAGCAGGACTGCTACAGCTGCAAGAATCCAACAGATTAGCTGGATACAAATCTCAAAATGGCAAACTTTCAGTATTGGTACCAACTATCAAATCACCAGAGGAGATCTAGGCCCAACATGAGATATAATAATCTTCAAATAATCCTGGTACTTAGCACAAAAATGCTCAGTGTTGCCTGCTTAAAGTGGCTTTTCAGAAAAAAAACAACAAGTCCATGGAGTAAAGTTCCTACCTGGTCTAGACAGTTGCTCCGTAGGTAGCGCAGTGCTTGTTGTATGCTCTGGGGAAGAGGCTGTCCCGTTCTCTGGACATGAACTATCAGGGGCACCCCAAAGACATTCTTGTCCTTGTAGTCAGGGACTTTCATCCTCTTCATGAACTTTGGCACAGACCTGAAAATTAACATGAACAGGCTGCATTAAAAAAATCAGGGTATTTACACACTCCCTGAGTAACACTACTGACAGAAATTGGTATCTGGGGCCTTTTTTATAAAGATGGTGAAATAATGTTTAATGCACAATACACAGACACTTTACAATTTGCATAATTGATTAATTTCTTAATGTCTATAAGTGGATGGCCTCTAACGTATAGCATAACAATCAGTTCTAACAAAAGCCTTTTACTATGCAGGTGTCATCCAGCTGAAGCCAACAAGGCTTAAAGCATCCTTTTGGGACTCATGGGAATGGAAGAGCAAACCTGAGTGGAGAGGGTATCTGAGGGAAAAGGAGGTTCAATCCTCTAACATGCGGAATGATCTTTATACACCAGTTACATGATTTAGTATTTCTATTGACTAAGAATTTACAATAAGAAATGATGGTGGGAAATCCCTATGTGTCAGACTCCTCCCTTGTGTTATATGATTTATTCTAGTTGAGTAACTTAAGTGAAGCTGGTGAGCTTGCTTTGTTCAAAAAATTGTGATGAAAACAAGAACCAACTGATTCCCTTTTTGGGAGTCATGACTGCCATGGAATTAAAATAAAAAGGATGAATATGACCTAAATGTGACTAAGAGTTTTGTCATCTGTGTGGGAAGAAGTAAAAACTCATTTTAAATTACCTACTGAAGAAGTACAGAGCATAATTTTACAGCTATTTGCAGTCCCTCTCTTAAAAATCCTTAGAGACTGATTATAAAACCTGAAGAAATATTTGTCAGGATGAAAACCTTGTACAAAGAGCAGAATCTAGAATTTGCTGTACTCTAGTCTGCTTATTTGAAGTTGGGTAAGGTGAGATTCATTTCAGTGCAGATGTTGTCAGCTAGCTACAGGGAGCTGCACCAAAACACAATGAAATGGGGGTTAATCTTACTGAATTTTAGCTCTCTTACAGAGATTTAGAAGGAGTCAGCAGTCTGGACTACCTCTATACCCACTCTAGAGAGAGACACCTGTGGAGGGTGACCCAAACCCTCAGCCTTGGATATAATGGGCTGCTTTGGAGTTGCCTGTCTTTTTCCTCTGACCACAAACAGCTGACCTGACCTTCTCAGATCAGATTTATAACAGATTACACTTTTAACTTTTCCTAATGGCTGATGTCAGTGAGGTGAATATTATGTGTATCTATCATATCTATTTTTCCATTTCTAAAGGAAAATTTGTCTTTTGTAGCTCACAAATGAATTTAGTGGGATTTTGGGGAGGTGCTTTGAGCATGAAAATCACAATATAAATATCAAGTCATACTGTATCTGGACTGGGTGCCTCAGTGAATCAGGGAGAGATTCTGTCATCCTTTTGATTATTTCTCAGATACTTTTAAAGTCTTATTTATGCCCATTTCCATTTCTGGTGTACCTCAATCTGTGAGGCCCACCAGGGTTTGTGTACCATGAAACATGCAGGTTTCTCTAGCCAGTAGCTACAGAAGGAGCCACATTGTGAGCACTCACATCCACTTGTGCTTCCCTCCACTCCCTGAGTGACCAGGTAGCTGTCACAGCTGCCAGGGCTGCAAGCTCCCTCCAACACAGGTCCAGGCCTAGGCTAAAGCCTGCATCTTTGATTTATGGAGAAATGTCCCAAAACTGTTCTAACCCTTCTTTGAAAGCACAAGCAAAGCAGTATCAAACACATGAAGCAGCAGCTGTTTCTTTTCGAAACACAAAACAAATCCCACATAGGACTTACTGTAAACTTTTCCTACTTTTTAGTCACTCTCTCCTCCTCCTGTTTATTTTTCTGGAACTGTAGCATTGTTAGAAAGTTACCTTTGTCTCTCTGTTAGAGCACAGGAATGAAGTCAGATTTCCAGAATCTATTTCTGACTTTGCCAACGAGCCACTAGGCAGCAATGGATTAAAAGAGACAGTTTCAAATCCTACACTTGAAGTCAATGGTTCCTTCTAAATGCATTTACTTACTATCAGAGTAACAGAATTAGGAGAAACTATTTCCTTCTAAAAAGTCTCTTTTCCAGTTATCAGTGGTACTCACCAGGTCCAGCCATGTTTGTTTGACATGGAGTACTTCTCCATGATGGCAGTGAGACGAAGCAGAGAGAATTTTTGCAGTAGATTCAGTTGGGCTGCTGACTGGTTGCTGATGTGAAGCGATGCAATGGAGCGGCTCAGGCGATGAGAGATTTGGAAACTATGCCATCGTAATCGCCTTTAGCAAAAAGAAAAAACAGAAAAATCAGAGCACAGCTTTAGTCGGGCAGAAAAGATGGGATACTGTGAGATAGGGTTGGGCAATATATAAAACATATACACACACATATGTGATGGCTTGTGGTGTGTCAACTGAAAGAAAATGTACCTTGGAGATAAATAAAACAATTTAGTCAATCTCTTTAATTTTGGAAATGCCCAAGTTTTGTCTTTTTAACATTAGATTCATGAGTGGGTGTGGGTCCTGTCCATATACTTGGGGAAGCAGTGCTGCCTGCTATGGTCTTTAGCCCACACACTTCCAACAGGATGCGAGAGATTTCGATTCAAATCTTCTTTGCCTGACTCAGAACTGGTATTCGATGCCTAGTCCCTCACCTCCCCGGGGACTGACCTGACCACTGAGATATTTGGAGATGAGGTTCTCCAAATATCTCTGTTATTAAATGCTGAAGGATTTTTTTGAAAAAGGATTAAACCCTGTGTCTCCTTAGCTAGAGCTATAACCACCAAGCTATTGAACCATTCACATCTTTTTACTCCAATGCACTTTCTCTATATACTGGATTCATCAGAAAAAACCCCTCATTTCATTTTCTTGTTTCACTAAATATAAGTTCTGGCTCAAATCCTAAAAACTTTGGCACTGCTCATTTACTCAGTAGTTTCCTCGAGTTCACTTTCTCTTTTGTGGTGGTGGTGACCACACACAGGCAGCAGCAAACCTGGCATGGCAGGGTCCTCTGTGAGGGTGTGACAAGAGTGACAGCAGATCAGAAAATACCAGTATTATCAGACATACCAGAATCAGAAAATACCAGGTATATTCTCCCTGCTTTTGCACTTACAAAGCCACCCTACATACAACAGTTTGGACCTGCAAAGGCTTTTACCCAGCACCATTAGTACTTGGCTCAACAGGAGCTCATCACTCTGACTTAAAACAGGTCTGTAAACTATTAACAAAATTCCACTTTTCACTTTATTAAGAAGTCAGTCATTTACCATCATTTCATCCCACCCATGTAAGGGGCTGAGGCAGAGTAGGGAAGTTCTCTTTGAGCATGAAGGGGCACATTTTTAAAGCAGACCAGTGCATTAAAAAATTCATAAAGCTATCAATCCATAAAGATCTGGGTGCGCAATTTAGAAGACGAATTGAAAATACATCCTACAACATATACAGGGTCCTACCATGTAATCAGTGAATCAAGGGATAAAAAATGCCTTAGTTTGCTCTATTAAACAAATTCTGCATTGATTCCATGTAAGAATCTCCACAGCAGGATGTCCCTTCCCTCAAAGTCCGCCTTTCCCTAGGAAGTCCCCATCTCCATACAGGATGAGCACAAGTACAATGGGTACCCTGTGCCTTCTGACTCCCAGGCTGAGAACCTCTGCTCCATTATATTGTATTTCACAGCCTGTGGATTTGTATACAAAATTTTGCTACTTACCTGCTTGGCCTTGTGAGTGATGCTCCCACCCCAGAGTCTCTCCTGTCTCTAACACCGGTGGCTTCGGATTCATTCAGGGATGTTCCATCTCTGTCCATGTCGCTTGGGGTGGTCCGGCCATCAGACACAGGGTTTCCTTCAAAATCAAGAGTGATCTGTGTAGGTGACTGGAAAGGCAGTGATGGGGATTCCCTGACTGACACATCATCAACCGGCAGACCTGGCAACACCTTCTTTGACCAGCCATCTACCACTTCCTGAAGTCCATTGACATGTTGCAAAATGTCATCTAACTGAGGAAAAAGGACATCTTTCTCTATGTCTAGCAGGTCCCCAGTACTAGCATACAAGTGGGAACCGGGCACATTGTCATAAATACTAATTCTGCTCTCTTTAGGACAGCAAGCCATCAGTCCGGATTCCTTTGGAGTAGAGCAGTTCTGCTTTCCCAAAGAGATGCTGCCTGTCCTCCAGTTTACACTGTTACCGTTGTCTGTAGGTGAGAGACTTTCGATAGAAAGTGCCTTTGGGAAGGTCCCTGGTTTGTGATCCTTGGGAATGTGCACAACCAAGTTCTCTTGGGAATGAAATTCATTTTTGCGGTTTTGGTCCACCACTTGCCGTAAAGCTGTTCCAGCCAGAACATCCAGGTCCTCCAGGTACATCCCACCTCTCTTGTTTGCTTCATGGCATTTGCGTTCCTTCAAACACGGTGTGCTCACCCCACTGCTGCTGTTTTCGGACTGACTGCTGTCACTGCTGGATTTGGCAGAAAAGGGAAGCCCTCTTTTGACTGAATCTTGTCCCAAATTTTGGAGATCGCCATTGACTATCTGTACACAGTGCATGTCTTTCAAGGATTTCGGCTCAAACTGGAGAACCGGTCCACTGATCTCCAAAGGACCGGTTCTTCCTGAGCCTTTTAGTTTTCCATGCACAGCCTTTGCTTTTAGTGTCTCCATGCGTTTTAGGAAGGTTTTTGCTCTGGCTCGTGTTGGATTTTCATTCTTCAGGCTGTCCTTGGGGGACAGGGTGGTGTTTATTGCAGGGGAGTCCTGCAGCAGGGTGCTTTCCACATCATGATGGCCAGAGCAGTCGCAGGTCTCCCTGGCAGTGCTGGTGGTGCCAGATTGACTCCTGTTGTCACTGCCCCCACTGCTCTCGCTGTGAATGGATGAGACCTCAGGTTCGCTCAGATCTGTAAGGACGCTCTCACTGCTTGTCGTGTTTTTCATTTTAATGTCCCCAGAAGAGCCATGTCTGTCAGATCGGTGAAGCAAAGCGTCAATGTCGTCCACCCGAGACCATCGTCTGCTGGTTCTTTGGAAAGTCCATTTATTACTGATAGCACAGAGGTCTTCTTCATCTGAATCTTCACTCTGGAAAAAAACAAGTGGCACATGTTAAAATTGTGTGCTTTAACTTGTTATTTCAATTAATGTGATTGGGCTGCTCCAGGTGAGCAACAGGTAACAATGTCTCTCTGAACCAAGTTTATGAAAGACTGGTCACCAGTCCTTTCCTAACACCCTCTTTCATTTAATTGTAAAGCTTCCAGACATCTCAACAAGAAAGGAATAAAAGCCTGCTCTATGTTAGGAGTCCCATTGATACCTCTTGGCTTCCATGGATTGCTTGTGCACTGAATTGTGTAGGACTGAGGCCCACAGAGACTGCTTAGGAAAAAAAAGTGTTTTGAAAGGTCCAAGTAAAGGAATCCTGATTTGCAGGGATGGTGTTAAGATACGCATGGTAAAGACAGGGAAGTAGCTGGGTACTACAGCAATGTGAGCTATTTAAAAATCCAAGACAGCAAATATCTGGTGCTGCATGTAGTTTTGCAATGAGAACTAAAATAAACGTCTATAAACTTCACAGATCAGATACATCTAATAAGATGTATGTTTCAGGAACATAACTACAGATGAATAGCCATGATGCTTAAAAGAACAATAAAAATATAATATTTAGCAGTATTGCTCAGGGTGTGTCTGAGTGCAGGCGAAGGAAGGCAGAGAGGGCAGCTGTGGAGGTGTGGGCAGGAGGAGCAGCCAGGCTCCGGCTGGGATGGGGCAGCATCTGCAGCTGAGCTGAGCTTTCCTACACTGGCAACCACTGTCTTCACTGCCCTCGTCATCAGAGGCACCCCAAACTTGATGACCTGAAGCCTGTCCCACTCTCCCAAGGCAGCAGCAGCCCCACAGCCCTTCCTGGTCTCATCCCTCAGCCCGAGGCACACAGAGCTGTGCTTATGTTTAGGCAGCTCCAGGGGCTACTCTGCAATGCAGAGAACACGTGCATTGGAAAAACATTTAGATAAAAAACCTCACTCTATGACATTTTTCTCATCTGTTTGCTCAAACAAAAAAGGTACATGTTCAGCCCGAAGCCCACAGTTGCTAATGAGTACCCTTCCCGTGACTTTGAACTGGGTTTATACTGCATTATTCTTGTACATTTGTTTTAAAGCAGAACAAACTAACTTCACCTACATGACATCCAAACAGCTCTTCACATTCTTGGAAGCAGTATGAAGGCAGTAAAATATGACAGGCTGTCAGACTAAAATGAGGTGCTAAACCAGAAAGACTATTTTGGGACTGGAAAAATTCTCATTTTAAGAGTCTATTATTAGAAGTATTTTTATAAGAAGTTTCAATGGTAAAGTTATCTCCAATCTCTGACTAGATCTTTGCTGGCCTGTCTAATTGAAAAATGTAAACCAAATTTTACAAGAGCGCCCAAAACCTTAAATAATATGAAACCTCAAAAGCTGGAGATTGGGATCAGTAGCATGCCAGGTCTCACTGATGCCATAACCTTTTGCCAGTTTATCACTTCACATCAGCCAGATGTTTTAGATCATGTCCAAACCATAAAATAAAATATAGCTGTGAAATTTTGGGTTTTGGTATTGCCCTTTCTTCTGTTAATGCTGAGGTGTGCAGTGCTCCTGCAGCTGATGTGAGTTTACAGAAATGAACAGAGATTTTCTTTCTGTGGCTTGTTAGAGAGAAGAATTGAGTGCCTAGTGAAGTATGAGGGAAGGGGCTAGAAAAGACTAATACTGCTCTGGCCATTTTGTCTGCAGGGAAGAAATGGCACATCAGACAGCTCTACCTTTGTTTTAACTCCACAGCTTGCTGTATGTATATATGGACCAAAGGACAGCACAGCCACAGGAACTCAAAAATCCATTTATTGTGGTCTTAGTAGTGCCACAAAGTGGATATTTAAAAACCACAAGGGTACGTTCTTTTAAATATTTAGCAGTGGTAATTATATCTACAAAGCATACCACTGCTGAAGCGTTGGTGGCACCAGCCAATGGGATAAACATATTTTTAAAATTTGCTCTACATTGCAATATGCCAAAGGGACCTTAAAGAAGATTCTTGGCTGACACAAATCCCTCTAGCTGCATTGACATTACTGTATGAACTGACAGGATTTAGCCTGTATTTTCTACAAGCTGGAATCGATTAAAATAGCCAAAGTGGGAGAGACATTGCAAAAAAACACCAAGAAGAGAGCACAGAGCAGAAGACAGAAATAAAAATAAATTCAGTGGTAAATATACCAAAAATCAAAAGTTTTGTGGGTTTGTTTTTGTTTTTGTTTTGTTTGTTTGAGGCTTGTTTTTTTTGACAAAGCAGAGATGAACAGAAATGGATATTGGTAGTAAACAAGTTTTGCCTCTAACCACAGCAAAGACAGGATTACATTCTGCCCAAGAATCACTTAGAAAATACAGAGGCTTTTCAGTGTCAAAATTTGCAGCTCACTTAAATAAAGGCTTCATTTTGGGGTTTTTTTAATTGGTAAAGAAACATGCTTGTGTTTCATCAGAAGCAAAATCAGGCAAATATGAAATGAAATATCTGGATGCTGAGATACTGCCATGGTGACTCACTACAAATTCAGCTGCACTGTGAGTCCTATGACATACTGTGCTTTTCTTTTGATTGAATCAGTAGAAATTCTGGAAGCCATGAACATCCTGAATGACCCACTGTTCTTGTCAGATATCTGAGTGGCCTCACAAACGAAACTGTCCAAAAAAAATATTGAGAGCACTTAGCCCACCCACATGTCACCAGCTATGGGGACAGTGGATCAAGAGAAGGTCTGAAAGCAATGATTCATCTGACACAGGCAGAGCAGACATTTTGGAGCAGTGACTGTATATTTCTACTGACCCTGGGGTGAAATCAAGTGCACAGCTTTGGAGCATATTCAAAAGTCCAGTTAATACCATTATGTTTGGGAAGATGAGAAGGGGCAAGTTTCTTGAGGAGTGACTGGTAACATTTGCCAAAGAGAAAGAGGTTTTGATTCACAGATTTGTCACGGTTGATTTAAAATAGTACAGCTTTTTGACTGAGGGTGTACTTGCCTGAAATACAGAGGGATGCTAACAAAAGGCAAATAGTGGATTTATTTGCGGTGGAATTCTGCCACATTTTTCCAGCTGGGGGCAGGAATTCTCATAAATCGACAGCTGCAGAAGGCAGTTAATCCAAAGGCTAATCTCTGTCTGTCCAAATCACTTACGGACATATTTGCAACACATACATGAGGATTTCTGTTTGCATCTTGATGAAGCCAAGGGAAGACAGCAGCCCACAGTGGGAATGGTCTGGGTGGGAGAGTGGGCAGTGGGGAACGCTCATGCTGTGCTGGCTTTCACAGTAGCCTTGCTGGCATCTTGCTTGGCCATATTTTGATGAATCCCTCAAGCAGCTGTGCTAGTTCTGTGCATACCTGTTATGCTGAAGCTCCAAAGCAGGCTGATTTTGCATTTCATTGTTTAGATAACCATTGAGACTATTAGGAAAGGCAGTATCTACAGCAAAAGACTTATTTAGATTAGTGATCAATTTCAGACCCAATTTCTGGCTTTTACACTTGCATTTACATTTCCTCCTGTCAGCAGGCTCTCCTTCCTCTTCTCTCACTCGCATTCTCTTCTACTTTCAGTTGCTCTGTATCTGTGGGCTAAAATCTCCTCCAACTCCTCTTTCTCTACAGTATTCTGTGCTCTGCTTCTCTGTGGCCTTGTCCAGGTGTGGACCCAACTAGCTTCTGTCCCCTTGAAAGAGTACCAAGCGGGGCCATCTCTCTGCCATCACAAACTAATGGGCATCTGCAAGGAGAGCAGCTGAGGACTTCAGTCCATTCAGAACAGGGAGGAGTGGCAGCAAAAAATTAATGAAAAACAAACATAACAACAACAAAAAAAATCCTTCCTTTTTAATACAACATAAAACCCAAGGCAAGAAAAACCCCTGATGCAGTGAAGAGAAGTCCCTGCAGCTCCAGGGAATGGACAAAATATGAGCTAAAGAGGCTAGTACACAGAGGAACAAATAGGCATGTGCCAAAGCAGGATATCTGGGCATTAAAACCATCCTCTGTTCAACTTCCCTCAAACACTGAATAGAGTATGATGAGACTGAATTTGCAAAGACATCAAAAATGCAGGTCTCAGAGGCAGTTTTTTAAAAAGCACTAGACAAACACTCCAGGAAGGAAAAACAGAAAACAAGATTTCTCAGAGCTGACAACTACCATTGTACAATACTCAAGGACTTTGGGGAATTTGTGACCAGAAAATCAAACATTCAACAGTTAATGCTGGACATGTTACAACACTCTCAAAATCAACAGGCTGTTTCTGCAGCCCTCGCTGAAACCCTTTAAGCTCAAATAACTCCCATGTTACACAGGAACTTGTAAGGATGACAGAGTTTGTTTTCATATTCTTAACTGGGAAGAAGTCAGTACAAGAAACAAAGAAAAGCTGTTATTTTCATCTGAGCAGCTTCCATTTTTTTCTGAGCAGGATTTTCCACTGTGTACTCATATAGCATTGACAAACAAGCCAGTCTAATGAAGCTTCACTGTCTTTTCACCCACTAAATTTAATTGCACATATGTAGAGTTTAAGAACTGTGTGAGCCCTTTTAACACACATAGAATTTAGTCACAGTTTCTAGTCTATTTATAATTTCAGGATTCAGCAACTCACATTATCATGCATCCAGATAACGCTGACATGCATATTCAAAGTCAAATAAACTTAACTTACTATTAAGAGCATTACTGACTTAAAGGCTAAATTGGGGTGGTCTTATCACAAAAGCCAGGGTAAAGGCAGCATATTTAATGAAGCTCCCTTACCTTTTTTCTTTGGAAGTTCACATCGAGTTTCATTGAGGCGCACTTGTTCAGTGTGTTCAGTCGTCTACAGGGCAAAGCAAATTCAAAAGATTAGCAGCCTCTGACTAAAGGGCATGATTTTTTGCAAGTTCAAAACATTTTCTCTTATCTTACTGTAGGGTGCCAACTGCATACAACACAGCTTCAGAAATGATACTGGTCATCTATTCCAGCCATGTGACCACTGCATTAAAAGGGACTCTTAGCTTCACTTTACTTGAATAGCCAGGTTTGATAGATTGCTTTTCAATTGATAGACATTTCCGTACTTAGCACAGGAAACAACTATAAACAAACACCTGTGGTGGCTGGGGAAATGACAAGAGAAGGAGGAGCTGAGTTGCCTTATGCAGGACTGTAACATAATTGGTCTAAAATGGGGATTTCAAAGCACTGGTGGAAGATTGAACAAAAAACCAGATGCAGTTCCTCACTTCTGGCAGTTGGCACTTCCTTAAAAAAGTTGACACAAAGAACTTCTAGCTGTTAATTAAAAGTTTCTCCAAAGCAAATAGTTTCTTTTCTCCTATCTGTGGACCTTATACACAGGTTAACACACCCAACATGTAACAAATCTAACATTTTAAAATAATTTTTTTTAGCTGTTTTTGACCATGTTCATACTGATGTTACCAGAGTCCCTGTAAGACTTCTGCTCCTTAAATCCAAGGCTATCCTGTGATGACAGTGAGTTGAAATGACAATCCGTGTGTGTGTGTGTGTGTGTGTGTGTGTGTGTGGTGTCCATGCACAAGCACAGCCAGAGGACAAGTAAACATGCTCTTTCAATACAGAATCTACTGTGGTAATGATAATTGATTTGGTTTTATTTATACTTAAAGATCCTGATCCATTAAACCATCCAACTTCTAAAAGCAGAGGCTCAAAGTTAAATATGTTAGACTTTAAAATTTTCCATGTTTAGGACTGAATTTCAAAATTAAGAAAGGCAGAGTGAGAGAGCCATGTGTCCACAGCACTCCTCTGCTGGCTGCCTGCATCTCCTGTGTCTTTATAGCAAGACCTCTCTCTGTTGCTTTTGGGTCGCAGGGAGAGGCTGCCAATTTCCAGAACTGAACATTTGAAATGCATGTGATAAGTTACTAGGACACACGAAAAAAGTATCAGATCAATAATATAATCTCTCACATAACATAAGAAGATTAGGGCATTAACATATTCCTCCACAGAATTTCTAATATGAGAATACCTTTCAAATTGCCACCACTGAAAAAGAACTGACCCATCAAATGTGGATCTTTCTTAAAAAAAAATTCCCTCTCAAAATATCACCTACTCATTTGCAGATCAAATATTCCTTCCTAACTCAAGGCGATAAATCTGTTATGCTGTATCAGAAAAGTCCTGTGCTCAGGTATTAATTTGGGTATAATGTATGCACAAGCACACCCTGCATGCATGACAGCAATGTTGAAATAAATTCCAGGGTTTGCGGCTGGGTAGTTGTATCTCCAGCCTTCTGCCCACAAATCTTCTTCTGGGATTACATCTATTATTGCAAAACTCCTCTTCTGCCCAAACACAGAATTTCTCAACCCAAAGTGGCACTATCTTGGGACCCTGGGGCTGAATAATGCTCAGTGCTTCTTTTGAGCACAAAATGTTTAAATGTGTGTATCCATATCAATTCTAAGTATACAGAGGCACATTTCATTTTTAAAGGACTCCAGCCCAACTTTCTATCCTTGGGGACAGCTTCTTCTGAGTGGTGAATATTGGCTAATATTGGAGTCCCTGCACCTCTTTGTCAGCTGGCCTGTGCTGAAGGGACAAGTCTGCAGCTACATTTCCACACTTGCTCCACCAAAATCAAAATTACTTTTTATTGGGTGCCAGGGACTCAACTCCAGGTTTTAAATTCGCCCATCTACAAAACACTGCTATGTTTTCTGGGGCTCTTCCAGTGCTGTGGAAAGATTTGCCAGTGAAATTAGAGAACTAATGATCATATTTGTGAGTTTGTCTGCTACTAATAGCTCAAGTCAAAGTCAGTCTGTTTCAGTTTCTTTTGCCTTGTTGGTGTGCCAGCGGTTGCAGAAAGCTTTTCTCATCAGTTTAAAGTCATCAGATGACTGACAGCCAACTCCTCAGCAAGTCTTTCGAAAAGAAGAAATCCCAGAAGTGTCTGGCTACAAAGGCTGTCACTGAAGTCAAAGCTGAAGTGAGAGAAGCCCTGCACTTTTATGTCACTGCTTAAAAACATGGGAAAAGAATGCCTGTTTGTAATGTTAACAAAACACAAAGTCTGGACTTGAGAAAAGGCAGGGGAAAACACATTAAGTAAACACAAGAGAGGTGGCTATATAAAACCTAAATAATCTAGGATGCATTTGAATGCATTTCAGGAAATTTCTGCAGTGTTCAGGGAAAGACTGCAAAACATGTACTACAGCAAGTGCTTCAGTGATGGTAATTTTATTTCTTCTCCAGAGCATCACAGGTAAACTGCCTTGGTGGTTTAACACTTTGAAATAGTTCTTAAAACACCAGCAGAGATATTCAGGTACCTGAACAGATGTTTCTGGTGCTATTTTAGATCCTCTGGAGTACCAAGCCTGGCCTTCAGCTGCTGGAAGTACCTTGGTCCAGTCAACACATGGAGAAGTCTAGGCTATCTGAGGAGATTTAAGATGGCCAAAGACACAGGTCCTTAGGGCTCTGAATACCAACCCCAGTGCTATAATTGTTAACTCTTATGATAGAAGTTCTTAAGAAGCAGGAAATCTCCAACTTTTGCATCCTTTACAGCACTGAGAAGTGTTTACAAATAAATACAAGCTTCCAGCAATGCAGGCTCAGGTCAGCTGGAAAACCTTTTGGGGAAACTGTTGTCCTGCTTGAAGAGGAATCCAAGTAATAGGGAGACAGCACTGAAGTGAGTTGGAGTTCCAGGAGAATCCCTGGACCTGTTCTGCAGTTGCTTCCAAGCAGGTGCTTTGGAATGCAGCCAGGGCCACTGGCCAGCCATAAAGGAGGAGGCACCATGGGGAGGACAAGCATGGATAGCACAGTGTCTCCTGCCTCAGCAGATCCGCAAATGCCCTCTCTTATGGATTGTGACCAGGAAAACACACTATATGGTTCTGTGAATGCCTCTCTGAGGGAATCACAACACACTTGCTTTGCTTTATTGTTATTCCTAGCCAAGTTTAGGTGCTGCGTACACATGTCCCTGCCTGGCTTCTCCTGGTGCTGTGGACTTTGGGAGGAGGACATCCAGCTCCCGATGCTGGGCTTTGCTGAGGTCTTAACACTGAAAAAGAGTCCTCCCAGCACCATTAGGGCTGGTGTGCAAGGCTCACACTGGCATTTCCCTGCTCCACCAGTTCTATGCATGTAGAGAATGTACTGTTTTCCAGTCCTATCACCTTTTCATCATGGCTACCACCGAGGGAGTTACCTTACAGGCTCCAGACTCACATGAGATGAGTAATCTCTCCTGGAAGTCAGTGGGAGCCATTCTGCTGCCTCCAGAGCAGGGCTTTCTGTCCTGCATGTGGAGAGCCAGGCTTATCCCCTAACAGCACCTAGAGCAAGATGGTGGTAGCAGGTGGTACTGACTGTACAAGCATCATTTCAGAACTCTGGTGGTAGGATGTGCCATCCCAGACAACAACCTTTGCCTTGTTTACAAGCTGTCTAAGAGACAACAGCTATGGAAAAAAGGGCTGCTGGCTGCTTGGCACAGTTCAAGTTTTAAGAGCTTGGTTTAGGGAACTATGTATCAGACTGTTATATACTAGTTCTTCATGTTCTTAGTCACTGTATTTACATGAATAAAAGAAGTACAGCGTGGCTTGGCTTCTCCTTCTCACCCTCTTATCACAGCAGCCACAAAAGTTCCCAGAGCAGAGTTGGTTGCTGCTATTTTGGAAATGACACAGAGATCCAGCTATAAAATTTTCATGCCCAATTATTATTTTGGCAGGCTGACAGCATTTGCCTGCAGATTGCCTGGCAATTCTCTATTGTTCATTACTCAATAAAATCTGAGTGGAATCTCTTGATAGATATGCCTCTAACCCAAAGGCCTCAAATTTGGTTTTTACTCTGCCAAATTTGCAAATTATATTGTAAACAGCAGGGATGTTAAAATATCTCAAAAAGGTCACTGAAATCTTTTACAGTAGGGAGTCCTAGACTTTCTGACTAAAATACTACCAGCTGCCTTAAAACAAGGTTCTTCCTCATTTGTGCCTCACGTTGTCTGGTATACTGCAATGCCATAAGAAAACTGATTATAAAATGAGATTGAGAGTCTGGTTTCAACCCTCAAGAGCAGAGAAATTCAGTGTTTCTGCTATTACTATTCAGAGCTAAAACTGTTCAAACTGATTATCCATGCTGGCATTTCAGCTTTAAAATGCTCTTCAGAAAAAAAAAAAAAGAGAAGCCCATTTTGTTCAGTACTATGGGCTGAACGCACTATTAGTCAGTGTGATGGCTTGGTCATGCATAGCTTTGAGGGCAGCCTTGAATGTTTGAAGAATGGAAGTCTGACTGCCAACCTGGGAATCTGCACACAGAAATAATAACCAGCCTTTTTCTCTTTCCTCGAAGTGCATCACAGCCTGCAGCTCTCATATGGTACGTTGGCATGCCCCTTGCAGTAACACCACCGCAGAGCTAAGGAAGGGCAGAGAACTGGCCACAGTGGTCAGCTGAGCTGTGAGGATTTCCAGTGCGCTGGAAAACTTGGAAGATGCTGGTTTGATAGCTCAAAGAGTAACAAAGCTGGTACTGGGGGCAGCAGCTGACACTGTTCGTTGTTTCTGATGAATCAGAATCTTGGCATTTGGAACAAGGGCTTTTTATGGGTCGCTCTCAGTGAAGGGTTTGAAGCTGCTCAGTTACATCAAACTGAATGTCTGCAATCTGAAAACATAACCTGTACATAATACTTGTATTTCTAATATTATGAGGAGCTATTCCTTTTTTTTAGATCTAAGCTGTTTGACAACTCCCAACAAAAATTCAAGTGAACAGGTGTTGTCTTCTGAATAAAATAATTACAGAAAAAGTTATTAGAGAGTCATAAACCCATTTATCTTTAAAGCATGGAAATATCTGTGTCTATGCTTTTTGCTATAGGTCTCATCAGTATCCCTTGATTTAGGCTAATGTAAGGCATTTTTTTTCCCCATGAGTGCATCTATCCAGCTGCTAGCTAATGTTCCAAACCCTCATATTTCAATAAAGAGAAGAAAACTCCAGCCCAACCAAATCTCTAGCTTCTCTGCTTGCAAAATAATCCTCATAAATATATCAACACAGTGTAACTGTAGGTGTATCTGTGAGTCTACAGAGAGGCTGGAGGAGCAAGAGAGGAGCTATTCCCATTTTCAGCTGTGTAGGTGTTGAGTGCCTGGTGACCATGACTGTAGCACCACCATTGCCAATTGCTCCAGAGAAGAATTAGGGAGAGTCACAGAGCTATGAAATGACTACATCTCACTGTTTGCTCCCACAAGAACGCAACAGGAACAGACATCATACTTGCATTTTTTATTGGTCCTTCAACTTTGTGGTAAAGGGCAGAGGGGAAGAGATCTCAGTCTCCTATTCTCTATCACCTTCCAGTTCCCAAACTGCAGCAAAGTATATCTTCCATCATGCCAGACTGAGGCAGGGGGATGTACGTATGTGTGGGAAGAAGGTTTCTCAGGCGTGGGCATAGCAATGTGCTCTCACCAAGCAGCACAAAACAGCAGTGGATCAAGTCTGCAGTTATTCTCTTATCTGGCATTTGTGAGAGTGATCACTGGAGGATCCAAGTCTTTCCTACTGATTTGTCTTCAGACACAAAGGCTACTACACAGAGAAAGAGAATATTTTGTTCCCCACAGCCGTAATAGACAGCATGAGAAGCAATAGGTCTCACTTGTAGCAGGGGAGTTTTGGGAAAGGAATCTGACAGCTATGCCCAGAAACTACCTGGATCCACCAGGAAGGAGGACATAGCTGGGATGGAGAGGTGTACAAGATGAAGTCTCTTCCAGCCATGTCTTTGGTGATTCTCAGAAACCTTCTCTGCATTCCTCCATCACAGACTCATTAATCCTTGCAGTGCACAGTATGATGTGGAACAGCATCTCCTAAAGCCATCTCTGATGACTTTAGCCACAGTTGCAGAAGGGGAAATAGAGTCTTGTCCAATTATCTTGATGTTGGTGTTGTGAAAGTTTCCATAACATGTAATAAAGCCAGCTTGGTTAAGGGCCAGATGCTCCTTTGTCTGACTTGAAGAGGAGAGGAGCAGGACCCAGCTTGAGCTGAGCACAGGGGAAAGAAGAGGGGAACAATGTCTGTGCAGTGTGGTTTTGCAAAACTGCCACAGAATTGCTGTGTCTTGAATCCTGGGGGACAGGACTTGAGCAATGCAACACGGTATATTCATCACAGACTATAAAAAGCAAGATAAACAGCAAACACAGGACGACTGGGAGGGGCAAAGCAGTGATCAGCTGTAGCAGCTGTAGTACTGGGGGGTCTGTAGTACTGGTTCTGGTCCCACTTCTGTTACTGGTGCCAAAAGAGAGTACCAAGGGAATCACAGCAGCATGAAAACTGTATCTGCTGCCAGAGAAAAGGGCTTGCTGAATTCTATGCAATGAAGTTTCATCTTTTTGGCTGGACTTAGACATAAGAGTTTTTAATGTGCAACTCAAATGTGACTCTCATTTATTCAGGGTTTGCTTGCACTACTGCTAGTTCTTAAAAGAACTTAAAAGTTCTTAAAATCCATTGGATTTGGGTCTTCTCAAATCATGTGATGCATTCTGTGAGTGTAGTGGGTGTCCTACTGCAGCATTTTCTGAAAGAGAAATTAACTCAGAATGGTGGCATTACAGATCTCATCACTTAATCCACCTGGACAAGCAAACATCTCTACTGCTGCTATGCTAACAGTTAAAAATCAGCTCATGCTTCTAAATTATCAGAAAAGAGACTTTGAATGTTATTTACCTGCAAAGAGGTTCTACAAGGTCCTTGTCAAGAAAATCATGATCTTTCTTCACTGCAGCAATGTCAATGGGAAACTGGGAGTCTGTAAAAGGAGACACAATATTAAGATGACTGCTTGCTACTCAAATGAAAACACATTGTCTGCATCTAAATTGCTTTGCATGTGCTTGCTCACTGACATCTAGTATGACCAATTTCACTCAGCTCTGTTTCCCTTCCAGCTGTATCTGTGACCTTTTCAGATACCTTATTTATTTTTTTTTTCTGTTAAAGGTATAGCTGAGTGTCCAGTGCATTAGAGTGAGAGCAAAATTATTTCATTTTGGCTTTAAAAAAATACTCAATTGTTAGCTGTTCATTCTAGCACCTTGCACAAATGAATGAGATCAGGGAATTACCACCACACTTACTTTATCTACATGAGCAACAAGGTTTTCCTTTCTCATTACAGTGACTTAATGAGTCATTTGCTAGACAGACTTTACCCAAGCCCCAGAAATGTTCTGTGCTTTTTGCTTTTAATATAGATCCAAATAACAATGATTTCAGACAGAGGGTTACTCAAATAACAGACAAAAATAACCCCCAAACTGAATTATAATCCCCAATATTAGCTAAAAAGCCAGAATAGCATGCTGGAAGCTGATATTTGTAATGAAAAGTGACATGGCTCTGTAATGGTGGGACGGGTTCCAGTGCTGTGGCTGCTCTCCAGACTGCTCTGCCATGCTTAGGTACCTCAGCAGGATGCTGGGATACAGGAACTTCAGCCAGCATTTTCAGACACTACTGCTGAACACTGACATAATAGATGCCTGTGAAAAGCACCTTGTTTTCAGAGACACAGACTGTCTAGAGCACATACTGACTGCACAGGAACTGCTGGAGCCCAGCACAAGTTGTTTTTTTGGAGGGAACATCCCTTAGAGTTAAGCAGGCAGCAGATGCTCCTTTCTCTGGGGAAGTCAGTATTTGATACTCTGAATACAAGGCAGACAAAAAAGTACTACTGGCTACCCAAGCACTGTGGTAGACACACATTTGTGTCAGTTTTGGTTTGGCAGGCTTATTAGCCTTAGTTCTTTGCTGTATCTAACAGAGTCTGCCTGCATCCTGTGGAGCCACCTGAGCATCTGTGAATGGTGCTCCTGTCCCCAGGCACCTGAGCAGCCCAACAGGACCCAGGACCTGAGCCCTGGTGGACCTCAGCTGGCCATGGGGCGGTCCTCAGCATCCTGCTTCCTGCCATCCTCACCCCCACACAAGGGGAGGGATGATGTCTGGGCTGACTCCCTGCAGACTTGGCTCTGACCCACGAGGCTCCTTGGCCCCCATTCCATGCATGGATCTGTGCTGCCTCCAGACTCACGCTGACCCTGGAAGGTGTCCAGAGGTGTTTGGCGGAGCTGCCTTTCAGCTAATAAGCCCAAGTGGGCCTGAGCTGGCTCTGTGTCTCTGGCAGGGAGAACATGCAGTTTGGGAAGAACGAGGCTCAGCCGCAGTTTCCCTCTCAGTGTTGAGCTGGGGAGAGCAGGAAAAACCCAGCTCCAGTCCCCAAACTACTCCCGAACACAGCAGCAGTGCAAACAGGCACACTGCTTCTCTGGGCACAAACTTTACACCCGGGAAGAGGACACCACCATTTGCACTGAGTTAGCACTGAAATATCAGCTTCTCTTACTTTGCAAATGTGAAGTGCAACTCGGATTATTCACTTTTAGTAACTCCGCAGAATTTTCAATCTTGCTTTTGGCATGATTGAAATTTTCAATAACTTCTAGTGTTTTTATCTTATTTCAGACACAGTTTCTAAAATTTAAATAAAAAGTTTCTTAAAAATAGACTCATGTTTTTGGATATTTTGTAGTTGTTTTTGTTAACCTTTGAGGTTTACAGAAACTATGTCCCTCTTTTTTTTTTATTTTTAAGCTTCCCAAGGCTATGAGGGTAAGAATCTTACTTGTCTTTATGCACTGGTATGACTCCAGCAGCTGAGGCTTTGTGAAGCCTCCAGTCATGGCCATAACTCAGTCAAATGTGGAGCTGGCCAACTGCAAGCTCTCCTGGCAAGGGCCCAGTGCACTTTCAGAACTGCACAAAGAGGAGAAAGACCTACTTACCCTCATAGAACTGAGCATATTGGGGAAATCCAGCTGCACGTAACCAGTCACACGCTTCCTTTGCTTCAATTTCTGAGCAAAAAGAGAAAAGAGGAAAAAGTTCACACTTTGTTATTTTGACTTAGAAGTTCTTTAATTACAAAGAAATAACAAAGAAATTTGGTAGTGTCTATTTGCTGCCTAAAGTACTGTCATCACTCTGAGTCAGACTTTATAGCATCAGAAGAGAGTCTCTTACAGAAATCTGCCTGTCTCCACAGGCCCCTGGGGTGCACAAAGCCACTTGGTGGCTGGGATGAAGTGCTAACCATCTCCTTGCAGCAGAAGCTGCTCAGCCAGGTTTGTGGTTCTGTGACCTACCCTCCCCCAAGGGTAAGTTTTGTGACAATGGAGCAGGGTGAAAATGGGGTGACAGAGAGCAGGCACTGCCTTCTCTCCTTCTTCTAACATTTCATGTGGAGGAAAATCCCACCTGAAATCCATGGAAAGCTCTGCCAGGAAAACCCCAGTGCAGGTACCATGATACTGAAGGAACAATTGCAGGGGCATCTCTATTTTTACTGAGCTCCATGGGCTCATTTTCTGGAAAGCTGGGTCCAGCTCTACCCAGCACCCGCACTGCCTGCATGTACAGCTGCTCCTGGACCAGCTGGAGGGACAACTGAAAACAGAGGCTCGTCCACACAAATGTGGGTTTCAGGGGAAACCTGGGAAACATCTCTTTGCTGTCCAAACCTAGATCAGGATCTACCACTTGAACGGTTTCAGTTTACAGGATCAAAGTTAAAGCACATATCTGTACCTCTTACATTTGCAAAACACAAAGAAACAGAGTGTGCAGGTGTTGAAGAAAGTAGACATTTTATGATGCTTATTTATCAACCTGAATGAAACAGTCAAGGGTTTTGGCACATTTGTGGTTGTAATATCTAGACAGCCATAATACAAAACCCTAACTATAAAGCAAGCAGTGGAACTGGAAGAAGATGATCAGGCTCAGTTGCTCTTCTGCATATTCTGCCTTGCATGTGAAAAAATTCCAGTTGTATATCAGTTTTCTACTAAAATGCATTTTCATAGGTAAGAGATGCTGGCGTGAACTTTTGCCCATGTAATTCTGTTCAGAACACTCATACCCTTAAAGACATTACCCGCTGAAGCTCACCATAAAATCTGCTTTGAATATACTCTGCAGGATGTGACCCGCACACCTTTCTGCTCTCCTAAATAATGAATCACACCAGCAAATCTTGTAGCAGAAATCAAAATTCATAATACAAGGTCTATGTATCAAAAGCTCGATTTCCCAGAGATGATTAGACAGCCAGGAACAGCTTCACAATGGTCACAATCATTAGCAGTGCTGAAAAGGATTTACCACCAGGTCTTCATTTGCTTTGACATTAGCTCTTGTCAAGGCCAAAAAACGGAGTATGAAAGTACATTCAGTTCTTGACACTGCACAAAAGAATAAGCAGCTTACATAAAACATGGCTCTCACTACTGCACATCTGTGTGCTGAAAGCACATCTCTATTATGTTCCAGTTCGACTATTTCTATTAAATGCTTGGGAAAAAGACAAGTCTTTATACCTTTTTTTTTTTTTGCTTAACTCAATCTCATGAAACACAGATGAATCAATCCCGTTTCAAAAAGTATTTAACAACTCAGAACAGCTGTACGTACATTCTAGCTTCATCTGGCCTGGAAACACAACTGACAGAGGCTGTGGGTGATGGAGAATGCTACCATTTAATGCTCTTATATGCCTATCATATTTCAATGTTTTTTTGCAGTTGGCTGCTCAGAGGAGCTTGCTGAGAAATATTCCTGCAGCCCAAACAAGATCCAAAATATCTCAGGTTGCAATGGGTGAGTAATTATAGGGAATAACCAAGAAAGTAGATCTCACTCTTTTCTAGGGTTTTGTTTTTAGTTTTTTTTGTGGTGTTTTTGGTCTGTTTTGTTTGGGGTTTTTTTTTGGTGAGGTTGTTTGCAACACACTGTATTTAGTCAAATATCATTGACTGATTAATTTCTGCCCTCAAAACTTGAACTCTATCTCCTCCACGAAGGCATCTCTCTGGAGTATTCTCATTTTCTCAATGACTACCTCGGCCTTGAGTAAGATTTGCTAAGCTTCCAGGATACTGGGTCTCAAGACACAAATCAGTGCCCAGTTCCCTCCCACATCTCTCTTTTTGGTCTTATTCAGAGGACAGCAGGAGGAGAGAAGTGCAACACACTGCTGGCACAGCCCAGCATGGCTGGGCTTTGCTCATACAAGTGTTTTCCCACTGGCTAAGGGCACCTGGTTCCAGGCATTTCCCTCTTGGTCCCTCCTACAGTTTAGGTGAAAAGGCACAGCAAAGGATTCACTCCTCAGCACAGATCAAAGGTGATTCCTACTATTTTGCCCTGGGCATGTAATCCGAGTTATAGTTCAGAATGCAATATAGATGCTTTTATTACTGGATACTGCAATGTTTGAAAAATAATTTGAGATGCTAAGTTTAACCTTCTCTTTCTGTGCCCATATCCTAATATTTGCTTTTTCTTACTTGCTTGTGAAACATTAGTGAAGATTTCTTCGGGAAGAGATGTGCAGCACCAAAAAGACCTCAGTGAAGGTGTCAATGAAGGGCTGTAGAAATACTTTTGGCATTGTTGTCCCAGTTCTGCTCCCATGTCAAGGCTAACACAAGGGTTTGCTCATGCCTGCAGCAGATGCACTGTCTTGGTGCAACACTGAAGGACCTGGAGAACCGCATGTGTTTACAGGTGGCACCAAGGCAGTTTGTCAACAGCACAGAGAAGGGCTGTCATGCTGGGAAGAGTGATTTCAGAGAGGACATGGCTCAGGGCTGGCAGGAGGCACAGTTCCTCCAGTTCCTACCAGAAGCATGTGAGCCACCACCGACCCACAAGCAGCATCTCCCCTGGCAGGACCAAAAGGCTGCTTGCCTCAGCACACCTTTTGGTGGGTTTGTCCTTATGTACTACTGTTCTGCTCTGCTGCTGGAAAAAAAATTAGGGCTATTTCGCCTACTGCTTTCCACTTGCTTGGGCAGCAGTTAACAACAATCATTAATTATTAAGGCTGGATAAGAATTCAGTCCCAAATATTGACAACCATCAGTATGTCTCACGGGACTTGAATTCTAAGGAGTTTTTTTCAGTTTCTAGTGGAAGCTTGGAAGAAAACAAATTTCTCTTTTCCATTTAATTTTTCTACTAGTAGTGAGTTATAATTTAGAACAAAATGGGGAGAGAGGTTCACGCAGGAGATGTGACAGATATTCAGAGCACAGCTTTGAGTCCATCTCCAGTATTAAACAGGTTTGAGCTTGTCTCCCACAAACCATGTGGGTGGCTCTGGCTGTTCTGGGGCTGAAATCGAGACAGTTGTTTGCCATTTCTCCTGCCCTTCCAACACTTCCTCTGATTCTTCACAAACTGCTTTGTTTCTGTCCAACACCAGAAAAACAGTAGCAGCCAGGTGCCTCCGCAGGGGACATCCTTGCCCTGCCTACCAACGCCAGCTGGCTGCTTCTCCTGCTCCCCTTTGTGCCACACCAGCTCCTGGCTAACCCTTCAGACACCCAGCTCAACCCCCTAAGCTGGTAGAAAACTAACCCCCCAAAACTGGGAATGGTCTGCTGTTGGATTAGCAAATTGACTCAGATCCTCTAAGGGTCCTGTTTAATCTACATTAGCTGCATTTTAACAAGACCAAGAAAATCAAACCACTGGAACAGTCCTTCCTCAGGAGAAGGAGCACAGGACAACTGTCTAAAAAGTTGTTTGGAGAAAAGTGCTCTGTCAAGAGAAAATCATGTCGGTAAATTAAATTTTTTAGCTTGGAATCTCATCACCATCTACAAATATCAATGCTAAGACCTAGTTACTATAGTCCTTTCCCTTTTCCTGTCTTGCTATCAGTATTTCATCTTATTTCTGCCTTTCTGCCATCGTCCCTGTCTCTTCTATCTTCTGTTTTGGTATTTCTCCCTTTTTTGTTTTAACTACATTTTTATTTAAAATTCAGCTGTCCCTCTGCACAATGCAGTGAAAGATTTAGCAACTAGAATAAATAAGGTACGTAATTACCCCATCTATTATTGTGTTTATGTCAACTTTATGTGATAAACTTTATTATTCATCTCTCTGTAAGAAATCACTCTTAATGCTCACTTTAGTATTCCCTCTGTATTGCTCACCACTTAAATCTAATTTACTAGATTCAGATACAATATCTGGGAGTGTTAGAGAAAATGATTAATCAATTAATTGGAAAGGAGTGCATTTTACTGTGGAGCCAAATCGGCGAGCAGGTGGTTAGTCTGGTGTTACTAACCAAAGGTTACATCAATTTTTGGTCCTTGTCTAATTCCTTCCTTCAAGATGAAGAAAATTGTTGGGATGAGTTTGTGCTGCATCTTCCAGAACAAAATCTACTTGGCATTCTGGGGTCAGTTTGGAGGGCAAGCTCAACCCAGGGTTGTAAAACACCTTTTACTCTCAGGAATTGCTGAGGACCTCTGTGAAAGGTAAACTCGAGAACACTCCTGGGGAGGAAACACTGATGGTGTCTTAGACCTGAGGCATGGCCAAGGCGGCTGTAGACACTGAGATAGCCTTGTCTCACAGGTCCTGGTGCATCCCTTGCGTCCCACAAACCTGTCAAGTCACCAACAGACAATGTCACTGCCCTGATGTCTTCCCAGAGGAGCGCTCATGAGGGAAGATGGGATCCTTAGGAAAGTTCAGTTCAGGCTGAAGCTGGAGGAGAACAGCTCTAGCATATTTCAGCTTCTTCTTGCGGCCCAGTCTGAGATACTGCAATGGCTGCCATTACTCTCTTGGCCCTATATCTCACACTCTTTAGGATACTTATCTATATAACTCCTCTTCTTATTTTACAGATGGGGATTTAAAGCACTTCAGAAGAACATAAGCAGGTTAGAGGAATGGTTGGTGGGAATTAGATGCCTGACACTTACCTGGCCATAAAAATATGCCACTCCTCAGTTACTATCACTCTTCGAAATCTGGTCTGGGCAATCTAAATTCCAAATTTCTGATACTTAAATGCATCACTCTACCATCCCTCAGCTACGATGTAACACTAAAGGCTGATAGGTTTCCACTGAGTGGCATTTGCAAAGCTTCTTCAGAGCTAAGGAATTGAATTACAGGAGGGTATAAAGGTGCTAAACTGGGAAGAACAGGAATATATTTTTAAATACGAGAAAAGATGACTTTTCAAGTCACATAGGAAATTCACAGCAAAACAAGTGCTAACCTGTGAGCAACCTGGTCTACTGAAAGGTGTGCCTGCCCACTGCAAGGGGGTTGTAACTAGATGATATTTAAGGTCCCTTCAACCAAAGCCATTCTATGATTTTATGATTCCATGATCTACAGCTTGCAAGGAGCAGGTTAATACCTTAATTACTGTATTATCATCCCACTTCACTAGTGCAAGCAGCTGGTGCAGAGCATGGAAAAATTAAATACTTGTCACATTCCCCAAGGAAAAAGCCCCATGCAATTTAATAAAGACAGATACAATTTTCAGCAACCTTTCATGCTTTTAAGTAGAAGTGTAATGGTTTACCCTGTTCCCTTCCACTCTGTAGGACTTTTCCAGAATAATTCCAATAATAACACAACAGTAATTGTACCATGCAGCCGTAAAATTACCATTTACAGTACAAATATATAATAAATAAAATAAACCATAAGCATACAATGAATTTATATGTTTTACTGCACTATGGTGCATATTCATCAATAAATCCTGATAATAAGGTTTTCAAGAGTGGATTTTCATTGGAATTGTTTTATATCATGCCATATAATTACTATTAGAGACAAGGTTATGTTTTGCAAGGAAGGGACAAATAAAACTGTCAAAATGTTATTTTCATAGTCCTTAACCTTTCGTGGAATATTGTGGTACTAGTAATATTACAATAAAATATGGACCTTTTAAACTACTGTGGCTGAATATAATTTAAATGTCAATAGAGAAAGATCTTTCAAACTCATGAGTAGTTTCTTTATGTGTAATTCTTTATGCTTGGTGAATAATAGTCAGATGATGTCCATTCACGCTCTGACTTCTTAGAGAGGGTGAAAGTGAGAAGCCTGATTGTTTATGGACATGAAAAAAAAATAATTCTCAGATTCTGGGAGATTAAAAGAGTGTGACTCTTTACCTTGGAGAGCAGATGAAAAAAGGAAAAAGGGTATAAAATCAGGGGTAACACAAAAATAGGAAATTGGGAACCACTATTCACTCTACATCCAGCACAAGAACAGGAAGATTAATTAAAAAGGAGGAATAGAAAAGAAGGAGGAAAATCTGAACTGATAGAGGATTTTTTCAAATACAATCTATAAAATTAATTGCCAAAGGACACTGGTATCAGGAGACAAGTTGGAGCTGGAACCTTATCTGACTACTCACTGCTACCACCACGGATTTGGAAAAGAATTCTCCCGCATGGAACAAATGAAACCAAACTAAAGACACTGTTATGAAAATGTGTTTTCCTGGTTAGATGACCCCTTATACAGCTTTTCCTTCTGAGCTACTGACATTTCTCTTACTCAGACATAGTCTGGGACTGTAAAAAATGTTTATTTCAATGACTACAACAATTGTTTTGTTCTCTACCACAACCAAATTCTGCACAGCCAGCTGGGAGACTTCTTGTCAGCCTTTTATCTTCAGCAAGGCTGCATTTCCCAAGAAAAAAGGTGTGTTATTCCATCAAGAAGTTGGGAAGTTAAGTCCCCCTTGGGTGAAAGGATTTTGCTGAATTCCTTCCCCAAATTACTGGGATACTGGCAAAACTGGTAGATCTGAGATTTATAGCAGGTGCATCAAGCACAGGTCTGGGAACAGTGTCTGCATTAATATTTTTTACATCTAGATATCAGAGCTAGCTGTACAACACAATGAGTTTCCTCATGCAAATAACAAGAAGGTGGCTGTGCAAACAGCAACAGGGCAATCACAGTTTGCAGTGCAGGAGAGATCTTTGTGCAATGTGCTACACTCCACACCCTCTTTAGGCTGAGAGGTGACTCGCAGGGGCCACCGAAGCAGCCTGCACACCAAGACAGCAGGGATGCACGGACACAATAAAGACCTTAGGAGTAAGAAATATCCTGTGGGATTCCCACTTCAGAGCACTTAGCTACCCTACCAGGCAGCCATTACTGCTCCTAAAAGTCTAGCATAAAATTGACTCCCTGGGAAATTCTCCCATTATGTAGGCTTCCAAGGAACTCCTTCTCGTAAGGGTGTACAGCACAATCTGGCATCTAAACGTAAGCATGCAATGAGATTTGGACACCAAGTGGTTTAAACATTTGAAAGTTTCAGACATAACATTAATAACACTGCAAAGACGTTCAACAGAACCAACCGATGCTGAAAATCCCATCCATGTTATATGGCCCAGTTATGTGATAAAAACAAGAGATTTCAGGTGCACTTTGAGTGTACTCTGAGATTTTTGGTTGCTCCTTATCATCGTCATAATTCCTATTTACCGCTGTTTTCCTTCTCTCCTTTCCTTTCCATGTCTTCCACTCTGAAGTCACTTAAAACTAACTTTCAGTCACTCATTTCTCTCACATCTTTGCTACCCACTGTCCCACATGCCCACTCAGTTTATACAACCTTACTCCACGCTAGTTTGTCTCCCATTTTTTGCCATCTCCCTTTCAAATTCCTGAAACAGGATTTTAAATCTCTCCTAACCCAAAAAATCTCTCTGTCTTCAAGTATCACTTCGAAGCCACTTTTCTTCTTAGCTTACAATTGATTTGTACAATGCAGCACTTTGTGATGGCACTAATAAAACAATAGCTTGCAACCCACATCTCATCTTGAGGCACTTTAAACGGTTATAAAAACTGAAGAGAAAGTTATATACAGGGATCACTTCATTCCTGGGTGAAATGCAGCTGCATTAGGATGAAATGAGGCAGCTGCACAAAAGAATGCTGCAGCAGTTTATGACAAGAAACAAGGAGAATACTTTATCCAGCTGAAACCACTAACAGGATTTATGAGACAGATAAAATTCGCATTTTATATATATATACATACATACACACATATATATATATATATATTTATATATATATAGGGCGCTGACAAGGACACCAGGCTCTCCTCCCTTTAGTCTTGAGAAAAATACTCTGGTATTGCTAATGGACTAAAGTGATTTAGAACTTACACACACACACATCCTCCTCCCTCCCCATTAGGATTTATATTATTTTTCTTGCCTTCTGACAGCCCCCATGAGTCTTGCCTTCGTATAGACTTGGAGGACAGAGTACGCCCCATCCATTCTTCAGTACCATGCTGCCCTTCCCACCTATTTGGCCTGTCACTCAAAAGCTGAGAACTGCTGACTTGAGAATTAACAGAGCTCTGATACACAAGCACTGTATGCCACTGAAAAACATGTCTGGATAATGGCCTGGAAAATGTGAGTCTTTAAGGACTCTAATATAACATATATAGTATTTTCAATGTGGAAGGAACATTATCAAATAGGTAGAGAAGAGGTAACAATCCCATCCCTTGGGATATATGTCAAAACTTCTGGTGACTCCTAGAGTCAGTACGGGACAAGTTTTGAAAACGGACTCTCAGACTCTTCTTTTACAAGTTTCTGCCTTTAGATTCCCAAGCTAAGAGATCTAGGCAGCATCTAAACTTCCATGTAGTGTGTTGGGTTCATTTATGGGTTCCCCATTAAGAGGAAAATATAGATTTACTGGAGTCCAGCACAGGGCTACGAAGATGATTAAGGCCCTGGAGCATCTGAGAAATGAAGAAGGGCTGAGAGAGCTGTGACTGTTCAGCCTGGGGAAGAGAAGCCTTGGTGAAATCTCATCTGTGGGCATAAATATCTGAAGGGAGGGCGCAAACAGGGCAGAGCCAGGATGTTTTCTCAGTGGTGCCCAGTGACAGGCAGTGGGCACACACACTGACACACAGAAGGCTCTATCAGTACATCATGAAACACTTCTTTCCTGTAAGGGTGACCGAACACTGGTACATGTTCCTCAGGGAGCTGGTGGAGGTTTCCTCCTTGGAGATACTCAGAAGCCACCTGGACATAGTCCTAGGCAGCTGGCTATAGGTGGCCTTGCTTGAGCAATTGGGTTGGACAGGATGACCTCCAGACGTGCCTTCCTAACTCAACCATTCAGTGGTTCTGTGACTATTGCAAGAAGTGTGTAAAAACGACCCCGAACTGACCCAACAGTAAGGAGGAAAATATCTCCATCAGCAACATCATACTTTTCTTAGTGGAGAAATTCAGATGAACACTTCCTGTAAGCTCCTCTATACCTCTTTTCATCTTGAGGAAAACTAGCACTATTGATTTTTGAACCCAGAAAGTCACAGGAAGGGCAAGAACAGCACCAGGGAGAGGAACAGCCAATAGGAAGTACATATGTATCAATTCCAACTGTGTCACTACTGGAAACTTGCCATAACTTTATACTTGGAATTATAAGTGTTATTATCTTTGTAGCTGGACCAATTCTTCTATTGTTAGATTGCTAATACTTTAATCACTAGAGCAGTAAATTCTTCAATCTGTACACACGGTATGTTTCTTCACTGCACATAAATTACCCAAGGTGTTTTGTCTGGTACTTTGCCCTTGAGATAAGGTTTGAATTTGGAAGCAGCAGATGGACTCCACCACGTGTAGCTTGCTGCTACCCTCTGTCCTTGCAAGGTTTTGAAAAATGTAATCTCTGGCAAGGCTAGGGGAGATTTCCAGACAGCCTGAACTCAAGCAGCATACAAGATGTACAAGGCCTCTGGAGTGTCCCGACATTCAGAGGGCTCCCAAGAGGATATAGTGCTGGTCTGACCATTAGTTTCAACTCGCATGCGTATTTGCTACTCCAATTAAATACAAAGATTTAACATCTCTGGAAGTCAGGGTTTTCAAGCTCAGTGTCCTAAACTGGAGGTCAAGTTTCAGACTTCAATGCCTTGCTTAGATTTTCCACAATACCCAATGTGGTTTGCATGTGTGCGGTACTGAAGTTAATTGGTCAGACAGTAATTGGAGCTTGGCAGATGAAAGGCACTGTGGAATGCAGGAGAATGCTTTATGTTGTAATTTGAGTGAAAATGTAAACAATACCCCAAAAGATAGATGTTGACATCATAAACTTTCTCTCTGAATTATGCAGGTAAGTAGAACAAAATGTAATTCCTTATCAACATATTAATTATTCTTTGATTATGCCCTTCATGTTCTGTAGATGTTCAAATTACATATGGGCAATCAGATATACATCAGAGAAACTCTACCCATCTGAGGTGGTCTTCATGCTGTGAAGTTATATTAAACACCTAACATTAATATGAAAGTAACTCCCCTTGGAGATAATACTTTGATGTATTAATAAAAAAGGCTTCTCAGTTCTTGTTTATCATAAATTAAGATTAAAACACTACCTTTTGCAGTTCTGTGTGAGATGAGTAATTTGCAGTGCAAAGAACATTGATAAAACACGGCACATACAGCAGAGTTCAAATATTCAAAACTGAGGTCCAAATCCATGTCTTGTGCAGAGCAAAGGCAATGCAAAGTGCTGACCTCTCACCTGGTGTTATCAGTGTTATCTGCCGTTATCAGCTGATTAACAGTACAAGCAGATCTGTCTTTAGATCCCACTGTTTCCTTATTACCTCTTTTCATGCAAGGGCCCATGGAGAAAGATGTCCCGAGGATTTCTTCCGAAAAAGAAGAACCCCAAAGATTGTGACTTATTCACACAGTTTGTAAGAAGTTGTCATCTACATACAGTCCAGGAACAGGAGGGCTGACATTATCCTGGAAGTACAGGCAAGAGTTGTACCTATAAACCCAGATGTCTTTTTCTGATTCACAACCATATCACTATTGCTGCCATTGAAGTATATCAACATTATTAACATTCCATCATGCCTCGAGACTGTAGTGAAAAATCATTTATAAAATGAAGGTTAACTTTATTTGTGGATAGCTACTGTTTTATTACGATTATTTCTGAGAGGATCAAGCACCCATATCTGTTTAATGCTTTTTTCCAGCTCTATTTACTGTAAGGACATTAGTAAGGAAAGCTACCAGGATGTCTTTTATGACTGTGTGAAGAAATGAAAAATCAGTAAATGAATACTCAGAGCAAATTATTATTTACTTTTATTGGACATTCTGAACTTGGTCTACCTTCCTTTTTGGAGCTGGATTGATCCTATGTCAGTGCCAGATGTGACGTGATAAGCTGGCTCTGCCATGAGCAGGGGTTGGACCAGATGACCTCCATTATTTGATGGTTCCACTAACTTTTAAAATTATTTCAGCGATGAAAGAAATAACATATGCTTATGGAGAGATGTTATTGTGAACTGAATTTTACCCTTTGCTTTGACTATGCAGTGCTGTAAGAACAGTGGAGTCACACCAGTGTGTGTTTCAGCATGATCTAGTCCAGAGCCACTAATTACATGGCTGGATGCTGATCTTTGTAGAGTCATGAGAAAAAACAAAGAGATTAAAGGAAACAATTACTCACCTACTAAAAAAAGAACATCTTTCCTCATTCTGTTTTCACAAAAGCATCCATTTTTACAAAAGTGCCTTTCAAACACTTCTCTCCAACACATAAACAGTATTAATGTGGGAAAGTCAAATTAAGGTTCTTTTTCAGAGAGCAGTGGCGCTACTGCTCAGACAGATGTTCAGTTTCCATCATCCATCATGTGACGGAAGTTTTATTTAATTTTACTGAATAGGTACAGATAACTTTCAGTATCCAAGGCCAGAATTTTAATGGTATTTAAATTTCCAAACTGGTAGGGTGCAGATTTTCAAAGATGTTCCAAGTATTTAACTCTCATTTACCTCCTCAAGCACACTGGATTATGATTTACCCAATCCAGTCTTCTACTACCAGGTGGCTGCAGACAGTTTTTGTGCACTCCAGCACATACACATCTAAATGTTTTTTTAAAATCCAAAGGGATGATATAGATCCAACAGTTTTAGCAATGAACTCACTTTGGATAGGTGAACTAACAAACTTCTATGATTTTTCTTCCCACAAATCACTAGATTTTTTTTGTTCATTCCCCTTTACAATGAAAGCTGCAGTCCATATGGCTACAGAGCAACACACAGAAAACAGGCTAAAGCAATTCTTACATGATAGCTGTACATAAACATTTATTCATTCATACTGGAGGAAAGAAGGAACAGATAACTTGGCTATGTTGGTAAAGCTGCTATTTTTAGCCTTTTGGCTGAAGCCTCTAGTTTCCTTTCCATACATTTTTAAATAGAAGGCTGTGGGGGTTTTATGTGCTCCTCCAAAGTAGAGAACAGACTTTTAATGCGGCAAAAACACTGATTTTCCATTCTGCAGCTCACCTAGGTCTGTTTCCATCTATTAAAGCCATTCTACAAAATAACTCTTTCCTGTAACACAAAATTCTGCTATGGCAGAAGTAACACTGGGTATCCATAGTACTGACACTTCTCATTTCCTTACCCTTGTTACACTGCAGAGCAAATGGGAGCCAGATTCATAGGAACCCTGTCATTACTTGACAATAATCATTGCCAGCAATGAAGCAGAGTTAGCAAAGAACTAATTAGCACACCTCCCAGGACTAACAACACTCTACACTTTTTTCCTGTTATTTTTAGCTACAAGCAGGAAAGACAAATTGCTCTCTTATCAAATAGCATCAAAAAGTTTAGATAAGTTAGATGTTTGCAGTTATCCCTCTATAAAGCCAGACTCTGGCCTGCAGCTGTGTGCCATATATGAGCCTGAAAGAAGACAACAGGAAGGCTGGAGACCTACCAGTGCTTGCTCCCTGCTGGTGCAAGACTGGATTTGTGGGGTACCTGTCAGGAGCCACTAAAGCTACCAAAGAAGCACAAGCCTCCTATTTTAACGTCAGTGTCTCTTGCTGGATAACAGGAGGGAATACAGAAGGGTTGGCTCTGCAAATGTCAGTGAAATACAGACCCTGTCACTTTTTAACTTGCTGCATGAATTTCAACTATTTCTTAATCATCCCACAGTTGATGGGAAGTCACTTGGACAGTTTCAGTTGCCATCTCATGGATGGAGTCCCTTTGCTCTGACTGCTGGAGAGCACATTCCCACTCGCCTGAATCATTACTGGCCTGACTGTGGGCAAAGATGGTTTGGTCTCTAGACAGTGCTAGCAGCTAGATATTTGGAAAGTAAATGACTAATCCCTTACCCAGCTAGACTTTTGGTGGGAAACGAGACACATCACCTAACACTTACACTTCAGTTTAAAAATGGAAAAATTATTCTTCCCTCCTTAGGAAGCAAAATTGTGAGACTGCATATGCTGAAGTGTGTACTATGCTCAAAATATGCTCCAAATCCATGAGGGCCACATAGTTAGCTTGCATGAGCTGGTCTTCTTTTACCACTTTAACAAACAGGTGGCCTCTTAAACTGGAGATTTTTTTTTAGTGCTACTAAAGATTTAGTCCAGCCGTTGGCTGATCTCTAAATTTACTTATTTCACAGTATCATCTGCCCACAGACAGACACAAAACACTTGCCTTTCCAGCAGATATTACCCAGTAAGAGTTAGAATTCGCCTTAAGCCATGACCTGATTCTGGATCAATTAGAGAGCATTCACCAGGAGATCAATGAATACAAGTCCATGCTATAATTTAAGGTCAGTTTAGTCCAAGAGAGAGGCTAGCAGAGTAAAAATAAACCAATAAAGATCATAGGTTTTTATAAAAACTGAGAAGAGTGTTGAAGTGCATACTTGAAATATTTCCTCTGAACTCCACAGCGCAGCTGGCACACCACGGGTTTAACACTTGGTGCCTGTTCAACGTGTGCTACGTGGATGCACCAAGCCTGCACACACACACACTTGCCAAGCAGAATGACAGAGGCAATGTGACTATTTCTGAAAAATGAAGTGTTTATGGCTTGCTCAGTTTCAGAGTTTGTTTCATAATCTTCAACACTCACAATGTGTCACTCACGGGCTTGCAACATATTCCCTCTGAACAGAAGTTGCTTTGTGCTCATCACTGAGGAAGCATGTGCTGTGCGAGTGCCATACTGTATTTTGGCAGTAGCTGTTGGAAGTAAATTTACAGAGGATTAAGGAGATGGAAGGCAGCATGCCTCACACTGTAATTCTGCAAAGCATTAAAATACCTTGTTTAAAGAAGAGGTGAGAGATGACTGCTATTCAAAATCCTGGGGCCTGAGGTTCAGTTTGTTTTGACCAAATTTCCATTTGGTCATTGAGCAGTCTCTGAACAACAACAGCTGCCCTTGCCCAGAAGGAGTGTGTGAGGATACCTCCCTCCCTTGGACGTCACCTCCAGCCCAAGGTGGGAGCTGTCCCCAGGGGCACAGAGCCACTCAGACCAGCTCCAGAGGGAAGCTCCTGCCAGCTGCTATGCTGCCTCTGGGATCAGCCCTTCCCCATCTCCAGCCGTGCTCCATGAAGTACAGGATTCCAGGGCTGCCCTGGGTTTATGTCCCCTCAAGGCCAGGAGAATGAAAGTAGGTGCTGAGGACATGAGACATTTTTGGCTGTCCAGAGCTACAATAATGACATACAGATATGCAGATAAACACAATGATTGAAAATTGGTTGTGTATGCTTTGAAGGAAACTTTATTTTCCAAGCATATTCTTTTTCTAGACTTGACCCTGGTCTGCACTTTTCAGAATCTGACATTTTTTGATGGTTTATTTCACTTTCAGATTTTGGCAGGGTCTAGCCTCAGATATGCCAGAAGTATGATGAGATAAGTTATTCTCCAGACAGAAACAGAAGCAGAAAGCAGGCAGTTGCCTACGAAAAATGGTCTCTCCTACAGATTTTACCATAAAAAATGCCCAGCTCAGTTTTTGAAAGGAGAAGACTAAATCTGACTATGAAATCTCAGCAAAATGGCATTTAAAGATTTCAAATAACCACCTTAGAGCTCACATATTGCCCTGAAACTGCTGGTTAAAACTGAAGACATGATAAAGGTATTTTAATTTAGGAGATGGTCTATATTTGGCAGGGAGTGTTGGAGTTTTAAAGTTTCTCATGATGTTTTGCCTGATACTTTGCATTTTGCAGTGTTTTTTTACACTGTAAGGGTAGTTAGAAACCCACAACCCACAGTATTCTGTGGCCATGGCATTATGCTCTGAAAGCTTATTTATTGGTAAGGAATCACACTGGTGTACTGAAAATTACGGTTCCATATTTTCTGGTACACCTTCATCTTTAAGGACAAACAACAACCCAAACAAATCAGCCTGGAAGCCACTGCTTAACCTGCACTGGAGGATGTGCAGGGAAGCCAACACCGCCAAAAAATAAAAATTATAATTGTGGTGCTCCTTTGGCTGACTCTGATTTTGGGAAGAGAGATGGGGCTTTCATTAATCTTTCCATAACTCCAAGTCAAAGCCAGTCTGAGGCTGCTAAAAGTAGCCTCAAAACTGAGACTACAAAGCTACTATTTGTTGAATGTATTTCAAAGAATTTCCTTCATTAATTGTTTACTAACCTGGCCTTTCCTCATCAGGGTAGAAAAACATAATGAATGCTTATCACCTGCAAGCTCAAATCCCACTGGAAAGCACTTTTTCAGGAAAATGTTACTGTGGTAAGGACTTTCAGGGAGTGTTGGAGTTTTAAAGTTTCTCATGATGTTTTGCATTTTTCTTCTAAATGAACAGGAAAAAACTCATCTGGCTCTCATTTGAATTCTCGATAGAATTTAGGGAGGAAATTCCAACCAGAGCTGTATTCCTACACCTAAAATCTACATGGGAATGATGCAGCTTGCTTGTTTCAAACCAGCAGAAGAAGCAGACCTGGGTCAGCGGCACACCCATGTGTTCCACACAACAGTAAAGGTCTCAGCAGAGGGGCTGGTTTTATAAAACAGCAGGACAGTAGGACATATCAGAACTTAAATGTCTAGATGACCTGCCTTCACAGCCACCATTCTGTCATGCATGCAGAATATTTATTAGCATACATTGGGATTTTTGGATATAAAGAATGGAAATCATCTCACCTATTTGCAACGGCATTGGAACTATGAATCCTAGGTGCTACTGAAGGCTAGGGAGTGAAGGAGGTACTTCAAAATATTTATCTTATCTTAAAGTTAATGTGTGAAAAAGGTAAAATGGCTTGTGCACAGAAAGAGCTCCTTTTTCTCTATGGTCTATACAGAGAATTTGGGAGGAACAGGTATATAAAGCAAAAGACATTTCCAGTGAGATTCTCCTTTGAGGCACATCCTGTTAATGTACTGTGTGACTTAAAGTCCCTAATTTCAGTTATTTGCACCTGATATTCACCATTTGCAGTGGTGGCGTAGTGATCTGTATCCATGTTTGCAATGGGATTTGAGATTTATGTAGGAACATTCCTGTGTAGGTGCTCAGTGTTTACCACAAACAGCACGTATTTCCCACACAAAGCCTACCATGGAATTAGCTACCTGACCTCAAAATCCACTAATCTGAAACATAAACAACCAAGTGCTTATGTTGTTCACCCCCTAATCACCACAATGCCCTATTGATGAACAATTCCCCTGCTGGTTTCCGCATATATCTGTATGTATATATTCCATATATATGTAAGTATATATATATATATTATATCTATATCTCACCAGACTTAAGCTCTGATTATCAAGATTCCCCCCCTTGCAGTTGATACTACACATTCTTGGTATCCAGGTTTTCTTAATCGTTTTGTAAGATGAAGTATCTCAAGCTTATAAACTATTCCCAGTACTTGTAAGTTTTAGAATTTGCTAATTTAGAAATACTATTCTTTCTCTAAATATGTGGGCAGCCTCTGGACAAAGACATTAGCTCAAAGCACAGGGCCGGTTCCAAGTTAAAGTCAGGTTGAGGGCAGGTCTTCCCAGACAGATGGGTAGGCATCTCCACTTTCCAGCTCCCCAAGAGCCTTCTTCCTAGTTCTCCCTAGACATAACAAGGGAACTGATTGCTCAGCGCACAACAGGGACTAATGTGAGAACGTGATCCTGGCAGAGCCTCACCAGAGGATTCCTGTAATTGATGTGAAGACAATATAACTGATTTGTAGACACATCACTCTGCACCATGCTTGCTGTATCAGCTTCCTACAACTGTTGTTGATTGCCTTCTTCCCCAAGCATTTCTTTCTCTCTCAGTTTAGAAACTCTGGGAAGAAACTCGTAATAGCAATTTCTTTGTGCCATGCCTATTTGGCATGCTGCGCCGCACTCTTACACAAATAAACAGGGAACACGATGTAACACCACAGCCGCAGATTTAACTAAGATCCAATTGTGCTTGGTGCCATCTGAATATGGGAAGAATGTTCCCTTAAAAGAAAAATCTTCAACAGAAAAACAACTTCAGCCTTCACAAGTATGTACCATAACATGGGACAATACACTGTCTTTGACTTACGACTTTACTGGTAAGAAATTGGCCTGCCAGAGCATTTCTCTTCCAATAGGCAACTCTGCTCTATTGTTCCTTCTGCACAGATCTGAATTCAGGGTGTCTTTTAGAGCTAGCATGAAGCCAGTCTTTGCTAGGAAGTGGTAGCCACTCTGAAATCACCTCTCAAATGAGTTACCTTTGGCTGAACTACCAGTGTTTGGATGGGGGAGGCTACTGATTTATATTATGAGATGGCTCTTGATTTATATTATGAGATGGTAAGCAACTTGAACAAATAGTTTATATTTCAAGGTGCAATTTATGAATTTAACTGTCTCATTTTTACTGAGTTCCTCACACCAAAAGCTCAGTGACAGCCTGAGTAAATGCTCCGACTTGTAACACAGTCACCTAAAAAATTAATGATGAGTTCTTTTCCCAGAAGTCTTAAGGACAAACACATTTCCAGGACCCCTGAGGAGGAAATACCTCAGGGAGAATATTGTTATTAGGTGACACTGAGCAAATGCTTAAGCAGGAGTGATTGAAGCAGACTGTGTACCCTAAGGATTTAATGAGCAGCTTGAAGGAGTTGATGGCCTGAGGCATAGCCTCAGGTCATTAAATCTCAAATGATTATTAATCCCTAGGAAATGCTTTCTGTCAAGGTCATTAGTGCTATTATACAATGGAAATTGAGGGTGTATCAAGAAATTCACATACAGCTTGTTTGCGGGGAAAAATGTTCTTGGAGAGCATGGGCAGATCGTTTCCAGGAGGATGCTGCAGTGTCCACAAGACACCCGGCTTGGCTGAACTTCCATGTCACTCTCTGCACCACTTCTAAGCTGAGCTGCTCTTTTGCAGAGTGTCACTACAGGAACTTTACCGTGCATTAAGCACTTGAATTAGCAGTTCGGCATAACTCCGGGGGATAACATTAGCTGAAATCCCTCCTGCTTAGCATATCATTTTAGGTTGGAGTCCTGCCCTACTGTTGCTTCTTCTTAGAATAAATCCAGGAAATCTCATTCAATTGATGTGTACGCTGGTGACCATATCATTTGACCAAAGGCTGAAACCGTACAAGTGTTGGGATCCCTGCCCTTTTCTCAGAGTTTCCTAGAATAAAGGAAACTTCACTGCCTTCAAGCAGAAATACCTGGAACCAGAACAATATATCACCTGGCAGCTGTGGGGTTAGGGTCAAGACACTGATCAGCAGGCAGGGAAGGGCAGGGGGTGGTGAGATCCCAGTCTGGCGTTTCCCTCTTGGATCTCATCTCTGCATGGGGCACCTTGTGAACAAAGCCTCAGTTTCACAGTCACTGCTATCACCTTCCCATTAAGCACGGAAGGTGTTGGTGCACAGATCCTGTTACTTTATAAACAGAGTCTAGCATTCAGGTAGTTATTTGGTGCATTTTGTGTAGCTAAAGTAATGATTGGGTGTCAGATTTAGTGATTTTTTTCTTCCAGATTCTGATGCTGGTTTGTGATTTGAATCTGGCAAACCAAATTCTATAATTCTGTTAAACTGTCTTGGTGGACCAGATTTGCCTACACTGTAACTATATCTACCACAATGTTTATTCTGAATTTTGAGTTAGGTTTACTTACAAGGGACCTGGAGATGTTTGGTTTCATAACTGTTGTATTATAATGATCAATGCTTGAATTTTAAGGCAATGCAACAGATTGCAATTTCCTAAATCTGTTCCTTCTGCTCTAAACTAAGTAGAAAACCCAGAAAATTGTTACATAGTAGAATCATTTTGATTACATCCCTGAGGATGATTTAGCACCCCAATTATGCAGCTGTCAAAATAAAGTGAAGAGATCTTTCTTTATTAAAGACCCTGAGGAGATTTAGAAAGCAACAGTATATTACACTAAATAAAGAGAAAGAACAAAAGGACATTATGATCCATTTAATTCTTCTGACAATGTCTGCATTACCTGATCAATGCTTAGACATGCATTGCTATTTACTGTTTGATTAAGTGTCCTCACATTCACTGGCATCAGCTAATGCATCCTTACTAAATGGAATTTATGCAAATGTTATTTCTATTACACATTTCTACAGAGGTGTCAGGAACACATTCATATATGGGGAGCTGAGGGCAAATTCACTCTTACTTTTTTTGTCTGATTGCTTTCTTGAGAGATATTCTTTGAACGGAACTGGTAAATTACTGAAGTACAGAAAATTACTTCCACAGTGATATCAAGAAAAAAATGGCTCTTGTTGGATATGACTACATGTTTTTTGCATGTATTAGGTCCTTGATTTAGTTAAGCATATCATAGATACATTTGAGCACTGATACTGTAAGAAATGCAGTTACACTTTTAAAACATAAGAAGATGAAATTGTACTTTAAAAATATAAATATAGCAGAATATTTTTAGAAGGAAACTTTTGCTTAATTTAAATGTTAGACATCATTCCAAATACCTTAAAAAGAACTGCATACATATCACAGTAAAGAAAATTTTATTTGGCAGTATTGGCTTAGGCACGGTTGTGAAGCCATAAATCAGATAAAATACGTGTTTGGACACTAAATTATTTTTGGACTTGGAAAATTCCAGTAATGCTATATTTTTACAGCAGTATATTCCTGTAACCTAGATCACAATCGAACGATAAATGTAAAGTAATTTTCTTCTGAAGAAAAGATAAATTTAAACTCCTGCTGTAAGGGGTCCAACTGTGCAGTTTCACACTATCTTAAGAAGGAATAAGGTTGTTTTCCTGATCAAGATTTTCAACAGATTTTTGTAATTGAAATCACTGCACCTAAATATGTCTAACATTTATTTCCATCCTTGCTTTGCTGGATTGTGCCATAAGGCATGCACTGTACTATTTACGTAAGAAGCAGATCTGAAAAAGAACCACACATCCTTCATCTCTCCTGAATTTTCAACAAAATAGAGAATTCCTTACTCCTGGGCCCTTTTCACTTTTATTTTCACAAGTAACTTTTCTTTCTGGCTCTCCAACAGTGTTTTTTACTGTCTTGGTTTTCACAGCTATGCCACTAATGCTCAGGATACTTCAGTGAGTCTCTGTCAAATTTCATTCCTCCATGTGCTCTGTCACTGAGTTTAGGAAAATGTTGAACTCCATTGCTTGTGAAGGCAGTCACATTCTCTTCACTGGATCTTATGCAAACACAGAGTAAGGAATAACTTGATAATACCACCAACTGACTCATGTACTGGGACTGATAATAACTGCAGCCACATCCTGTAAAATGACCAGTTAAAAAAAAAAAAAGAATAGAGTTTTTGTCCTCCCAAGGATGGCCATGCTCATTTTTATCTTAAAAAGACTTCATCTAAGAAGTTGAAATAAACCATGAAAGTAAGGCCAAAGTGGAGAGTGAAAGTTCATCTAATCCACTCTCTGTCAAAACCTGCAGGGCTAATATTTACTCTTCCTTAGAGGAATCCTGGATTCAGGACAATTTCTGAGATACACCTGACTAAACAGGTTGCTTTGGTCTCAAACCAGCTAGGTGGCAAATTTACAACTCTTTGCTAAAGTCGATGCTTTGATGAGACAGTTCAAGCTCTGTTCTGAGGAGGAGACATTAACTTGAGCAGTATGTGGCTGGAATGCAGTGCTTACTTTTCCAGACCTTGCATTTAACTACCTCTGGATTGCCACACCTGTATCTATTCAGCAGAAGCCCCATAAACTTCTCTTCTTCTCTTGCAAGCAGTATCTTACATTCCTGCTGTGCATCAATTTGCATCCCTGCTCACAGAAATTGTGCCATTTCATGCAATGCTGCTTTGTGTGTAAGGGGTGCTGGATGATAACCTCAGCTGCAGTGCCCAGGTTTGTTATCCCTCACTTCTTCTGATGAATACAAAAGTGCAGATCTCTCCAAACTATCACATATTTGTTTGGATCAAAGGTCTGCACAACTGTGAGTTTCAGAAGGCAGAAGGCAGAAGAGCAGATTCCAGGAAAGCAAAAACACCAGTGAATGAAAAGCTAAGAATATACTTTGGGTGAAGCATGGAAGAGGGAATTGCCAATTCCTCAAATAACATTGTTTATTTAACAGTATCCTGTTGGGGGAACTACGTAACTGCAATGACTCTGAGCAACTGTACGTACTTATGTCATGACAATGTGATGGATTATCATGGAAGTCTACTCTCAAGGGAGCAATATTTGTGTCAGGCAAATACTGGTCTTCCAAATAGCCCATGGTTATCCCACACAGGGCACAATGAACAAAAAGTGTGTCTGACCAGCCAGGAGTATGTTCTTCCAAATAAAGAAAATCCCTAAATTAAAATCTTATTGATAAATACCTCTCCAAAACAATTCTTCACAGTGAATATTTTTATCAAACACCAGACACTCTCACTACCAATAAATAACCTGAAGAGTACATTCCTATTTAGTATCAGTAAAAATATCAGAATTTAGCCCTAAAAACTTTTGCATTCAAAACCTTGTGAGTAGTTCACAGATAATGATGACCGTGTTTCTCTGCTTTGGCAAAGAAAGATATTCAGTCAAATATATACTTGCTTATTTATAGCTGTTTGAAAAGAATGATAAAATTTGAAGAACAAAATCTCTCTAGGTATAATCAAGTCTCTACATTTAGCTGGTGTCTGCAATCCTCACCACACATAAACTAGTAAAGAAGCATTAATTAGTATTAATTAATTACTTGCTGTCAAATTATTGTTTTTCTTCAATCTCAGGGCCTGAGCACTAATATTCCCCAACAACCTTCTAAAGCATCAATGCAGAGACTGCACTCCTCCTCGCTGCCTGCTCTTTTCTACTTCCTTTCCTTTAGAATATTTGAAGGCTGAGGCAATAGCACACAGAAAAGATGACATTTAGTCTCTCTTTCAGTACAGACAGGCTTTGAAGAAAAGCAGTGTAGGCCTATCCCAAAACACCCAGATATTTAAAAAAAAATGTTTCAACTTGCACAGACTGAGTGTGAGCTTTACCTAAGACACCTCCTGTAGCACTAAACAGCAGCAGATCTCCTTCCTCACTTAATACCTCAGTTTCACGTTTCAGTTTACAGTCTGTCTTGATAGTTCATGTTATGCGCAATGAACAAAATCCAACCAGAATTTGCAGGGAACTGCATGAAAAAAATCCTCAAATGTCCTCTACTATTGTTTTCCATTTTTAATGATAAGGAAGAAGTCATTGTGGTCAGACGAGAGAAAAATACAGATGCAAAAAGAATCATTCAGTAAAGTAGTCTTAGAAAAAGCTGTTACTCAAGTGTGTCAGGGGGATCAGGTACAATTTTTCTGTTTCATTAATTTAATCACATCTGGCAGTTGGCCTCAAAAGTCTCCAAGACTTTATGATGCCTCGAAATGAAAAGGGCAAAATGCTCTCCTCCATCATTTTGGAAGACATCAGGGCATTAGCATCCGTGGTAAGCATAAAGCCCCTTCCAAAGCAGCCTTAAGAGCTGTATGCTAAGGGAGCTGCTCAAAGGACAGCAATTAGCCATGTGACCAGTAGCACCAGCTCATTTTTATCACAATGATACCATATCCCTAAGGCAAATATTGCTTTCAGGAGATGAAAAAATGAGAAATGACAGCATCAAAAATGAGACCCCAGGAATGTTAAGATGGAAGATCCCTAACTGAAATATAATAAATAGCTTTGCTGTGGGCTTTTACCCTTTTTTATTTAATATTTATTTAGTAATTGTTTCATCCATAAATACACAAAATTTCTAAGTTATTTAGATCCATTCTGCCAGACACCTCTTCAAATAATTTTGTACTGGATAAACCTGCACTAGCCACCAAGAAATAACAGCACACAGTACTGTGCAACCACCCTGACTCCAAGCTGTGATCTGTACAGCTTCTTGTTGTGCTCATCAGAGGTGCATGCTTTCACAATACTCACAGGGACTTCTAGTTAGGGACAGTTTCCTTTAGTATGCAGCACAAGTGGGTATACTTAGAAACAATATTAGTTTCTCATCTTATGTTTCTCCTAAAATCTTAGATCCTAACCATAGCCAGAATCTTCTTCTAAAAAGCAGACTCAGGTCTTCCAAATCTGACTTTATCTATCTCTAGAGGTTATTTAATAAAATAGGCACATGGGGTTGATAACACTTGTAATAATTCGCCTCTTTTAAAGGTGGCAAAGTCATAGATGACCAAAACAACTCTCACTTCATAGGTACAATGTAACTGATAATGTTAACTATCTGTGAGCTGAATAGGTGTTTGCTGTGCTTGATAAATTCAGACCAAATTCATTACTGGCTGGGCTGGAACACATTAGGGATGAACTGCAAAATGTGAGTGCTACATTTTCCTTATGATGGAGGAACAACTCAATTGTTGAATTGCTCAAAAAATTTTCATTATAATACTTTAAAAAATTTACAGCAAACCTAAAAATGTATTCCGTTTATGTCTTCCTTCACAACACAACTCACAGAACTTCACCTACTAATTTCTTCATAATTCTTTTAATTTCTGCATGCATTACAGCGTATTTGTACAACTGCTTCCTAAAGAAATAATATTTATACCATCTGTCTCTCTGGGACACCCTCCTGCCCCTCAAAATAATTTCAGAATCTACTGGCCAGTTTCAGTCGAATCTGACAGGAGGAGCCATGTCTTAAAGACAGTACATTTTAGAAAAGCTGGTGCTGAGTAGAAGAAAGTATACAAATCAGCATTGCAGTAAGGGAGAGGCATTTGTGGGGTGACCCACTACGCATGCTGAGAAGCAGCAGTCAGTTGGCTGCAGAGTACACAATACTCTGCATCAGCATCAGGGTCTGTACCTCTTCTCTTGCGAATACTTAAGAGATGAGATGGGAGAGAGATCTGGGAAGTGACATGGAGGAGGGGAAGGACTTGGTTTCACTGATGTGGGGGAAAGGAATCCAAATTCGTAGGAAAACAGGCTGCGTTGATGTCAGCGCTCAGAAAGCAGAAATTCATTTATTTCAATTTTACAATAACCTCTAAGATGGAAAGAAAGGTCAACCACTAGTCATCACCGGGCAATGGGCTGCTCCAACTTTCGGCAGCTCCAGGATGACTCATGCGAGGAACACATCACTGCTGCATTCTTCGCCAGTGTTGCAGAGTGACCACGTAATGTCCCCACAGCACAATGTCCTCACACTGCTCTCAGCCCTGTCCCTCCCTCCCTCCCACCGCTTGCTTCTTTAGAAACTCCAAAAGAAAAAGATACTGAGGGGCTGTGTCACTGAGTAGGAGCTCTGCAGCTTACTCCTGCCCCGAGCTACATACACACCAAGGTCCAAAAAATCTCCTAAAAGAGTAATTTGCAAGAAAGGGCCTTGGAGCATCGTATTTCCCAGTGCTACAAAGCTACCAAGCTCCAGCATGAATGTCTCTACAGGAGACAACAAAAATGAGGATATAATCATGGCCATATCAAACCATCAAGCAACCAGCAATTCCCTAAATACTCATCAAATCCAACATCCTGACAGACCCATCCTCTGTTTCACAAACCATTTCACAACGAAAAGCCCAACTTTTATCAATACCAGCCAAAAATATGTAATGCATTCACAAGAACAAAGCTTTTACTCAGCATTTTTTGTGGTGCGAAGAGACAGATTTGCACAACTGTTGCCATTATTTGTATTTCATTACAAAGCCAAAATCAAAACTTTGCAATAGTCGGTGATGCTCAAATGTTTAATGACAAACTAGCTGGTGCCCTACAGAGCTTACAGTCCTCACAGGCAGAAAAGGAAACGATAAAAAAACAAAAGCATGGAGACTTACGGATGGTCATCCTACGAAGGGAGGAATTTAGCTCTTCTGAGTTAAATGTAGGAGATGTGAGATCAACCCACTCAGAACAAGTAGAGCCCAGGACTGCCTCTCTCTGGGGGGAGTGCTCTAATTCTTGGGCTATTATGCAAGAGGAAGATAAGTCACATCCATCTTCAAATGAGTAAAACCCAACTGCATGGAGCTGCCAGCATTTATTTCCTATTGTTCCTCTATAATCCCAGTGGAAGAGGTATTTACTTGAATGAGGCAGACTGAATCATCCTTGGGTGGGTGGATGGAGGGATGGATGGAGAGGGGGAACAGATCTTTCTCCTCAGATCTTCAGTAAGCAACTGCTGCTCTCCTAAGACTGTAAAAGGAATTTAAGCAGTCATGACAAATTGACTGGACCATCTGCTTAATCCCAGGTACCTAAATATTGAATTAAATGAACTGGGTTCTCCACAAGACAAAGGGTCTCTCTAGCAAATGCCAGTGTTTCTTGGTTTTTCAGATGAATACCCTGGTATTGCTAATTGTAGTTGGCCTGACTTTCATCTGGAATAAATTAGTGTTGTTGCTGCCAGTGACTGACCCAGAAAATCCATGTAAGACTGCAGGATCTCTGCAAAAAAATGAGGCTCTGTGTTAGGTGGGACCTTGTTCCTAGGAAGACCTGTTGCTGAATGTTTTAATCCAAAAGATTAAAAATGTTATTTCACATTATGGTCTCTGATTTAGCACAGTAAACAACCTTCAAAACCACAATCTAGTAACAGTGCCTTTGTCCCTGCTTGCCATCAATGGCAGACTCTCTCCTCTTTCTTTTTTTCAAAATGATCCAGAAAAGTGCAATAGGATAGACCCAGGAACCAAGCGTTTCTTCAAAAGTAGAACATAATTTAATCTTTACAACAGAGAACAGAAGAGCGTGGGTTTTCTCTGACTGTGGACTCCTTGTAATTTCACTGAAGATAAATATTTAGATAGCAACCAATGGGATATTTAATTGTCAGGAACTACTCCATTTTAAAATGTGCTAGAGATTTTCAGACTTGTTTTCCTATGTGTGTTGACAACCCATTCCCATCATTTACCTTCTGTATGACATCTAAATACAATCACTGCTATAATTTGTAAATTGTTAATATTAGGACTGTAGGGATGGCTATGCTTTCAGTTCTACATAAAAAAGACAGCTTTTACATCCACATCTGGTTGAACTTCATTACTTTCCCATCCATTGTTTGTACTCCACCTCCTTCTTCTTGGCCTCTTTACTTTTTTCGTGTCGTTCCCCTGTCTGATTTCATCCAGGAAACTACACACCCTGACTGCTCTTGGCTCCTGTGATACTCATAAACCATGAGACAAATAAACACAGGGGGAAAGGACAAAACCAAAGCAGGAGGAGATTTGGTAAACCTAACCATGTGAATCCTCCAGCTGTCCACATAAACAGGCCATGGCACCATCTGAACCAAGACCCAGCATCCTGCCTCCCCCTTCCATCCTCTCCTCTGCTCAGTTTGTGTGAAAATGAAAGCTCTTCAGGTCACGACCAAAACTTCTCATAAACCTGACCAGCACTCACAGAAATAGGACTGGCAATGGGACAATTGGTTTGCTAAATGATACAGTCCTCTGTCAGGAACCAATCCATTGATCCGACAAACCCACAATGGGTAGAATGAGGGTGTAAGAGTTCAATTTCAGGAGCTATTCTCAGTACTATTTACTCTTTGGGGGAAGTTTTTCACATGATGGCTTATATAAGTGTCAAATAAATTCTATAATAATATCTAGTTCAAAGAGATTCTGAGAAGTGTTATTATTTGGAACTTCAGATCTCTGGATGAAAAGCACCCTGAAGGTGTGTAGTACCTGGAACTGCATGGATAGAGTCTCCAGTTGGTAACCAGTGAAGTTACAGATTACATACTAGGTTAACATATGCAGTAAAAGAACCTGAATAAGAAACGCATGTATCAGTAGAAATGCATTTAATGACTTTATCAGCACGCGTTTGTCAAAGTCTGTTGGGTTTTGAGTACAGCCACAGAACCACCCCCAAAAGGATCAAAAGAATGTTATTTCTCATATAAGAAAAATAATTTTACTCAGAGAATAAGAAAATGAAACAACTTCTCACAAAGAAAAATGACCTTGTAAGATGATGCAGCTCTGAACCAAATTACATATTCTACTAATCAATAAAATACAGTTGTCAAGGCAACACTGACATCAGAAAGTGAAATACAGAGGTCTGTCTTACATAAACACATACACATACCAATATGTTATGTGAACTTTTGTAATCTAGCAATGACTTCAAGGAAAAATATGTTTTTACAAAAGAACACATATTTTCCCAGGCTTGATAGATTCTTGTGTAAGAGCTTTTATGAGATTTTAGACAAGTTGCATTTTGTTTGGTAGTCTTTGTTCTTATTCTTTTTTTTTAACTGGAAAAGAAATATTGCAAAAAAAACCTGCTTTCAGTGAAAATTTATTCTAGCTATAAAAGTGATTTAAAACAGTGACAATTGGATGGGAGTTAAAACTCCACCAAAGCATTGGAATATTGATCCTGATAGTTTAGACTAAAAAAATTGAATTTGTAGATCCTATTTATATTATATTATGCAGACTTCAAGGGACAAGTTCTGAGTACAAAGACTAAATAAGAAAGGATTTTTTTTTCACAGGTCTTACAATTCTCATTGTATGTGTTTTTCACCTGAAAGCTCAGTTCTGCTGCCTTATTCGACAACTACTGTAATCCCAGAGACCTGAGTGGAACAAATCACAGAGTGGGATGTTATTGAGCATGACTATAGGTGATACCAGCCAGCCCCCTCTAATCTCTGATTTTGCATTTAATTTGAACAGATCATTAAATTAATTTATAGCTTACCACCAGAACCTCCCAGTACCTGTGCAGGCTGCTGGTACAGCCGGTTTCTTTTGCTGTAGCTAAATAAAGCCTAGGTTTCCCAGCAATGTTCACAACTCCTTGCCCCTTTTTGCAAAACTGTGGGCAATACCTTCTGGTCACAGGACACCACCTCATGGCTCCCTAAATTACTGCTCGTGTTTCACCCACCTGTGTGCTCAGCCACCTGGAGCTGGCAGATATTTTCCCAACTTGGATGCCATAGCAACAGGTCTGAGGAATCAAGGCAGAACTATAGCTGTCTATTGAATTGGCTCTGGAAGTCCGTGTGGACAATATAAATGTAATATAAATAAATAATATGAAGCACGAGGATGTTTGACTGCTGCATTAGAGGTCTGCAAGCATGCTCATTATAAGTACCAGGCTTTCAAGACTCTGTTTTCTGAAAGATGGTTTTCAAACAATTTTTAAAAATGAACTGCTTTAGCTCATTCAGCATCTAAGTTCACTGAAAAACTCCTTTGGAGATATCCCACCGAGATCTGGGTCAGTCTTCTAATTTTCATTTCAGTTAAAAAATGAAAGTAACTCATTATGCAGCTGTCTGTAATGGCAAACCCATGGTGTTTTTACAAAGAACTGAGAATATGGGATGGTATTTTCAGGTATGTATAAGCAATTATAGTCCAAACAAAATAGTGCCTTCATTCCTCATTGGGTTAAGTGATGAAAAGACTGACTGTTTTGAGTGATTATCTCTATTAATTTGGATGTATAAATTAGACATGTTCTTGCAGGCCCATGGAGATTAAATGCACTATGAAGTGCTACACATTAACATAAATCTACATTTTGAATTCAGTGGGTCAGAAGCACAAGAGGGGTGCACATCATTGTGCCTGAATCTACCACGTTCACTTCTGGTTATCTGTGTACATGTTCTTGTAAACCAAATTAATACAACAGAGCTGCTCATGCAGGTCCTTAGCCACTGGCGGAGGGATGTGACAAACTAAACATCTGCTGAGCAAATCTTCTAAATCTTCTGCCCAGAGAAGTTGTGGATGCCCCACCCCTGGAAGTGCTCAAGGCCATGTTAGGTGGGGCTTTTAGCAACCTGATCTAGTGGATGGTATCTTTGCCCATGGCAGGAGTTTGGAAAGATGATCTTTAAGGCCTCTTCCAACCCGAACTATTCTGTGCATCTATGAGTCTATTGAACCTTTCCTCTGTGACAAGTGAGGGCCCATCCCCTGCTCCAGGTGTACCAGCTGGGATGCACAGACACAGGAGAGACACAGGAGAGACACAGGAGAGACACAGGAGGAGCAAGGCCTCAGTGCTATGCTCTGCTGTGCTGAAAAAGAAGACGCACAGGCTCTTTTTGGAATTGGAGTTTAGTTACAGAAATGGGGGCCCCAAGGACACGGGCAGCAGAAAGTAGGCACAAGCTCCAAGTATTTCCCTGAAACTAAGCCCGCTGAGACCATGTTCTGAATTTTCAATGGTGCATCAGTGCTCATGGCTGGCAAAGGACTCCCATTTGTGGCTTTCATACCTGCTCAAAGCCTGCCATAACAAGTACTAAAGCAAACAATGCTCCTATTTCCCACAAAGTCACCCCCAAATGGAAGGGACATTTCACACCGAATGGATAAGTTTGGCATCACTTCTCCCAGCAACAATGAAGATGTTCCAACCACCAACCCCTTTTACACGATTGCCGATTCCCAGGCACCTTCTGCCCAAATTCTTGGCTGCACTGGGAGATTTCAAAAACTGAGACAGCCCTAATTAGTGATTTCACAAGACCTTCCACTCATTTGCAATTCAGTAACTCAATTCCACCTTTTAGAGACATCTACCACTGGTTTTGCCTGTAGATGGAAGACCATCTCCACAGAAGTTCCCACCATCAATCCTTTCCTTTTGTCTATAACGTCCATAGATTTAAGAGGAAATTTTATGTGACACAGAATGATTCTGTTTTACTGAGTCTACTTGCTTTCAAAAGCACCAATAAATCAACAAACCAGAGGCAATTAAGGAACAAAAACAATGCTACGGGCTTTATTTAAATACATAAACCCCAGAACATTCAGGACTCAACCTCAGCCCATCCTGTCTGTCCCTGTGCAAAATGTTCTTTAAACAACAAGTGAGCTTAGCTCTTCTAGATGCGTTTGGTGCATGGAAACTGAATTTAATGTAGCTTCCCTGTCTTTTATCTGCTTACATCAGAACACTATTATTATTTTAACCTTACAATGACTTAATTAAAGTAATGTCCTAGCCAAAAAAAAAATTGCCTGGGTGGCCTGAATATTATAACTCCATATTTTTTTATGAGGTGACCTTTCTGAGTTCAAGAAACCATGTTTGATCACTGGTTTTGGGTGGGAGTTTTGCTTGTGAGGATTATGAGTACATTACAAGGAAAGCCTACTTGATTTATGCATAATTTTCACTGAAGGTACAAAACAAGTAGCCATCAACTTAATGCCACTTAATGCTGAAGGCTTTAAAGGGTCACATAAAGTCATCCTTTTTACGGAACAGCAAACACTCATGATTCTAGGTTAGGGTTATAAATGAGTAAGTAAATCACTTATATGCATTGCTTTCAGTTGGCCCCCCCCGAACTCATTTAGTACATAACAGCTTTGCTGTTGCTGTATGTCTTGCGCAGACATTCAGTGGGTGGTTTCATAATGTTCCACAGCCTACAGAGCTCTTTTTTTGTTTGTTTGTTTAATATAATTTACTGTTTTTATCAATATCTGATAAGAAAACAAGAGGCAGCTGTAGTTCTTGCCTCACGCTTGTCATGTGCTATGTTACAAAGTTCGAATGGACAAAATTTGTTTGAAAAATGGGATAATATGCAGCATGTCTAAAATATGGTCGGAGATATTTTATTTGTAAGAACTAGCACACTCAGGAAGGCACCTTTGTGGTGGCCACATGAAAAACAATTCCATGTAATGAAGAAATTTAAGAGCTGACTAATAAAAACGCAGGGACTGTGTGGGCAGCAGACTAAATTGGTGGAGCCTGACCACACCATCCTACCAATCCTTATGGAAGAGGAATGATCAGGGGCTGAAAGTCCCCAAATGTGCTCCAAATTACTATGAGAATGCAGTCCCATTGGATGAAAAAACAAGCTTGCATCAGTTTAGACCACTCTTTTCCCCTCTTTCCCAAATTCAAGATTAAAGGGAGACACTGGACTTACACTGGATCTATTTACCAGCACTCTCTCTCTCTCTCAAGGAAAAGAGACCCCATCAAGGACCCCATGATAAAGACAGATCTAAAAAAGTAACTGGGGCACTAGATTTGTTCTGAATCATCAGGCTGCTCAGTGGCAGTGTACCCAAGGAAGGTAACTGGTACCTTCCCCTGGAACCCACAGCAATACCCACTGTCCTCTTGAGTTAGATATACTGAAAAGCAGGAAAGGCTCAAACTAAATTAATGAAGAGCAAAAGCAGCTATGCCTCTGGGAGAGTGCCAACAAGGAACTGTTCTGTGGGAGGATAACCAAAACATGTAGTGTCTGAAAAGGAAGTGAAAGAAATTAGGAAAATAGAAAAGGTTACAATTAATCTAAATTCTTGTAAACTTAAAAATCCAAATCAGAGGTTAACATATGAGTAAAACCAAAATGTCTGACCATATGCACATCCTCAACACACAGAGACAGAAAATGAGTGCACATCAAGATGGCATGAGGAGCAGTGAGACCTGAGTGGGCTGAGTGATAGTGCATGGCAATAATACAGGATGCTTTCCAGAAGAGCGGTGATGCTGAGTTTATTCCTGGGATACTTTTTAAGCACAGTGCTTAACTGCTCCTACTGCTCTGATAAAAATACTTGGTAAATAAGGAAACTTCCTCAGCAGTTAGGGTACATTAGAAGACTTTTTCTTTTTCTTTCTTTCTTTCTCTTTCTTTCTTTCTTTCTTTCTTTCTTTCTTTCTTTCTTTCTTTCTTTTTCTTTCTTTCTTTCTTTCTTTCTCTCTCTCTCTCTCTTTCTCTCTTTCTTTCTCTCTCTCTTTCTTTCTTTCTTTCTTTCTCTCTCTCTTCCTCTCTTTCTTTCTCTCTCTCTTTCTCTCNCTCCTCTCTCCCTCTCTCTCTCTCTCTTTCTGTCAATGAAAAATGTCTTGACTGTACTAAGTGGTTGTGTCTCGGAAACTGGATGTGATGGGGGACACACAATAATTTTCCCTTTCTCCAGGTTTGTTATGTGATCCTGCACTGGACTTGGCATTGTAACCATTAGTAGAGGACCCTGTGAAGAGCCTAAAGGGTACCAAATGAAGCAGTAGTGTCAACTGAAAAATCCATTTTCCTCTCTGTTTTTGTTAAACAACACAGTAGCAGTGTACTTACTGACTAGGAAACATATCCCCCACCCTTTTGTTTCATCATATGAAAATCTTGGCACTCATTCCCTGCAACATGAAAGCAAATGCCTGTAGACATGCCTGGTATATAACAAGTGACTGTCATGCCGTGATGTGAGCCGAACTGATTTGAAGGCAAACACCTTGACAGACAGGCCGTCAGAGCACACATAAAAATAACAGAGAGATAAACGAATAACACTGATGTACAGCATATCCCTGTTGTTTCTAATGTGCTTGGCAAGCTCTTTATTCCATATAAATAAAGAAATGCCAGGAATTGTGGCTATTTTAGCAACAAACGTCAGAAAAAACCAGTATCATCACCCTAGCATACAATCTCATGTGCTAAAGAGGGACAAGCTGTTTCTGCATGCCTCACACACTGAAAACAGACTTTCCCTCCAGACCTTTCACAAAGTCTTTCCTCCCTCTTCAATAACAGCACCCACCATCAGCCAAGCTTTTGGCAGGTTACAGAGACCTGTACCCATTTCTGTCCATTCACCTCCAAACCCCTGCAAATCATAATTTCCAAAATGTGCCTGGCACTAGTGGAAGCACAACCTGCAACTCCCAGCTTGCTGAGACCCAGAAAGAAGCAGCAAACTTCTGTCTGTGTGCAGTAGCAAATGTAGCAGTAAGACATGCCCAGCACGGTCTGGTCCCTTCAAAAGGTGCCAATAACCCCAACCAGAACAGGATGTCAGGATAATGCAAAGAATCCACTTTTTGCCCCAGTTGTCCCTGCCATCAGTCACTGTGACCCCTCCTCCTAAGTAAATGAAATCAATCAGCAGGGATTTCTGTAAAATACATAAAACAGTCATCTTCCAGACTCTACCAGAAGATAAATGGTTCCAGACATTGGACTACAGCCATTTTCCCACACATGCTACAGTGTTTTGTCATCCATATTGGGCCATAATAGTGAGTGGGTTTTACTTGTTGTTTTTTTTTCTCAGTCAGCAGCCAATGCTTCTGCTTCTAACTCGTACACTAAAACCACAGCAACAAGACTAATTTTTCTGTACAGTTTGTAATAGAACAGTTTCAATCCCAATCAGACAGTCTGGGGTCTTGTGCAGAACTTTGACACTTTTCTACTACAGATGATATCGCCTTATCGCTCCCAGCTGGAGATCCACAAACCTTTTTAGGATTAAACCATATCACCCCAAATATAAGCCGCTGAAGTGAAACGAGCAGGAAATCATGAGCAATGCAAACCTTATCTGAGAACCTGCTAACAAGAAATAATAGGATTGCTTACAATATCTCATGCTGGCTTTTGTGCTAATTTCAAAGAAGCATACAACTATATGACAAAAGATGCATCACAGTGTGAGTCTTCAATTAATTTTAACGTATTTTCAAGCAAGTCCTTAAAAATCTGTTAACATAAAATGCACTTTGGAAAGAACCATGGGGTTTTTTCATTATTAAGAAATGTGCAACCAAATTCTATCCTTAATTAAACCAGGAGTAATTTTATTAACTACAGTAGACTTAAACCTGACTTGCATCAGTGTAACTAAGGGTAGGATTTAGCCCCGGGGTGTTTATACACTGTAGTTCCAGTTAGTTTAGATCTATTTGGGTGGGAACTCCTTTCCCCTTTCCAGAAAAAATATTCTTGCCTACCCTTTTTCACCTCGCAGCTGGGGCCAAAACAGCCTTTTCTTCTAAGATATTTTTCTGAAAGGTTACGAACAAATCTTATCCTCGACAGGATAAGATTTGTTCGTAACCTTATTTTATTAAACAAAATAACACCCTCTGAAGTAAGGGACACCAGCAGTTTTAAAGTTTGTTTACAAGTTTTTAAACAAGCCACCTCAAACAGATAAGCTTATTTACATCATAAAAATAAATAAAAACTTTAAGTAAAAGCTATTTAATACAGGAGCTACTTATGTCTGTTTTCAAAGCTGAAAAGCCCTTTCAAACAGTATTAGCTCCTATATTAAACATCCCTGTTCCAGTATAGAAACTTACTGTCCACAGATATCCTTGGGCTCCACTGTACCTCTGAACCAAAATCACTTTCTTCTCTACTTCATTTTCTGCTCTCTTGAAATCGGATTCCCAGCTCCTGACAGATGGCTCCTCTGTCACCGAGCTCTGCTTCCGCCTCCTTATCGCTGCCAGCTAATACTTCCACAACGCTTAGCTGCTGTCTGCGGAGCTGTGCTCTACATCATTTCTACTCTGATCAATGCTCCGCTTGGTTTTAGGTTGGTTTCTAGTCCCGCCTCCTGCTCTTGAAGAAACGAAAACTCACAGCTGGATTTTCTATAAATCATCCCTTTTAAGAGTGGCTGAGCAAGTATGGCAAATACTACAGCTAAGACCTTCTGCTCTATTTGAAACTTCAAAAACAATTCCTCATCTTAATGATGCACACATGAAAGTTAATCATGTACTAAAATCACTAATACTGAAAAATAGTGGCCAGATAATTGTGACCTTCAGGGCTTAGATGCTGATTAATGTAATACAAAACTCCTCTCTGTTCCAGGGGGGGAATATGGTAAAACCTACTCCCTCGGTGAACTGCTTTATATAGTGCTGTGCTTTGAACAGAAGCTTGTCATTCTTAAGAAGATAAATTTACGTTTGCAATACAGAGCTTTCTGATGGACTAGCCCAGTGTACATACTGTTTAGGCTAGCAGCCCTAAGCTTGAAAGAGCCTTTACCATCCCAGCAGCTCTTCTGAAGTGTAGGCAGGAAATATTTTTATTTTCTGCACAGCACTAGGTGCACTACACAGTGCTGAGTTCGTTATAATGTTTAACAAAGCGTGGAGTATAAAAGCAAGGTGGTACCATAAAACCAGAGCTACAAACTTCGTTCCCATGAAAACAGCAAAACAGAGCTGAGTTTCTGTAAACTGTTAATTGTTCTAATCCTCCACCCTCCAGATCTTCTTAAGAAACTGTGCTGTGGAAATGAAAAATGACTGGGCAGATCTGGATACAGTCTGAATGGGCTGCAAAATCCTGGTGCTCTCTCTGGGGTTTTTCCATGGTGAGAGCTGCATCCCAGCTGAAAGTGTTGCCAGGGCTAAAACCAACTCCTTCTTTACTAACAGCTGCCTGTGTCCTGGTGGCCCATGAGTTCCCCTGACTGCTGTCCACACTGAAGAGCAGCTGAGCTGCTGCTGTAGGTTCAGTGAAGAGCTCCTCAGGTTTCCAATCGGTGAAATGCGCAAGAGCAGCATGTGCCAACAGCAGCTTTTCCCCAAGTGTGCCGCTCAGCTCCCAGCAAGCTGGGACCCGTGGGCTTCTCCTGCCAGCTGCTGGAGCTGGACTACTGCATCACTAGTCTTCTATGGGTGGATCTCATCCCATTTTGAGTCTCTTCCACCCTACCCTACTGTGTTCCAAAAATGCAGTGGAAAAACACCAAAAAAAGGACTTTTGTCTATTTATTCCGACTATCTGACCACTTCATTACATGCCCCACAATTCTCCCAAGTTCAGTTTTTCCACGTGATAGATGACTTTGTGTGCTTCTGTCAGATCCAATTTGGCTGTCTTTTTTCCCTAAGCTGAAGAATCTCCTCTGTTTCATTCTGGGGCTGGTCAGCCTTTCTGCTCATCCCCATAGGTACTGCTGCTCCCATAAACACTGCAGTCAGCCCTTTAGTTCACGTGATAGATGCTGATGTCACAGAACCCAAGCTCAAGCCTTGCTCCGAATCCATGACTGACATTGTTGAAATGGGAAAATATTCTCATTTTCTTTGCTTTCAGTTCTGCAAACAGTAAGTGAGGACAGACGTCACCTTGTGATCTCCACAGTAAGTGAGGACAGACGTCACCTTGTGATCTCCACCACTACGACATGAGTGAATTCTTGTGACTTGCACACAAGAATTTCAGAACAACCACACCGGACTAATTTCCAAATGGTTACTAGCCTGGCAGCCTAGGAGAAAGCAGTATGGATTAAGTAGCCAGGCATGCTCTGAGCCAAGGACAACACCACTCTGATGCAGCTACTACTCTCTTAACCAGCAGCCATATGACACAGGCCCTGGGCCCCTATCCAAGCTGTGACTCAGATCTGAAGTTCTGCAACGACAGTGCTCTCCTGTGGATGCACTGGTTGATCAGTGCCAGTAATTTGATGATGGAGAGTGAAATGAGTGTGGGCAAAGCACTATCCCTGCACTCAATCCAAATATGTAATGGTAAATACAGCAAATCTGCTTTCGAGGTGCTGTTGTACAGTCAGTACTTATCAGCTGTCAAAACCCCCCACATAACCGATTAAAATTACTTGTTTGACCTTTAAAGTGTACTTGAAAATCCATAAATGAGACCCATCAGTACATATCGACTTGAATAATAACAGAATTTTGAATCTCTAGAAAAGGTTTCCAAAGAGATTAAAGACTCAATACTACAGTGTGACATGCACTATATAGATGGAGATCTTCCAAGGACTTTTATAGAGCATTCTGTTTAATGTCAGGAGAAATATACAGAGGGAAAGATTTGCTCTTTCTGAGATTGCTGACCATCACCTGAATAACAAGAAAAAAAGTTTGCTGCAGTTGGAAATAAATGAATTTATTCTACATCATCCTCCATGTGCTTTAGTTCCTGAGAGTGCACTGAGTTCTTTGGGGATGAAAGGGAAGATCTGCTGCTACCACTAGTGAGTGTTCAGTTCACAGGCTCAATCTGGAGTAAATCCCCAATAAGGCAGCAAAATGTGGTAGCCTAGATGATGGTTTATCAGGACTTTTTCTCTCTGAAAATCTTCTATTGGGCCACATTACTTGCTAATTGTGAACACAGCCCTACAGCAGCCCAGTACGGCTGAACCCAAGGCCATGGAACGAACTCAGGTCCCAGCAAAAAATCACCTGCGTTGTTTGTCCCTGTTTTGGACCACTTCTACCAGCTTCTTCCTAAGCAGTGTGAACACGGGTCCATCTGTGCTCCCTGGCTGTGGGATCCCTGACTCTCCCTTGGTTGGTAGTACAGATGTTGTCCCAGGGATGAAGAACAGCAGGATAGTTCCTCCTGTCGCTGTTGTGCAGCCCTCACTTCCCCCTCACATGGAGATGGTTGTGAGATTTGCCGAGACCCTGCTGGCTCACCAAGCTCACAAATGGTGTCAGCTCCCCATAACTGCACTGGGAAGGGGAAGGAGAAGGAATAAATGACTTGCCATTTCCCCCCAGTGACTTGTAATTTGAAGAGCTCAGACTTCTCCATGCAATCAGGATATCTGTGCTTGCTTTGCCCTGAACTCTTTTCAGGAGTTGTATATATTTAGTATGTCAAGCCTTCTACCATAAGGCTGTCTGAGGAAAAGCTTTAACAGTTTAGAGGCACTCTGATTGTAGTCTGTTTGCTTATAATGTGGTAAACAGAATTATTAAAAACCTTTCATTTAGCATCTTAAAACTGTAAGGTACTCAGGAACACATTATTTCTTCTTATTGTCAGATTTTGCTTTGCTAAGACAGAATGCATGAGACACTAGACAGATGTGGGAAAGCCTTGAGCTCTTTGAGAAGAAACAGCAGGTATGGGGACACTGACGGAAAGACGGGCAAGATGAAGATGCTTATATATGAAGACGAGCATTTGTGTCTGCCTACAGATCCTCCACACCACTGCTCTGCAGCCTTCCTTCTCTGATAGTTTGGACATCCATTTTCAGCTGGAGCTTCTCCACAGCTGAGCTACACTTGGGTCCTCCAGCTCAAGTTCGCCACATTAGTTTTCACCATCCAATTGAAGGCAACAAGATCAGCCAGGAGATCTTTGGATCCTGGAGACTACAGCACAGCCCTATTTCAGTCTCCTTTGATAAAACAAGCCATTTCCTCTCTAACAATTTTCCTGAATCCTCTAATGCAAACTGAATGGGGGCTGGATCATGGAGAATGAGAACTGAGTGCAGCATTGCAGATGTGCCCCCCTGCACCATGTACTCACCTCTCCCATGGGAATACACTGCCAGACAGAGCTGATGGCCAGGCTGCACTGCCAGCCCACATTTCAGGAGTGACTTGCAATTATTCTCCAGTCTGCAAACGCACTCAAGCCTTTGATCTCCTCTGTTGCTCCCAACTGCCAGCCTCCCAGATTCTGCCAGCATTTCCTGCTGCTGTTCCCTAATCACACTACCACACCACTGATAACCACGGTACAACTGCAAACTGAGCTGCCTGCAGAGGGAGGGCACATGGAGCCAGTGCCCCGCTGCATGCCCTCTTCCTTTCATCCCACTTTCTTATTGCATGTCCTCTGCTAACCCTAGCAGATTCTAGAGGAGAACTTGAGGCAAAGCTTTTACTTTGTGCTACCAGGTTTCCCCTACAAACACACTCATATTTTCTCCTAAAGATTATGGGATTTGAAAAGTTATAGAGATGAGGGAACTGTGCATCACTTTCAGTGCTGCACACTTTCAGCAAGTGCTGCATCACTTTCAACAAGAAAACAAGGTGAAAGGAAATAAAATACTGGGTTATTACTGTTTGAAACTCTGCATCAAAATGGATACTTTGAGGCAAAATCAAAATAGAAAAGCAAATTGAAAACCTCCTATCAAAACCAGAAAATTTTAAATAACAACATGCTGAGTGGGGATTTTTCTCCTGGGCAGTTTTCATACAGTAGATGCTCTTATCTCTGACTGCCATTTCCCAAAGAGATCCTGAACTATTTGTCATTCATTTACTATTGTGGTTGTCACATAAAGTAGGACAGTTGTGCTACCTCCACCTGATGAGAAAGCCATACACTTTTGCATTTTAATATCAAACACATTCTTTGAAGGATCAAAATATGCATTACCTAACTTACTTTTCAGAAAAACCTCTCTCACTTATACTTGGTCCTCAGTTAGTCTTTCTCCTGCTGGAAAATCTCTGGAGTTTACATGGCATATCTCTGTGTCACATGCATTCCCTTTAATAGCCAACATAAATGTTTTTCAACTCTGGACTCTACAGCTTGGCTCTCACTTATGAAAGCCAAGCAGCGCCTCTCTGCTTTGCTCATCATGCGACCAAAGGGCTGCCGATCTCCCGCTTGTCTTCCTGCAAAGCCAGAGCTCCCAGAGCTCAATGCAGTTCCCTTTGGTTTGATCGAACTGATCAGCTGATAAATTCCATCCTGATTCCAAACACTCTTCAGCAAGCTCTGTTTCCCAATGTTTTTCCCTTCCCTAGGACCAGCAGCGCTGCACTTGATTCAGTGGCACCTCCCGCTCGCCTCTGTGCTCCTGCAGGCTGGGGCCTGGGAAAGTGTGGCCGTACACTCCTGCTAAGGGGATGTTGTGTGACAAGGCATCTCAAAGGCCCTGAAAGTGGCACTTGCCATGCTTCAACGACAGCAAGCCCTGCTCAGCATGAGGTTTGCTTTGTGGATGACAGAGGCGTGGTATTTCATTAGTATGTTAAAATGCTTCAAAGAGCTCAGAAATAAAAATTCTTGGAATTGCTGCATGAGTCAAAACTTTAAAAAGTTTATATTAAAATATGAATCACAGGCTTGCTTCAAGGGAGGAAAAAAATTCTTGTTTTCAGCAGAAAGTTAATTGGGTGTCCTGAAAATCAGTAATTAAAAACTCCATTAGTAGACAATAATCATCTGCAGTGCTAGTTTCCTTTTGTACATAAAAGGCTTTAAAAGGACAGAGTAAGAGAGAAAAGTTCAGCATCAGCATTTGCCTCAAGACCCAATGCACCTGGGGGCTGGCCCAGCATCCCTTGTGCAGGGAAATGAGAGAGAGAAGAGATATTTTTGTTGCTGTGAATAGAAGTTGGATTTCTGAAGTTATATGCCTTCACTATATAAAATTAACTTGGTCACAGACAAACCTGAAATGTCATCCTGAGGGGCAGCACCACCATCGCTATCATCCCCCATGCACATGTCAGAGAGAAGTGCCACCACCCTGGGCAGAAAATGCAGCCACTCTTTGCTGTGTGAGACTGGAAGCAAAGAATATGGTTTCCAAATTAAACAGCGGGAGTAATTTCTGCCAACAGGATGTAATTACTCCTCTTGTAAAAGAGCTGTGGAACACTTAATGGTTTCGAGCACTAATACATATGGAAACAGAGTGCTCCACAAATACCTAGCCAAGTGCTAGAGTACCACTGGCGTGGGGAGCAGTAAAAGACCAAGAACACATCCTGTACTGCCTAAGACTTCAAGGGCCTCCTTCCAAATGCTGCTCTAGTGGGACTGCTGAAGTTTCTGTAACAGGTATGGTCACTGCCCAGGGTGAAATTTCTTGTCTCTCACAGCAGCTATAGTTAAGGTAGCTGACTGTGTCACAGCCCCAAATATAGATTTATCACCATCATATCTCAATGCCAGGTCTGTGACTATTTCAGGAAATTTATCTGACTAGACTGCTGTCTTCCCAAACATCTCTTTATGAACAAGTAGGATCTGAGGCTATGTCAAATACATCAAGGTAATTCCATAGGATATATGGAATCTCAAAGTTGATGTGCTACTGCTGCTGATTTTCTTAAGGCCAAACCAAAATACATTTCCAGATCAGAAATAAATAACAGCATCTAAATGCAAAAAATTTTAAATTCTGGCCAGAACACTCCCAGCATCTGAAAGCCCCTTCATAGAAAGTGTGTTTGTTGAGTGAAGGATGTCAGGCCTTAAATACCCTATGGCAACTCAACTCTTACATTTACATGCAAAAATTCATAGCCATACTTAGGAAAACAGACAAGCAGAGTTCTGCACAAAGCAGCTCTCCTGGTACAAGTTTTTTACTACCTCTACTACTGCAGACTGGAGCTTGGGAGCAAACAAATGTTCCAGCACCTCCTCTTTCACTTCCACTGAAAACATGAAGTTTTCACAATACATCCATATACATAAGACCTCTTGCAATAAAACCAACTCCACACATACCTCTCAGAGTATCATGCATTTCCCAAGAATTTCAAGGTGGGATTTGTTAAAATTAAGAACAGTACTTCTTATCACAGGAGAAAATTGTCCCTAACCAAGAGGGAAAGACAAAGCTTTTCTGCACAGCCCTGCTGAGGAACTGCTCTGGAGCTTAACAGGCTGTAATCAAGATATCAGAGGTTTATTCTGAACAAGCACATAGGGGAATGGGCATGAATTCTCCATATTAGCAGTGCCTCTCAGTGTGTGATTCTCCCATCCTTAAAACTGACTGAAGAGAAAAGAAATGAGTCTGGTTGGTGACTATTTCGCGATATTAGATTTATTTTTTAAACATGCAAAGATTCTTTTTGAGCAAAAGTCAGCGTGATTGAGCTATGAAACATTGTCTTCCTGACCTTTCAGAAATCCAAAAAACTAACATTTGGTTATTTGGTCAGTTATGCTCTTGACAAATTCATTTTCTTTCAACACACACAAGCACAAAAAACTTTACTAATCATATTTCTACTACCATTATCCTTAAGATCTTTTAGCGTGATTTACAGAGGAGGAAAAAATGAAAGAAAAACAAAAACTGGCAGTACATTATGCAGCTTTGGGCAACGAAGATGATGGATTCTCCCAAAGTAATTTCCTGCAAAGTGAGATTTGATATAAGGAACTTGATTATGTATGTCAGTGCTGGGAAGGTACCCAGACATGTGAGACTATCATTTACAACTAAGGCAGCCAAGGCAGAGGCCACTACTGGGTTTTAGAAATGAAGAGCATTAGTACAAGGGAACAGAAAGAAAGGATTTTCCAGAAGAGTTGGAGACAGCAAGATTTTATTTAACTTACAATACTCTACTGCCTCCTAAGATGGTCCCAATTAGACATATTTCTGCGTACCACACTTGGTGAATGATGCCACACTTGGCCTTGTCCTCCTCTAACTCTCTTGGCAGAAGCAACAAAGACTTCCTAGCACTAAAAGGCCACACTGTGGTTTTGTTTTCAAAAATCACTTCTAGGAAAAATGAGAGGGTAAAAAAAACTTCTGTGAGATTCTCTGTATCCAAGGACAAAGCGGAATGGTTCCATGTGAATCATTTTCAGTCTTTGCAGGCTTGGCATTTGTGGTATGAACTCAGAAAAGTCATTACCAGTAATTCTCTCATTTCAAGTGTTTGCAACACATGAGAAATAAGTGCTTCTGAAATGAAAACTCCCATCGTAACCACTTCAGGTATGCTTACAGATCAACTTCCTACAACTTCAATCTAAACCAGTTTCTCTATAGTTGGAAAATATTTTTGGATGCTCTAAGTAAACCAAGGCATTCAACAAGTGACTTGAGAAAGAGGTTTTCAAACAAAAATGTTGCAAGAAGTGAGACATGATGCAGGAGACAACACATTTCCGTTTTTTCACTTGAAGGACTGCTTGTTTTGTTGGATTAACCCAAAGTAAGCCTGCAGTCCAGCCATGTCTTTTCTCCCATCTTTAATACAGCCAAACAAAAATAAGGAGAAGATAATGTATCAAATATGCAGCCATTTGGCAGGAAAGTTTTAATCTAAATTAATTCCTTTGTTCTTACTGACTTATGGAAACTGCTTCTCTGAACTCTCATGAAGAATCTGTCTCTGAGCTTCATTTTTAGTTGCTATATTTAATGACTGCTGTTATAAACCATTCTAAATAGGGAAGCTAAAACCGGAAAGAAAATACAAGATTTGGGTCTTCCAAGCACCAGTTTAGGTTTATAAGCAACAAAGCAGGCAGTGTGCTGTGGTGGGCTGGGCAGTACCAGCAACCTGGAGAGTCTCCCCTCTCCCTACCCAGAAGGACTACCTGATAGTGTCATGGAAAAGACATGTTTTTAAAGTCTACAATAACCAAATCATCAAACAAAATTAGGGGTCAGGAGTTCTACAGGCACATGTACAAATGTGATTCCCAAGGGATTTCAAAGCAGCTTTTCCCAGACATGCAAACTCTCTCTCCGATGCTGTAATTTTTGTACTGTGTGAAGTTGCACAATAATAGTCTTGCTGTTAGAAAACGCATTAAAGTCCCTCCGTGACACAGGCACACCTACTGACACAAACGCTGGAGGCACTGGTTGTGAAATCTCCGCACCTCCGTCAAATCAGCCTGAAATCAGGCTCCGGAGCTGCCGAGGGTGTGGAGACAGCGCACACAGAGGGAGTGTTTGCACAAGCCTTGTTTCCATAGGAAACCAGGGTAAGCACGTACCCATTTACAAAAAAATGGAGTTTTCCATGGTAGAGGCTGGAAAGTCCTGCAGCTCTGGCCGTTGCCCACTAGAGGCCGTGAAGCCCTTACGCCTGCCCTGGTCCCGGCTGTCGGAATCCACTGACGAGGAGATGAGGAATGGGAAGCACCGAAAACGAGACATATTTTCTTCTGACAGTAAAATCTTAACACTTCCTTAGTGCAACGAGGCACCCCAGTCCTGGCAGGCCGGCGGGAGCAGTAGGACCTGCTGTGGATAGCCAGCTCTGCTCACCTACCACTGGAAACCTGAGGAGGAGATGGATGAGGAGGATGACCAGGAAGATGGGGAGGACAAGAAGCTACAGCTGGCTGGAGGGAAGCTACTCCTCTGTGACAAGCCCAAAGTAAACAATGAGTAGCCAAATTTAATGGGCCACTTTTAAAATCAATTGTGCCTTTTGAACATCACTCAGTCATTGGAGCCTGGCAAGCTGCAGCAGTCAACAGAAAGGATGCCAAGCATGAGGGGGATTTAATGAGCAGAGTTTGCTGGAGAACTGCAGCAACAAACACGTGTGCACAGAAAAACAACGTGGGGGCTGGTTTGCGGGGAAGAAATCCGAAGGTGTCTTTCCATACGCTGAGAAACACAAAGGGGTAGTATAACAAAAAGAAGCAATACACAGTTCCTCCAATTTAACTCCAAACAGGACTTTGCTGGTTATTCAGAGATTATATTCCACCCCTCTGTGAGTGACACAGGGAAACAGACGAAAATTAGGAGAGGAGACCTGCCCAGAGCTGTGCTCTAAGGGAGTACATCAAACCTGGACTTCCACAGGAGGCACAGGAACATGGCCCCTGCAGAGCCTAAGGCTGGAAATCACATCTAAATGTCTTCTTGCAAGCTTGTGACAGGTTATCTAGAAAACTACAAAGGGTCAATGTAGATCAGATTCTTGTTCACAGCTATTGATTGCCCTGCTTTTTGCAATGTTGAATTTTATCTGCCATTGTGCTGTGCATACACCTAGCTAAATTATGCTCCGTTTAAGTTCCTTTGTGTTCTGCCATCTGGATTAGTTAAATACTTTTGTGTCTTCTGCAACCTCTGTCATGTTCCACACTTGCGCCACAGATCATTAAATAGCATAAATATCGCACAATTCCTAAAATGAAATTTCAGGACAGCCCAATAAAAACCAATGACCTCAGTAAAAATGTATATTTATTTCTCTCGTATTGCTCTCAAGTACTTGGCAACCTTGTGGTGAAACATTCTATTGAGACTGGGGAATGTGGGTTTAAGTACCTTCTGGTTGGTGGTCAGACAGCAGAAAAGCATTAAGGTATGATGAAAAATGTGAGTGCCACTGTGTCCTTGGATGGCTGTTTTACAAGAAACTAGTGATCAGGGAGTTTGTGTCCAAGTGTACAACTCGGGCTGTTCGGTGTGGAAGAAGAGGATTTTGGCTTTTGCATTTCATGATATTTAGTGGCAGGTGTTGGTAAGTACCTCAGTGCAGGAGACAGTGTTTGGGTTGATGCCCCTTGCCCTGGTGGGCTGAGGCTGACAGCCGTCCCAGCATGGCGTGATGGGGATCCTTGGGCTGTGGCACCGGGCTTGTCCCAATGCAGCACACAGGGATGCCACAGCAGAGCTCATGCTGTGACTGCAGCTCCAGAGCAGGAGGAGACCAGCATACAGTTTGTGCAGGGTGCAGCACACCCTACATACCAAACCCATGTGCTGGGAGCAGTGTGCAAAGCACTGTCTGGGGCTCTTGCTGGGACTGGTCCTTTATCAAAGGAGGATAAACAAATTTAAGACAGATCTGGCTGCATTCATGAACACAACACTTTTTTTGTTAAGGAAGCAGAAGTCTGTTGGTTTGCTACTGAAAGAAAAATGTGAAAGTGGCACGAGTGTTTTTCCGCTTTATGAAGGCAACTATGAGGGAGGTGGGTGCCTGGAGATGTGGAAGCACATCCCCACGTCAGGCTTCCAGCCCCAGCTCCACTGGGCAGCTTGCAGTCCCCCTGGCCAACACTGAAGGAAAAGCTGGATCCTTATCTCTAACATGTTCCAGTTGGGCAGCCCTGAGAGCAGTCCCAGGTGTTCCTACAGTCTCTAATCCCATTAGGGCTCTTTTAAAGCAAGTGGTTTGGGTTTTTTTCCTGGTGTCACAGAATTTACACTTAATGGGTTTGCAGTTATTAGGCAGTTAGAGAAGTTATTTGCACTTTGCAGTTTGCTGCCAGAAGTGTAGCAAGAGACAAGCACTGAGGTCCTTGTGAATCCCACAGCTGCTGTGACTTTTCCATGTGAGGAAGGAACAGTTGCCGGAGGCATTTCAGAGAAATGCAAGAACACAGGAACAGTTCATTAATACTGGAAGTGAATTTGCAATTACCAAGAGCAGATGGTCAGCTCACACAGTGAATGAACCTTAAACCATCTAGACTTACAAGACTACTGCAAACATTGAAACACTACCNAAAAAGAAAAAAAAAAAGAAAAAAAAAATCCTACGTGCTCACAGTCAGAAGTCAGCTTAGATTTGGATCCTACATACAGTGGCTTAAGTCCAGATAAAGCTGTCAATATTAAACTGAGTCAGTGGATTTACCACAGAGTTCATGCCCCTTCTTTTTACTTGCATAAGAAACTCTCAGAGCAGTCCAAGATAAGCAAAAATAACAAGAACCTTAATAAAATAACTGTATCAGCATCATTAATAAAGCTAGGACTCAAGCTAATCCTCCCTTGTACCACTGCAACTCAGCTGTATCAGAGATGTGGTAGCAGCATTAATAAGAATGCAAATCAAAGCTGAAGTTACATGACTAAGTTTTTCATTACTTTATAGTCCACTTACAAAAAACACCATACACACACTGCTTTAACAAACGTATCTGTGATGCACTCCAGAGCTGTTGAATTCTTTCCATACACATGCTGCTTGTAAAGACTCTGTGAAGGAGCTTAAGAGAGATGTGTATCTTGAAAGCACTCCTCAGTGCAGCTCATGGACAAATTGGAATTATTATTGCTATAGGCACGTAACAATACATATGTGCAAAGGGAAGGACTTGCTTAGCACCACGTGTATTTCACCCTGCCAGCTCTTCATTTGGCTTGGCAAACAAGACTAAAATTACTTGGGGGAAGAGGGAGGCTATAAGCAAAGAGCTCTGTTGCATGGCCCTTCCTGCATGTGTCCAGGGAGTGAAATGCAATGGCTCCACCAGCTCAGAGAAGGCCATGAAGTCATCCTTCAAAAGCTTTTCCCCTGGGACGTACGAGTTTCAGCAGCCCAGCTGTGTTCCTCTGGACAGCAAACAGCGAAGGCTCCCCAAGGTTAACACGACCTGCAGTTTACAGGTCTTTGTGAATAGGTGAACAACAGCTCCAGTGTTGTGTGGATGTCAAGGCAGCCGTCAGGGAGAGTCAACACGTCAGGTTTGCCAAAGCCTTGCACTAGAAGGTAACTGCAATTGGACTGCTCTCTGAAGACCAGCCAAAAGGTTGCAACAGCAACAAATGACACGGGCAAGATATGTGATTAAAAAAGGGATGGTAATTGGATTTTCAGCTGAGGAAGGGCTGTTGGCTTGGTGGCACTCGTGATCAGTGCAACTTGCTGAGCAAGGAATACCTTAACAAACTTAAGAGATAGATCCCACTAGGCAAGATAACTGCTAACAAAGTATCCAAAGATTTTTCCTTGGTTTCCTTCACAGACTTAAGGGTGTATGAACCTTTATTCACAAGCAGGACAGAATTTAAATTTTCAGGGATGTACTTGTGGCAAAAAGCTCAGGTTTATTTCGCATAATCAACTTAATTCTTCTCTTAAGGCAGAAATCTGCATAGCAGGTCAGTTTGTTTAGACATCATGATATAATTCAGCAATTTCCTTGTCTGGCTTCATGGCACAATGTACAAAAATACGTCAATGCATGTGATGAGCTTATACCACCAAAAGGCTACTCCCATACCTGCAGCAATAGAAAGTGTGTTGCAGGTGTTTTCAGATTCCTTCCCTTTACACTTCCTTTTCTAGCACAAAAAGCAGAAAACACAGGATACTTAAGGAGTTCTGCAGTGCCAGCTACGACATTGTTAAGACATTGGTATGTTGATCCAGTATCTCAGAACTGCTTTAAAGTTTTCCAAAACTTTAAGAAAACAAAGTTTATATCAGAAGTTATTTTGACAGAAGGTGATTTACATATGCATCTATTTAGTATGCTGAAATTTAGTATAAAAAACCTGTTGTCTATAAAAAACTATTTCTAGCAATATCTTAATAACTCTGGCTATTCTTTGAAACATTTTGCATTTCCCTGAAATTATGTGATCCCACAACTATTTTAGTAGTTTCTGCTATTGTATATGCAATGGCAATTCCACTTAGCCTCTGGGTCCAATTCTGCATCCGGTTTTGGCCATTAAAAATTAAATTGAAATTCTTTTTCTCCAGCAAATATTTACCCCATTGTAGACTGATTAAGTATATGGTAGCACTTGTAAACTGTTGTGATGACACAATACTTGGACCTCTCTCCATTAGCAAAGACAGATCTGGAGCAGACACTGGCTTAGATACTCAAGGATTTCAGATTTCCAGACACATTTCTAATTTTGTATAAACCATTTTTTTTCCTTTCTAAATCTGACATTGCTCTTCATTAAGGGCTAGGATTTGGGGGAAAAAAAAAAAGCAGAAAATCCCATGGGATTGAAAACAACAGATGTTGTCTGTTTTAAGCTTCCTTTATTCCAAATCACTGAATTTCGTGCTTTTAAGACTTTCGTGCATCTCTTTTCAGAGGCCTGTGATTTGCTCTTTAAATGGATTTTCAAGAGGCTGACTCTGACTAGAATGTATGTGAAAGAGATTTTCAATCTAAAATGCACCTTTTTTTTTTCAAGGAAGTTACTAGAAACAGAAAATATGATGGAAGCAGTATCAGGGCAGTATCACTGTGTATCCATACTGTGAGCAATAAACCCCACAGGATACCATCCCAGCAAGCAGGAGGCACATGCTGCTCACCTCCCACCCAAAAGCCATCCTGCTCCACCATTTCAGCACTGCTGAACTGCCAACCTCAAAATCCAAAATACTGCCCCAGCACAACCACAAAGGGATTTTAAAGCTTTCCCTAGAATAAATTTTCTTCCCTATAATAAAAAAATTTCGTACACTCATCTGCGCTCCATCCAGCCAAAGAGCCCCTGCCCTTAGGAGGTAAAACTCATTCCTTCTTCAGGTGAGTGACTGAATCCTTTGAAAAGATGATGTGATCATGAAGTCATTGATTCCAAAACGGTCTCGGTGAAGAAACAGCTGTGCAATGCTGTGGAAAAAATGCTGTGTAATTTGATCCCTAAGTATATGTCAGGGAAATAATAAACAAGCAAGGATGTTGGGGACAGATTTTTTTGAAACCTCTCAATTTTTTTAAAAAAATTGAAATGTTTCAAAAAACAGCTACAGGAATTGTTTAAATATTGGACAAAGTAATAGCACAGTGAGAAGCAGTAATTTCACCCATCTAAAAAACCCCACACTTGATAAATAGCTCTATCAGAATGCAGTGATATCTGACAGTGAAAGTCTCTTCATTCCAGAAAGAAAGCACAAGAAGAATGTCTGAAATGTGAGGACAGACAAATTCAAATTAGAAGTTAAGCATATTATTTTCATACATTATATTTCTTTTTTTTTGTCTCCTAATCAATACAGGGTGAATTTCTGGGAAGGATATTGAAGCCAAACAACCAAATTCTGTTTTCAACACAAGCCATTAGATAGACAGGAGGCCAGGCTAAATGAACTAATGGGTTTAAGCTTTACAAGGTCAAACCTTTCTATTAAGTGTCAGAAACGCTATGTTTACAGTGATTATATCCGTGGTCATTAATAAAAATAATTGGAAGTGACTAACCCTTTGATTTAATCAGATTTGCATTGGTACAAGTTCATTGAATTGCAGATGGAAGAAATATTAAACCTCATCCCTTCACAGATGGCAAGATTTTAACAATGCCTTCACAAAGCCTCAATTCATATTTTATGCCTTGACTTCCTCTTGTATTCCAATTTTTTTTTGCAACAGCACATGCACTATAGAAGCAATAGAAGTTAAGCTGTAATACAATTTTGTTTGCTGAGCTTGAGTGGATGCAAACATCCATCCTTTCTGAATTAGTATGTCAACCATGTTCTTTTATAAATAAAAATCTATTTTCAAGTGAGAAAAAAAAAGATGGATTTTCTGGTCTTCAGTTAGGCCATCTCTGCTTCCACATTTTGTACGCTTTTGTTGCTCCTGAGGCTCTCAAACACTGTTATTATTTCTCACATTCTTCCAGATTTGCTCTGGGATTCTTGAGCAGCTGGGAAGGTATGTGTCTGCACTACTTGCCCGTGCAGGAGATAGAGAAATTCAGTTGCATTTTCTGCAGGACCAAAAATGATTTTTCTAAATTTTCCTCCAAAACTAAATTCTAACATATTCACCTCTAAGAAATACCAAGAAAAGAGTGCTTGGCTCTGGCCTTTGCTAATGCCTCTAGATTTTCCAACTGAAGGACAAGGATGCAATGACACATTCTTTGGAATGAAACCAAGACCCAGGTCATTGACAACAGCTACACCAGGAGCAGCCAGCACCTGTCATGAGCTCCAAGCCTGGCAGTTCTGAGGTGTTTTCAGGTCACTTATCTTGAGTCCATGAACTCAGGAGACCCTCACATGAACAGAAGTGCCCTGAGCTGCACATATGAAATCCTTTGCCATGATTTCCAGGATCCTGAATAGGGCACAGGGAATCTGGAAACTTGAGTCTGTACCAGCTCAAGGGACCTTGGCTACTCTGGCTCCCTCAGCAGTCCACCAGCAGAGATATTGAAAGACGTGTTGGTTCACCGGAATACTGTCAAATCTGACAAGCTTTTACTAAAAGTTACAAGCCCATCACATCTCCCAGCCACAAAAGTCCTGAGAGAGTTTAAGTCTGAGTGACTAAAATACCAGTGTGCCCAGCAATGCTCTGGTGTACATTTGGACTGAGCTGGGGCAGCTGAGGTGGCTGAAGTGTTGAGTAGCAAAGCAGAGAGCAAAAAGACTTCAAACTTATTTTGAGCATGTGTACCTAGACTAGACAGGAGTGAGAAATGCCCATTCAGAGATACGGGATGTGCCAGCACACTATTGGCGATGAAACCACAGCAGCTGAGGGGCCAGGAGAGAGGAGTGAACAAAATTACATTGGATAACTACTGATAAGAGACTTAGCTAACATGCACATTTCTGATTTTCACTAATGACTGAGGAAACCCTCAAATACATGGCAGTTCAGCCAGTGGCTGTTGTCTCACTACTAAAAAATTGCCTATGAAATGAACTGAAATCTGGAAAATTGTACAAAATCAAAAATATTCAAGTTCAGCACTTGTTAACACATTCACTCCTGATATCCCTTCAGAAAAGATGTGTGGGCTTTGACGTGTTCCTTCTTTTCAGCATTTTTTCCTCATCAATATAACTTATTGTCACAGCTCTGCAATTCTTTTGACAGCTCTGATCTCTGAATTGCAGACTTGCTGCAGTTCTGAGGTTGACGGTTCACCTCGTGGTCTGGACTGTTTTTGTCCTGCAGAACATGGGACAGTTTTGGAAACAGAGCACACGCTGATGGCAATTATGATTCCCTACAGCAGCTTCCCAGAAAACTTTGTGGAAACTGTACTTTTGTCTGATAATTCATGTAGACAAAGAGTGTCCTATAAATTTCTGTAATTTAGCTTTATGAGAGGTATGCAAAGGTTTCATAAACAGTGTGGGGAAAGCACAGTTGTAAAGAAACAGAACAAAAAAATATATCCCTCAGCTTCAACACACTCATCTGGAGAAGTCAGCTACTTTGAGGAGAGACATAATGGTAACGTGCTTTCAAGAAGCAGCAGCAAGTTGTATACTTCCAGCCTGTTCCTGGGAAAACCCCTATGAGTGCAAAGAGAACAACTGTGAGACACTAAACATGCTGCTAATGTGCAAAGGCCTACGTTCTGGGGACAGAAGAGCATTCAGAAATAATTGAATCATCCAGGGCTGTGCTCAGTGCATACCCTAAGGTGATTATGTTCAGAATAGAAGCTTTCAGAATGTCATTTAGTAAATGAAAACAGAGTTGGATACCAGTAATAAACCAGTGCCCTCAAGCTACTCATTTTTTATAGTGACTTAATTGAAACTTACAAATCACTGAATGCCAGATGCCTGGGAAAGGGGGCAGCACTGAGACCAGAACCAGAGACACAGAGATCCAGCAACAAATCGTGATTTTGCCTCCAGTAAAGAACAGCTCATTGCTATAGTTTTCTTCCTCCGGTGATAAAAATGAGTCTGGTGTACTCTGAGTGCTCAACTGTACTCCCAGGATAGGTACAGAGCTGGGTACCAGCTTGTTTTCAACTTTCTAATTGCTAATTAGCCCAGTAAAATGAAACCAAGCAAAAAGTTTTGTTTTCTCTTTCTTATTGTAGCAAGAAGGCTGTTTAAAACTGCAGTAGCTCCTTAATCACATTTCTATTACCTAATTTGCAAGAAGCACAATTCTATTATCTTTCAAAAGCAAGCATGCAGTTAACTCATACTACTGTCACTCATTCAAATTATATATAACCATTACATGTGGGATTTCTGCCTTTTTATATACATTTAGCACTTTTTTTATCCTAAAAAAGAAATAAAACTTAAGCAAGATTTATTCCAAGTTTTTCAAATTAGTACTACTTCTTGCAGAGAGATGTCTCTGACAGAGTTGTTCTATTAAACTGTACACCACAAGAACTAAATTGGCTTTGAAAATGTAGCATTGTAGTTTTCCAAAGCTGAAGCATAAGAAGAAAAAGCATTTCTTTGGATGTAATAAATCTTCAGTGATGAGTAAAACATGAAGGAAGCCCTTCTCTTCTTGAAAGCAGCGGACACTCCCTTCCTTTCTAATAACGTACTACAAGGCAGAGCTCCCAGCCTGTCATTTTACACACAAACAGTTCATCAGAGTGGTTGAGAATGATTTGGACATGAGTCTGAACATGAGTCTGGGCACTGACATTACTTGCTCAAACCTGAATTAAATCATCCTGGGAGGGGAAGAGGCGTCAGAGAAGATCCTCAGCCTCCAAAGGCAAAGAACCACCCCCAGCCTGCCCATGCAGTCCTTCCTACCAAGGCATTGCTTCACTCAGGAGTTTTGGCTGCAGAACTTCTACAAACCCGAGTCTCCAGCCAGTGTCCCTCACTCTTGTCCTGCCTATTCTCAGCCCATTCTTCCATTGGTGAAGAGTGAGCATATCACACAACTGCAATTACCAGAGGATTTTGCAGCCTGCCTCTCCCATGCAAGAGTGCTTCATCACTTTCTGCAGAAGATTAGTTTAGTGTTAGTTGCTTTGAAGATAATTGCTCAACAACAAATTCAGTTCTTAACCCTCATTTACATTTCCTAGAAGTTCTGTTAAGCTAGTGCCTTTGGGGCTGATGCTTTCTGGGCTTAATCTCAGTCCAAAGGTGATTTTCATGCATGTAAATGTAAATTCAAACACTTTATTTGTTCTCAAACCAGACATACATATGACATTATTTTCCCCAGGACCTCATTCCAAAAGACTCTGTAATTGCCCAGTATTAGGAAAATATTTTCCAGTTCTCACTGAGCTCTAAGGAATACTCCAAGTAAGAAGAAAATCCTATTTCAGAGACATGAAAAAATGAAATAAGAAATAAAATTAATGCAGAACGGCATTGAGCTGCCTGATTTTCTCACTGGGGTTAGTGTGGGAAACCAGAGTGACACAGAGTATCCAAAGCAAGTACTTTATTTACAGTCTGAGACACTCAGTTCCATCCCCAGCCTCTCTGAAGGAGTTGTGACAGCCTCTGGCTATGCTCAGCACCCCTGAGCCCTTGCATCTGCCCCAGCATGTAGATGGCCTGAGCAGCATCTGCATCCTGGGGCCACCAAGCCCCATAAAGGTGCTCAGTCACCACACGTTGTCAGAAAATGTTAATTACCCAGGTTTTCAACAATTCAGACTCCTGGGCATGTCAGCACCACAAACATCCGTGACCATCCTGATATTATATATATACATATATAAAAATACTTCTCTTTCACTAAAAGGTGGCAGCTGGGGTGTAAAATCTGGTTCCTTGCACATCAAACCCCTGCCTGTGTGGTGTGATGCAATCTGTTCACATTCAGGAGAGAGAGCCTTAACTTAATTATGGCAACTGGTGTGGGGAAATTAATGATCACTGAATACTGCAAAATAGAAATCAATACTTTCGTGTCTTTCCTGAATGGTCTGTTGCTAGATAGATATTAATGGCTATATTTCTCTCACCCTGTGAATATTAATAAGGTAGCAGAGACTATATATATATCAAAGCCTTGGAAACAAGGCTACTGTTAATGCAGGTCCTCAGCAGTAACATGTTACAGCTACCAGCTGACTGATTTGTGGGATGCTAAGTAACAGCTACAGTATAACACAAGCCTTCATTTTCTATTCTGAAACTTGTTTACTTCTGTTGCCATTTATTAAAGTACTGTCCAGCTATAATTAAAAAGGACAGGACAACAAAAACCTTTAGTACCTCCTTGCTGTGATAAGCAAGATGCTTAAACGAGAGCTTAGACACTTGACAGGCAAGTACAAATGGGGCTAAATTCACTTTGATGAGCTGTGTGACGGCTCCTTCCACAAATGAGACACAATAGAGAGGCAGGTCATTAGAAATTACCCTGCAATGGGATGACTGGCACGTACAGCTTTTGCAATCCTATTAAGCTGTTGCCACCGAATGAAAGCACCTGCTCATTGCAGGGCTAGGTAAGATATGCTGTTTATACCTGGTGTGGTGGGCTGCCTGTGCTTGAGACACCACACTTGGGTAAATATGCCCAATGCCTCTGGCCTGATTCAGCTTGGGCAGCGATACAGATCTCAAATGAATTTCCAGGCATGAAACTATTGCAAAATGGATGTAATGCTGAAAGCCTGTCTTACTGTATCTGTTCCACTGGGCTGTATCGCAATTTAATAAATCAGAAAGTGTAGAGATCACAAACAGGTAAGCAGCCCAAAGGGTAAAGTGGATGGATATTGGGGTGTCACCTAATGCATGGGCCCTGACACGAGGGCCCAGTGGGAGAGAGGCCCCAGCTTGCTTCAACCTCTGACCAGGATATCTGATCCTTATACAGGGTATTTGCTATGGTAGCCACATCCCACATGACAAGCACACATGATGAAAATTCTGATTTTTTGCAGTACCAGACTGTTTCTCAGATGCCCAGGAGTACCACGAGTGCCACTTGGTGACCTGTTTGTGTGTGATTATCAGGCATTCCCAGTCAGCCCTGGGCATGGGCTTTCCATATGGTCATGAAGGCTTCCCTGCTGCAGTACAGTAACATAATGAAGCAACTATTCACTTATGACTAAAGTCCATTGCTATTTATGCCCTAAGAATATTTTTGTCCCTATTACAGTGAAAGTAGAGACAAATGTTATGTGATAGTCTCATTTTACCATCTAATGAAATTATATACCACGTTTTAACATGAGAAACCCAAATTTCCCACCAGGCAAAGTTTTAATTGTTTTTAATTACTGAGTGTGGAAGAAATACTGCGTATGTACTCATACATAAGCCATATGTACATATCATTTGCCTCTGGCCTTGCTATGTTTTCAGTTGCTGATAGTTATATCTTTCTTAGCATGTGCTCCTCCCGTCTGTTGTAACCAAATGTTGTTCCTAAGCCTATGCTCAGTTTGGAACCTACAATGACTCACCCAGTTGCTCAACATAACCTCCTTTGTTTGGGTGGAACTACACACAGTGCATGAAGATAAGGGTTAGAGCCATTACTGTAAGCTTTTGAAGCACTGAAGTTATTTTGTCAAATGACTATTGAAAGCCTGAAGCAATGGTACTGTGGCTGCAATGCAAATAGCAGTGTTCCCTGAGCTGACATGGGCTGATTTAAGAGACTTACTCAATGTGAGCAGATTCAAACTCGACAGGAAATGCCAGAGCTCCTGGACAGATATTACAACATGAAATGTGAATGATGGCCTTGCAGAAGTGGTCTGTGAACTGGCAAGTCAGAGGTCCATGTCCATTAGGTGCAGCTTTCTGAGCAGATCCCACTGCCACAGCTGGACAGTTCCTCTAACTGCGCAGGTGCTTCTTGAACAAATACCACTTCTTGGTCTCAGGCTTTGTTTTGGGCTTTCTCTCATGCTGCATTTGAAAAATAGGGGAAGCTCCCAGTTATAGGCTGAAATCCTCTTCTACCTATTTTTATGAGCCAATTTTTAATTCAAAACTTGGAGAAATTTATATGAAAGAGATCTAGTCCACAAAGACTTTTTGTAAGATTTTTTTGGTGCAATCTATGTTCAGACTGATTTCCTAAGGAAATGCCGCTGACATGGCCAGGCTTTTGTTTTTGGTCTGCCTCCCTTTCTGTGTCAGGCTCCTTATCGCCTCCACCAATAACTTTTGAACGAATTGGCTGGTTTGACAGAGAGACAGATGGCTCAAAGGTATTAAACTCTTACAAGTTTTGTGAAAATAAGCAGCAGGGTAATGGAAAGAGAGCCTCTTAGTGGCTCACTAAAGAAAAGGCTTCGGCACAGATTCAATCCTGATTAAGCCAAAGAAAATCTGCACAAAGCTGAACCCCGACGTGCAAACTCACCACAAACAAGCCTTTGCCAGGGCTGGTGTTCATGAACTAGTTTGTGTTATCTATTGCAAAGCAAGCATCATCTTGTTTACTGTAGAAATAATAAGCTAAATTTTTAATAAGGACACTGCTGAGGCAGTTAATAGGCAATGCAGTGATATTCATTAAGAAGAAACTGTAAGCCACAAGCCTTGTTGAACTCACACACTGCCTAACTTTGACAGTGCATCTGAGAAAAGAATTATATCAGTACTTAGGGCTCAGATCAAGATATCTGACATTGGCACATACATCTAGCCTCACACAGGAGGTTTGGCATTAAATAGATCGCACTTGGCACTTGTTGAACAGGCTCTTGAACACTCCCCCCACCACACACACATTGTCCTATAAAGAGTCTAGGTGGAAAAGGTCTGCACTTGAATCTGGCAGGAAGCTTTGATCAGACAAATTAGGACAGGCTTTTATGTGGAGTTCCTGTCTCTACAGACTGTGTGTTTGATGGCAGTGTCCCTGCTGGAGTCTCCTCTTCCATTATCGCTCACTGCATGATGCTCAGCTTACAAAGGACACTGCACTTCCCAATTTTCTTACCTATTCTGCACCACTTAATTGTTATGAGGACACTTGGAATGTTGGTATTTTAATGCTTACCTACTTTTTAATTAAATGTTATGACCCATAACTATACCAGTCTCTTTCTTAACTTCTTAGCTAAGAAAGAAGAGGCACAAGTCTGTATCTAGAGCTTTTAACCATATTTCAGTCTCAAACAGGGACACATAAACAGTGTCAAAATAAACAATGGCAACATCACACAGCACTGCACTCCCTTCTGTAGTGGTACTAAGCAGCGGCAGTGAGGAAAACTGCAATTTCTGGGTGGGTTTGAAGACACTGAGACCACTGGCACCTTTGTAGGCACCACCATCTAGCCTTCAGTCAGACAAATGTGCTCTCCACCAACCAAAACAGTGACAGGATTTTCTTCCTCTGGTTGCTATCTTCCCATGATGCAGTTTCATACACAAAAGCAGCAGGTAACTGCAGGCACAGACACTGAGAAAGGTAACTATTCTCCTCAGAGCAAAAGGAGATTCCTTCTCCTCAAGCAGGTAAATGCCAGACTTTCTGGGCATGTCTGCACCACACATTGCCAGCAAATCCTCAGCTATCTGCTTTTGGGGCCACCTTACTTCTGCAATCCTTTATACTGATGTGCTCCTTAAGGCAAGCAAATAAGGCCACCATCAGCCCAACTCACCTAAACTAACTCTTCCTGAGGCAAATAGTATCTTACATATTAGCCACTAGTTTCTCATACCTGGCTCTTCTCTCAAATCCCCATAGGGCCACTGCTTATTGACTTCTAACACCAAGACAGCCACTCTTTGAACCTGTGACAGTTCAGTGATGGCACCTAACTTCTGGGCTGGGATGGTGTTCAAATCTCGCATCTGCATGGTTGCCTCTGGCTAACCTCAAGAGCCTTATGCAAAACTACTCGATGCATTCCTGGTTGTATTAATCGCCATGAGCGTGTAATCCCCTCACTGGTGCACACCCTCCATGCCAGACATTCCTGTCTGCATGCAGCTGTGCCACAGGGATTGCAACAGGCAACAGCTGCTGTCCCAGCGGTCCCCCAGTGCTCATGATCTCACCATTCCTGTCTCGGGTCACAAGCCATTTTGTAATACCCCACAAATACCTCCTAGACTGGATCTACACTGTGTTGCAAGGAGGGCACAACCCACTGCAGAGCAAACAGTCCATCTCTGTGCACTGGCTCTGCACTGGCCACAGCTACAACAATCAGTAAGGAGGAGGGTGCACAGCCAAAGCCATCACTGCGTTACCCAAAAGCTTAACTGGGACAGCCACAGCGCCCCACAATAAGCTGGCACACGATTCACTGAAGGGTCTAAGGCACTAAGAGCAGAGTGATACACTGCCTCGAGTGCTGCCCTTGGGCATCCACAGGGCACAGCTGGATCTCCTGCATGGGTCTGAGCTGGGAAATTCAGAGGTGGAGCTGGCAATAAACCTTGCAGGAGAGAGGAAGGAAACAGATGACTGACTGATGGACGTGTTGCTGGAGTGCTTCCAAAATTCTCATGGGTAAAGTCAGCAGTACAGAGTTTCTTCCATAAATGAGTTTCATCTTCTCCATGGCACACGGCAGAGTTATTTAGGGCATATTGAGCATATATGCTGTTTGCATAGCTGAATTGTGCCGTATTGCAAGTGTCTTGGAACATACACGGGGTAGACAAGAATCCTTAATTCAGTCTACCTTCAGTGAGCTTTAATTCCACACATATTATTACAGTGCCTAAATACCTAAAATTATGGGAGGATACCCTCAAATGTATGACGTGGCAGTGTGGAGTTCCCAAGCAGCCACACTCCTGTGGGTGTGGCCCATTCTTGAACAAGCTATGGACAGGAAACCACACTTGTCTAAAGGAAAAAGAACTGACAACACATTGTGTGAAGTAAATCACCATAACGTTACAAAACCAGCAAATTTTCCTGATGCCAGTCTGGTAGTGTCCCTGTTGGGTCAGGCTGTTGCTAAGAACAGCTCCTGGGCCCCAAAGGGGCTTCTAGAGGGCCATGATGAGTTCCCCTCTAGCAGGGAAGCACTATTAGTGCTGCCTTGCACTCTGTCCTGCTTTCCCAGCTGCCAGGGAATTTGTACTACAGCCTCCCCAAATGATACCACTTGGGAACGTGCTAGTTTTGCTCATGAGTGTGTCTGCAGACGAGTGTTCATCTCTCTGATTTGTAAATGTGCAGCAATGTAGGCTCCCAAGTATAAAACTTGCATTTTTAACTACAGTTGATACATAATGAAAACATTCCAAATCCATGATTTTAAAAAAATGATCAGCTTACAGGCATATTTCCATTTCATTTTGTTTACAGAGTAGGGAGGCAAAATGAGAAGAAAAAAGGGTGAAAGGGGTAACTATACCAGCAGACTCTGTGCAGCCAAATTAAAATGTGCATAAACACTGAAAAAAAATATAAATAAAGTTTAAAAAAAAAAAAGAGGAAGATTTTGTTTAGACAGCCTCTTTTTAATGATCAGTGATCTTATGCATGCTAGAGTTCTGTCAAACATGTAAAGGCACATTGCTAGCATACTTTCTTAGCAGATTTGGAAGAGGGAGCATGTGTGGAGTGTGATAAGGAAGGAGGAAAGAACAAAATGAAAATGGCAGTTATGGAAAGTTATCTCTGTGGGCAGATGCAAAACATAGGGCCAAAATCTGTGTTGCTATTTCTAATGGTAGAGAGTGATAAGGCAAGAAAGTAAAGCAAATAGAGGAGAAAAATCAGACTAGTAGATAGATAAGCAATTAAATCAAGAGCTTAGACCTGTTCTGAACCTCTGCATTTCCCAAACATGCTCAAAGAGCACTATGATATCACAGGCACATTGCAGCCTCCTACCTGCTGATTCACATGAGGTTCCAATATTTTTCTTTATGAATATTGCCAGAAGAATCTGGCTTTTCTCTTCCTAAGCACTGTATGCTTTGCTTGTGCTGATCTCTCTCGAAATGTCAACTTTACATTTCCAATATCCACAAAGAAATTCTTAATAAAAAGATATGATCTGCATTTCAGAATGAGACCTTTAAATCCTTTAGCCCTGCCAGTTTCTAGGGAACTTTTGTTAAGAATGAAACACTCTGTTTAATAACTGCTTTCCAATAGTAATCAAGAGAGTTGCAAACATCAGTGGACCGCAGATAACAAAGGCAGTACAATCCAGGCAAGGGAAAAAAGGGATTTTATCCAGGATTCTTGTAAACAAATGTGAACAATTTAAAATATGTTCTGTACATAACCTTGCCATATTTTAATTAGATTTCCAACTAAGATACTCTGAATAGTCTATTTAAAATAATTCTGCTGAGTTATGACATAAGGACACATTAGAAATGTGCAAACAAATCCAATACACCCAGCTGCTTTTTCGCCTTTGTCTGCATTGCTTATGTAGCTACAGTCTTTGCTTTTAATTCAGTAACACTGCTGACTGACATTAAACAGAGCTGTCCCATTCCTCACTGCACATTCTTACCACCTACCTTGTAATAAAACCATACAAGCACAATCTTTTGGGCCAATGACTTGAACAAGTCATCCTTTAGTCACACTTTTACCAGACTCGATCCAAGGGAGGGAAGTGGCCGGGAACAAAACCAGCCCTTTTGGCAAGAATGTGCATTTCAGCTGGATTCCATGTCCAGCGACACTGCCCAGAGCAGGGGCTGAGCAGTGAGCTGCTCAGTTCTCCAGACCAGCACCCAGGTTACAGCCAACGCTGCAGAAACAAGTCCCAGGCCTTGCCCCACTCACCCCGAGACCCCAACCCATACTGCTTGTGCTGCCAGAACAAGAAATTTCATTCAGGTCTTCAATGGAGATAATTTTGGCTACAGTTTCAGTTCAGTTATAAGAGGTGTTACGTGATGCAGTTTTTAAATAAGGCCAAGGATTTCCCCCAGGGTGCTCCACGCCAGCTACTGGCCCTGACTGATACCATCTCTCTGATGTGCAGAGATGTTAAGCACCTCACTGGTGCCACACCTGTGACCTTGCTACTGCCATGCCTGTACCCTTGCCAATTCCTTTGGAAAGAGCTGTAGGGGAAAGGCCACATGAACTAAATAGTACTATTTCAGTGCCAGTATGCCTTCTGTGTGTCTTTCTATTCTGGCAAGGCAGTGTGATGTAGTGTACTTGAGCACAGCACTGGGGACTCTGGAACCGTAACTCCGGTTTCGCTGCTCTGCTGCCATCTATACTCCATCAAAATCTCTGAGCTTTGCTGTGTCCGTCTTCTGATCTTCAAATTGCAGTAACAGCTACAGATTCCACATTACAGAGATGCTACCAGAGTTTTCAAAGCTGCTGAACACCTGTCACTTCTGCTTACCTCAAAGGTTTCAAATGGTCTGAGGAGGAGGGTCAGGGAGATTAAAAAAACCGCACCTTTAAGGTCATGCTTTACTTTGAAAGCACCACTTATAAAAAATGGTAAACTTAATTATTTCTGCTAGCCAGTGGGAACTTTTTCCAGGTTTTGATGTGGTAGAAAACATGTCAATTAAGAAGAGACTCTAGTAAAGTTTTCTAGGTTTTCCAGATACAGAATCACAGTGGACTCCTAATATTCTAAAGTCCTTCAGGTGTTTTAAAGTCAAAATATTTTAAGCCAATACTTCAGATGTGCACTTTTTTGTTTTAATGAGTGATATATTTTATTATTAAAGCCAATAAAACTACTTATCTGGCTAAGCTAATTCCTGCAGTCCAGTTACTCTGATCATAAAAAAGAAATCTGTGATGGTCTTTGGCCTTTTAAATGTTTCCTAGAAAGAGTAAGCAATTTTTTTTTTTATATGTATGTTATCTGGGATATTTATTCCTCCTCCACTGACAGGAATTGGAACAGAGGATATTAAAAAAAAGTAGATAACAAAACTAGACGCCTATTTTTAGCTCCAAACTCTTCTGCTTTCATAGGACTAAAAACCTGTGTAGATTCATTTTCTTATGTGTACATCCCTGCAGTAGACCTGCATTTACTTGCCCTCCTTTACCTGAGTCATATTTGTAACCCTGGATAGATAATGGCAGTTTAAATACAGCTATCCGTTGCCTGGGGCAAGACTAAGACGCAGAAGCCAGGGTGAAAAACAACTTCTGATTCAGCATCCTTGGATATATTTGGTGGACTCCTCTATCTCCTGCATTAATGACAACAGTGACCCACCTTGTCTGTCTCCTTACCCCTCATTTGCCTTATATTTGATCTCAGTTGTGGCTTGTTCATTTGCTCTGCAGACGTGGCCTCACCTCGTGCTGTACATTGGAAATAAAGATACTGGGAAGGGTGGAACAGACCTGCCACTCCCCTCTTATCTCACCATGTATCTCTTCTTTGCTCCAAATTTTGTTAGATTAATCTGCAGCTCCTCAGGCTGGGATAAAACTGTTTAATTCAAACGGCATCAAATCATCGGACTTGACTGAATACACATTAACAGCTTACCAAGACAAATCACAATTAAACAAAGCTATAAAGTCAGTTTATTTTTCTCTGCTTTCATCCTATTTTCCTTTTTAAAGATTGCAGAAGAACCACAGGTTAGCTTCACTCAATGAATTATGGATCCAATACTGTGTATACTACAGAACTGGAAGGTCTACTGAGACTGACTTTGCAGCATAGTGCTTACGGCACAGATCAGTGAAATTGGAGGTCCTTGTTCAATTATCTGTGCTGATGTACAGTTATTCATTTATGTGAAATTGAAGAGGACAGATGTCACAAGTGAGAAAGGTTTACTGTTGCTTATGCCATAGGAATGTGGGCAAGATCTTGAACTTGGGTCATTCATAGACACAGCATTAAGTACACCATAACCCATGGGCTGTTAGGGTGCCGTTAGGGAAGGAGACAGAACAAGGAGGCTTGTCTTTAACTTGGTCTCCCATTGCATCCTTATAGGCAAACCAGGGAAGTGAATGATAGATAACATGGGTGACAAATGAATGGACCACTGGTCTCACAGTCTTTGCTCAGCAGTACAAAGTCCAGCTGGTTGTTGGTTACCATCGGTATACCTGAGGCAATGACACTGCGCTGATCCTGTTTAATGTCTTTAATAACAACCTGGGTGATGGAATAAAGTACATTCTCAGCAAATCTATGGATGATACCAAACTGTGGAGAAGTGGTTGAGATGCTGGAGAGCTGCTCTTCAAAGTGACCTTGACAAGCTGGAGGAACTGGCTGACAGGAACCTCATACACTCCACATAAGCAAATGTAAAGTCCTGCAGCTGGGATGGAATAACCCTCTGCAACCCTCAAGCAGACTGGGGCCAACTGGACAGCGACAGCAGAAAAGTCCTTCAGGGTTCTGTTGACAACAAATTGAACAGGAATTTTCCCTTTTGGCCATGATACCACCCTCGCACTGGGCTAGTGCATTAGGAGGAATGTAGCCAGCAGATCAACGTACATGACTGCTTCTCTGTCGTCCACACTTGTGAAACTACAGGCTACGCTGTTCATTTTGGGGTTCCTCAGCACAAGGACATCATGGGCATATCACAGCAAGCCCTGCAGAGGGCTGAAGCACTTGGCATAGAAGGAAAGCCTGGCAGAGCTGGGCTTGTTAACCTTAAGAAGGAAAGGCTAAGGGTAGGAGAGCTTATTGATGGCTTCATCTGCTTAACAGGAAAGCGAAGCCAGGGTCTTTATAGAGGTACACCACTGTAGGATGAAGGGCAACAGAAACAAGGTTTCAGAATTTTATATCAAATTAAACATAAGAGAAAAGAAAATTCACCATGAAGGTGGTCAAATAACATCACAAGTTGCCCAGAGCAGATGTGGAAGTTGCATGTCAGTCCTTGGAGATACTTAGAACTAAACCTGACAAGGTCCGGAGCAACCTGATCCAGCTGTCCCTGTTCTGAGAAGGAGCTGGACTGGATGACCCCACAGGTGTCTCTTCCAACCTAAATTATTCTGTGATTCTGTAAAGTTCTCAGACTTTTTGCCTGGGCAGTTCCTGTACATTGAAGTTTTGGAGGGTTTAGGATGTTTCAGTGAAGCAGACATATCAAATGAGAAATCATGGTTTCTGAACATGCGACTACAGCCAGGATTATTTCTTGCACTTTGTGGTGCTACTGAGATGCTCCTGCACATATTATTCTTCTGAAAACTAGAGCTATTTTGTTCAGCACAGTGTTTTTCTCTGCTGGAGATCTGAACTCTGGTTCTCTAAGACAAAGGAAAGGAATATGTGCCTTACACAGCTGGTGTGAAGTCACTATGTGACCATATGGACACAGCCTGAGCGAATGTCGCCTGAGTCCTACTTAAAACTAGAACCTGAACTGTATTTCAGTAGATTGCAGTTTGATTAAAAACAGACTGGGTGAAAACTCAAGTCCAAAAGTCAATAGTCATTTCAGTGAAATAGAACTATGTGGAGTCCCATGCATATTTTTAATCCATATTGAAGAACTTCTTAAAATGTCAAGAGTCCAGTCTGCTGAATGTAACATTTCCCTCCAGGTTTAGCTCCAGAATGGAAACCATCAAATCTCTGTCAATCTCTCATGTGAGCAAGAAATGGTCTAAAATTGCCTTGGTGCCAACAACACATTTTACAGATTGCCTGATACCTTTTGCACTTTTTCAGTGCAAAATTAAAATTGATCACAGAGAATATAAGGTAATGGAAAATCGAGTTAATCACAAATTTTCCATTTCAGAGAAGATGCAAGCTCAAGATATATTGGAAAAGAGTCTGTCATACCTGTGTGTCTTTCTAAACATTCCTGAAGCATAAATGTCACATGTATTTATTAGTGTCTCAGGCTGAAGAGTACACTAGTGCCATTAAAAAAACAAACTCTGCTAAATTTTGCAATAAGCAGAATTGCAGCATCTGATTTGACAACAGCCACTGCCAAAAAGATCTCCACTTCCACTAATAAAAGGATGACATGTAAAGTTTTTTGTTTAAATCAGTAAATTAATTTGTAACTTTTTCATTGCTACAAAGTTGCAATAATTGTTACTCAAAGGCAGGAAGTCAAATTTTACACTTACACAAATGCTAAAAAAACGACAACAGGGAATTTGATTATTTTTAGCAGGTAGTTAAAAAATCACTGCAGTTCAATATTCTAAACTCCTGGTACAAGCTATTTGCACCTCTTAAATCTTAATCCTGGCTTTAAATAATTTTTTTATAGCTTCAACATAGAAGCAAACCTAAATTCAGTATGAATTACATCAGCAGTTAAGTATCTAACAAGAAATTAACATCACTATAAATCTATTTACATTTTACAATGATTATTTAGGACAGCTGAGCCTCATATATGCTGAAAGAGTATGTCAGCATACAGCAGCTGCTGATAATAACCAGCATGTGTTGGCAGGAGCTTTTTTGTTTTCTGAAGATAATTAAAACTTGCTATAGTTTTCCAGCTGCTACAGAGTCAATAAGGAATACTTTAAAAAAATGAGTGGCGCATTTTTGATTAACTTTAAATGGATTGTGGCTACGTCTACTGAATATTCACTAAAAACAATTATTCTACAATTCTGGGTTTTCATAAGTTTTCTAAAAAACAAGCTATATGGCGATAGTTTCGACCAGAAAATTTGTAACTGTCAGCTTCAGGTGCTCAGGAGGAAGAAAGCATTCCGGTAACAGAAATGTTTTTCTAAACGAGAAAAGATACTCACTCAATTACTTGTGTCCTTATCCTTAAAATTCATGTGCTCAGGTGGCATTTTAAAAGCTCTGTTTATTGGTCTCAGCACAGATTTTTTTTAAAACCTTCTGCTCTTAGAAACATTCACCGGCACCACGGAGCTGTAAAAAGCCTTGCCAGTGTGGGAGTCAGTGGCTCTGCAGAGCTACCATGAAAATGACAATAGCTTTATACTGATACTCGTTCAATGGGGGATTTTCCAGGACTTCAGACCACAGTCTTCCTCCAGTTCTCACATGACATCATACCTCGTGGCTGGTGAAAACTGTCTTCCTGCTTGTACAACAACTTTTAGGCCCCATGCCCAATAGAGTCCAACAGCAATACAGCATCTTTCTTAACCAAAGCCTTCCACAGACCTGGTCCAAACGACAACTTTCTAGAACGATGCAACTTCAAAGGTGTGAGACATTTCTGAGTAACACCTAATTACTTAGCTGAAGTTAACCAAGCAAATGGTTTCTTGAATAACTTTTGTGTGCTTAGTTATGACACAATAATGGGTTTGAATCAAAGACTCTGATATCAGGGCACGACCAGTCCAAAATACCTGTTTGTCCTATCACTCTCTGGCCCCTGGCCTGGGCTGGTGACCATGGGAGATAGCAGTGTATAACAGGGCTAATGGAAATTGAAGTGACCTCTCCTTGCTGCTCTCATTGGTGGTGGTTTTCAGTGAGCACCTGAGGTGGAAACTGGTTTGCACTCTCCGACTCAAAGGATAATCCAAATAACGGAAAAGAAACTAAATTTCCCTCAGTGACAGTCCAGTTCTCTCACCCATCTTGACAAGCTGTGGATGTCAGAGGCCAGACTACAGTCCTGAAATATGGATCATCTGCTTTGTCAGTCTTAAAATAGACTTTCACTACCCAATATTAGAGAAAATAAGTATTACTGAAACAAAACGTAATTTAATTTTTTCTTTAGCAACTGCAATTATTTCCTTTTAAACTTCAGAGGCCAGAACTAATGAATTGATCTTCAGATAAGAGGCCACTCAAAATAGCGAAATAGTATGACTTTCAGCAAAAAACACTGCCATTATGCACCAGGGAGCTGAAACGCTTATTATGCAGTTCAGTGAAAACTCAAAAGACACAAAGCATTTGATATGACTGGCAGCAGCACTGCCTAAAAATAGCTCTGCATAAAAGGGAATTAAAATGTCACCGGAAATCTTTTCCTTCCTTCAGAAGCTGCTGGTAAACAGACCTTTCTTAGTCTGAACTGACAATTGCCCCATGTGCAAGTGCAAGGGCACCCCTTCGCCTCTTGCTGGCACCCATGGCCCTTCCACAAGGATGTCAGGGCTGCGAGCTGCTGGGGAGGGATGGCCTCAGCGGTGAACTGCAGCCACGTATCTCCTCAGGTAGCACCACTGATGTGACGTCCGATCAGTCATCACCGGGATGAAGACAGCTCCTGCTTTCAGCATGAAGCACTGGACGAAGACGGAGCAATCCCGGCCATGAATCACTGCCTGTATTATTTGATCCAGGCTACAGCACTCAGGCAGTAGTATGAAATGCAGCTTTTGCTGCAATGGCTCAGGTTTTGCCAAGGGTGTCTAGTTTTAGTGCAGAATCAGCAGTTTGAATGATAAAAAAGTTTAGGAAAAAGTATTCTGGTATCTCAGTCTGTTAATTTGGAAGGAGCTTTTAAGACAGATATAGACTGATGCTTGCTGAATTTAAGAGACAAGAAACTCCTTTTAACCCTGGGTAAGACCTAGGCAGACTGCCACACTTTTAACGAAGTAAAGCTGACAGAATGGCAGTTTTAAAATGTCCTCAGAAATATATACAAATATAGCTGCAAAAATGAAAGGAAAAAGGAAAAAAATAAAAGCCAAGGACTTACTGCCTCACCCTCTGTGCCAAGCACTAACTTTTGGATTTTACATTATCCCCTTCAGATAAACGTTTGCAGGAAGAGAAAGCCATTACCTCTGAAGTTACAAAATGATTAGATATTCAGCTGCCGCCATCAGATGCAATTAAAGACACAAAACTTAGATTCATCCCACAAAACATTAAAGTTTGCCAAATATATTATGAAAAAGCCACATTGTGTGGCTCTGAGAGTCTTGTCCTGTCCAGACTCCCACTCCTGTATCAGTTGGAGACTAGGGAAAACTAAACATTCTGCGCTTCCTGAAGCTGAAATGATGGAAAAGGACTGTGCCTTTCACATGAGTCCTGTCCTTGTGCCATCTGAGTGTTGACAGAGATACTGCTTCCTCCTCAAATCTAGAGCCATCTTACGTCTTTCGTCCCTTTTCAAATCTTGGGTCTTTTGGAAGGATGCTCGATGATGCTGCAGTTATTGGGATCAGCACTATGATCTAACTGTTTGGAAAGGTTTTTGCAAGTTCTGATCTTACACAGATTTGGGATACTGATTTCAAAAGGAGAAGGATGGGTTTGTGGTTAGCTAATATGAACAGTCTGTTTCACAATACAATATAATGAAAATTACTTAAGTACTTGGCTTTTTAATGGAATTTATTTCTGCATTTTTGCAGGAATGGAAAGGCACTTCATGACAGGATACATCTACTTTTGTGTACTTCCATCAGAAACTTCAAGCATTAAAAATTTTATTACCTCTTTTGGGGGGCAAGTCTACAGAATCTTTAATATTGGATCTTTAGACCTTGTGAGCAAGGTTTCTTCTCATTTTGCAGTTACACTGCTAAATGAAACACAGACTGATTCTGTTTTTTTGGTCAAGTGGCATCACTCAGCTCATGTCCTCACTACCTAGTCCTCTCTGAAGCTTAGTCTGAGCTGAGCCAGCTGGAGAAGTGCAAAACAGAGCCAGAGAATCTGCTCAGCAGCCCAGGGGATACTTCAAGCTCACCTCCCATCCCTTTTATTTAGCAGCACAGATATGGCCACTCAGACTCAGAGGGACATTTTACTGCACTAACACCACAGGACTGTGATGTGTTAACACCTAATATCTGCAAGCAGGGGTTTCTGGATAATAATGTGGATAATGGACATTGAAGTAAAGGCCCAAAGGTTACATGCAGCAAGGAAGGGGAAAGTGTTTTCAGAGATCTAGGGAAAAACCACATGGTTCAGCATGGGGTTTGGAGAAGCAGCAGTTCCTTGCAGAGAAATGTTACAGAGGAGTAAAAGCTGTACCATCACCCTCACTTCCCAACCCATTCAGCAGTAAAAGCTGTACAGCCTTTTCTTAAAGCTGAGGGTGTTGTATTTTCCTGCAAATGTGATTCCAGGAAGGAAGCTGAGAAATCTCCCAGAAAATGGCAGGTCTGGTGGGTGGCGGATGCCAGCGGCTGTGTGTTTGTGACTAAAGAGGATAAAAGCTAAAATTATATTAGAGATTCCAATTTGAACTTACTGCTTTTATTCATATTCTAAATGATTCAAGAGATGGAAGACTAGAAACAAGCACAGCACAATCAATAAAATAAACAAACCATGAAAGACACTAGTGACACATTAGGGGGAGAAAAAATCAGATACCCTTTAGGCCATTTGGACTAAAAGAGAGAGATGACAATAAATATATAGAGATTTTGGTTCCAAATCCTGAAAACTTTGCTCACACAAACAGACCTTCATCCAACCAGAATCCAATTAAAAGAGAGCACAACCATTGCCAAAGGCCTGTAACATCTAGCTCATTAAAACAATACCAGTTGACATTATTAGGATGTATTATTTTGCTCCTTTAGTACAGGGGAAGATTCATCTGAGTAAGTAGCAGGCCTGAGTCCTTCTTTGGCAAAGGGCTTTGACTGGAAAGCAAAACGTCTGGTATGTTCCAGGCAGGCAGCCTCCACGCCTGGCAGATGGTATTTACTTAAGACGTACTGCGCAGCTCATATTTTAAACCAAGTTACTTTGCTGAGTTTACCTAACTTATCACAAAGACAGAAGCTTTTGTCCATCTCTGCGTCTGTATTAGTCAAAATCCCATGTATTCTGAACTGCTACGGAGTGATTGTTTTCTCCCGGCAGAATTAAACTCAGTCCTGTAACAAATGAGAGGCGAAAACCCACAAGATGCTTTCAAACTGAGTCACACACATCCTTTTCAGCCGAGCCATAATACTCCCAAGTCCTCTGAATCAGGCTGTCTGCTCTTCAACAGCTTCTAAATAGTCCAGCTCAAGGTACTCAAGCTGTCCTCTCTCCCACCATATTATGTTGTGCTCAGCTGACCCGTTAAACTGAATCTGAAAGGGGGAACTCATCACGTTTTTAAGCAAAAGTGCACCACAAGGCACAAAGACGAGGCTTTTCCGACTTGCTCACGTTTCTATATCTATAAAATGAGTATAAATAAGAAATGACACAACTAGTATATGCTGGATCAAGCTCACAGGACATGTAATTTACCCTTTTACCCTCAAAAGCAGCTATTACAAGGGGTAACAAACCCAGCCACGGACAATTGTTTAATAACCCAGTTACAAGGGTCCTGTTTGCTCAGTCCCTTAGGCACTAATCCAAACATATGTGATGCCCTATATGAAACAGCTTATGTATTTGTTTAAGAGCAATTAAACATCTGAGAATATCATATGATAGGAGTAAGATAAAAACAACGGTGAGGCTAAGATGCTGTCAATGACTACACAGCTTGCATTTGAATAAAAATTAAACGTACATAACTATCTATTGCCAAGAAAGAATAATAATATCTGTTTGGAACCTAAAACTGCAGATTTTTTAAATTAACATTTACAGTGCTCATGGTACAAATACTGCACTTTATTTTCAGGGATTTCTGTATAAATACAGACATAAGGGACCGAGTAACAAAAATGTTATGTACATATTCTCTTAATTAATCTATTTTTGTGAGTAATTTCCATTTTACTTCTGTTATGTAGCATTTAAAATACCACAGTGACTTATCACTTCTTCTAAATTTAAACTAATTCCCCTCGTGATTACTGTTACTCTAGTGATTTATTTATTGAGCATAAATCTTGCATTTATCGGCTTAAATGTCTTTTGATACTACTGTCTCTACTTATACAAAGGGGCTAATATGAAATTCAGTCTCCTCCATGATCAATACAGAAGATACATAGCACAACTACAGCTGTTCATTTCACAATTTCCAAACAAGAAAGCCTCAAGTTAAGATTTCACCTTGGCTGAAATCCTGCTTTCAGTGAAATTGAGAGCAAAAGTCTCCTAACTCAAAAGAAGAGCCAAGATTTACTTCTTGGTGTCAGCTGAAGTGCCACTGACACTTCGTGGCCGTGAAACTTTAAGGCCAGAAATAGCCATTATTACTGAAGCCAAGCTCCAGTACCACACAGGCCACTTCTAGTTACATGTCACACAGGTATTTCCTGGTAACTTCAATTTTTGAACCTTTCTGCCAGGTAGTGGCTCCAGTGAAGGTTTCTCCCTTTTAAATGTCCTATTGTTTATGAAGTACAACTTTTTAAAACTTTAATTAGCTGGACTGCACTCTTATACACCAATATATTTTTTAATATAAACACATCTCAGGGCACTCTGAGCTTATAAATACCTCTCCGGATTCCCACTTTTTTTGTGTTAAAGTTTCAATAAGTACTTCAACCATTTCAGAGTACAAGTACATAATAAAAGTATTTTTAAAGAAATCCTATTATTTAATTGAAGAACTCTAGTTTCTCCAAGTCTAGGTCTAAGGACTTGAGGAAAGAGTGTGTAAGGAATACAAGATGATGAAGAAGCTTCATGTGACATAGGGTCTCAGTTTCTAAGGGACCTTAGAGAGTGTATGAAACAACCAACCCAAAGATCCCTCCCTTTGCTGTGAGCACACGCCTGCCCCACACATATCTGACAGCAGAGGGGGATGAACCATGTCCCATCTGAGGTCTGCAAAGCAACTCTGCAGCTAAGGATGTTCCTCCTGGTGCTCCAGGCAACCCCAGCCCCAGTTCTGTCCTCTCCTGCATGCCTGGGCGGGAGCGCAGACACAGAGGCACCAGGGGCTGAAAAGGGGCTACAAACTGCTGCTGCCCTCGCTTACTGGCTTACAGGCTCAGGAGGCAGTAGACCACCAGCAGCGGGCAGAGATGGCATAAGTGAGGGTGTTTGTATCATTACCACCATGGCTGAATCTTTCTGCTTAAACTTTTACTTTCCTGTGTTCAGACAGTGAAGTTTAAACATGGGTAGGTAAAGTGGCCAGCATCCAGAACATGAGAAATGCTTGGTTCAGGTTGCCTGAACAACCTTATTTTGTCCTCTTTGTATGTCTGACCAAACTCACAGTCTGTAATTTTTTAATTGTATCCCATTTCCCATCCCGTTATCCATACCTGTGTGAGTACCAGGAATTTGATCTGGGCTTTTTTAATGCAGCCTTTGACTGCAACATTTTCACCTACATGACTTCTCTGTTCTCCTTTTGAATATGAGAGTATATTATAGCTTATGGCACAATAATTGTTGAAATTTAAGTCAATTGAATTGCATAATTACTTCCAAGTCACTTGCACACCTCTGTAACACTTTCCACAAATTCTAGTCATGCTTGAAAAAGAGAAGAATTAAACACATTGAACTAACTCCAAAGGGGAGACTGTAAGACGGAAAAGTGCATTTGTTTGCACTTCTAAAACTCGCTCAAATGAGACAAACCCAGGTGACCCAAAGGTAATAGTAGACACACAAGATCAAAACTGAAATTGCAACACATAAGAGTGTAAAACATCTGCTGAGTGTTGAATGGAGAGTTTGCCTTGAAAAGTTGAAAGTTTGATTTAATATCGCTCCATCGAACAATTTTCCTCAACTGTTCTTGCCTGTGGACATAAACTGAGACAAATCACAGAGCATTACGCACTGTGGGCAGGAATTTACTCCCTGAGAATAGGAATTTGTCTTATTTTCATTTATTTCTTCATATTATTGTCTTACTGGACGTGCAGGCTAAGAATCTAATTTTACTGTAGATGAACGGGAACATTTCTTTACCAGCCTGTCTATGCTGGGGCAGACATGGCTTCATTCACCTTGACTTACACTCTACCTGTACTGCACAGTCAATGATTTCAATTTAACATTTTCAGGGTACGGCCTCAATTCCTCATTACCTTTTACCTGCAGCTACTTTTTACATTTTCTGTTCTGCCATGTACTGTGAAAGAAATAACAACTTTGTGACTCATGTAATATAAATTCTTGAAAGTCACCACCTTATTTATTTAAAGAAAACATGAGTAATCGTTAATGAATTCTCATACTGTTACTGCATACAGAGTTTGAATAAATACCTCAGACCAAGCATGCTACACCCTGTTCCTGTATGCCGAGGCATGTGTCCCCTTCAGTGTGGAAACTAACGGGCTTATGGGGGAAAGGGAATCATCAAAAAGATCACATCTTGAAAATACCTGTTTAGTATCAAACAGATAATTACTACTCACATTCACAGGCCACTTCATAATTCTGCCTCAAGGAGTCGGTGGTGTACATAAACCAAATATTTAGGACTTTCAAAGTATGATCTGATTGAAATAACAGTCTGGTTCCTGTCATTTCCCTTGCGGTAATTTTCTTTTTAGAAATGATTAAATAGTATAATTCCTCTAATGACTCATTTAGTTTATTTTTAACTAACACCAAAGGAAAATACAAAGGAAATAGTCTTCAGCAAATGTGTTTTTCAAGAAGGAAGAAAAGCTGTATTGTGATACGATAGAGTAAATTAGCATAGTTTAGAACAGTATGTGCAGCTAATGACTGAAAAGATAGCAGTATATGCAACACTTTGTATCACACTGCATTACTGACCAGGAGTGGAAGCTTTGACTGCTTTATACATTGTAAACGGGTTATGTCGTGATTTTGTAAAATATTCCTTCCACTAAGGAAAAAATGTCCCTGATATAACAAACCTACTGTAGGTGCCTCCAGTCTGAAAACCAGCAAGTGAAAAATAACTGGGGAAGAAGTAGAGAGCAGGTATTCAAACAAGCCCCAAGGCAGCTTAGCACTTAAACATGTGGCAGATCTGTTTTCAGCAAAGCAATTAACCAGGCAGGATTCACCATTCCAGAAATCTTACAATGCAGGTTGGATCTTTTTCTAAACATATGCTACAATTCAAATTATTAGACTGGAGAGGTGCTAACACAAGAATTGGCGTAGCTATGCTCAAATACTTTGTCTTAATGGCCTTAAAATGCATGACTCAAAGATACACAAATTCAAGCAACTAAATAATGATTTACATGCTTTACTCAACTGGATGACTGAAAGCAAGTTTTGGTTCTCATCTTGCATTTCCTGATCTACTTTTCAATATATTATTGATAAGTTTCTCTGTGGCACTCTGCTAGTTATGAATCCCATTTGTTAATGGAGTAAAACTCGTTCAGCTCTAAAAGCACAGACTGATAATTCCACCCATATTACAGTACTCTTCCAGTACCCTCTGGGACAGGGATGGGGACTGATCCAGTACCCTCACACTGCTTACAGTTTGAGCAAAGCAAGCAGAGAGGCTGACATGCTGACCCAGTAAAACTTAATGAAAGTCTTGTGAGGGATTGACGGATCTAGGTTTTTCATCCAGAGCGAAAACTGGAGGTTTCAAATTGAGTCATATTAGCTAGGCTTAGATTTTTTGGTAGTGCTAGCACAACTATTTGTATCAAAGTTATTAGTCATTACTTGGGGCACTGTAGAAAAAACGTGTGCCTTGGTTTTGCACTAGATGTGTGTCTGCCTACAACTGGGCTTACAGAGAGCCATCAACATCTATCTGCACAAGTAATTTCCTTATTGCTAATGGACTGACACTTGACCAACAGTGTCCCCAGCATACATCAATAAAAGCAATGAAGGAAGCAACGATGTATACTCAGTGACCCAAAACACATAAATATTTCATATATTGAACAATAACATACGTCACATGATCAAGGTACTATAGAAATATAATTTCCACAGCTCTGTGCAAAACACATTGGAAAGCTGTAAAAGAGGAGCAGAGGCCATTCACCACAGACTGACCATCCATGCAACAAGCTGCAGTAAGAGAAGTTACAACTTTGAAACTCCTCACCATGCAGCTTCTCCAAAGCCTCAGCACCACTGACTGGCTTTGGCAGCCCTGGCTGTCCCGGACAGACCACAGGTTACAAGAGGGAATGTTAAACTGTACCATGACAGGTAGAAGAGGCGTGTTAGTCCACCATATCCTCAGTTAATGCTGTTTGAACACTGAGTTGGTACTAGCACTGCACCCAAAACATTTTCAAATAAACCTGGAGAGAAATAAATGACCCTTTCTTTCCATTCAATCCAGGCCATACACTGGGTACACAGAATGACATAATATCCTTCCTGAAATCAGAGCTGCAGTGAGGACCAGTATCCTTCAAACATGACCAGTTCCTGAGATTGCCTTGCAAACAACCACTTTTTCCTAATTGCCACAGAAACTATATTTTTCATCTTTTTAAACCTAGCCAAAGAATTATGCATTGTTTTCTTTATAAATGCAATAAAATTTCATCACTATATTCTGTACTTCTGCCAGAGTTTGACAGCCACAGATACAAAGAATCTTACCGGAAAGCAACACACAGAAATAGCCACTCCATTTAACTGCTGCTGGTCAAAACCTCACACCAATTTCTGTGATATTTGCCAAATATGACCCTAAATGATGTTATCTCTATGCCCGCCCCCAGTTAGCAGAGTCAAATACCTTTATGCAAGCTGTCCAGCAAGTGACTGCTATCATCGGGAATTTTTTTTTGAATGTGACATTTTTCTGCATGTAGGACCACATCCACTTTGGAAGCTTGTGTTCTTGAAAACAGGATTCCATACAAAACTATGATCAATACAAAACTATGTATTGATTTGCTTTTTAATCAGGAAAAATCGGTACAGTTGGTTAGGGTTTTTATTTTTGCATTAGCCATTATGAAGACGATTTTAAATTGCATGCACAGGCCAAAGGATTTGTTCTGAGGCCAATTTGCATGTAGCTTTAGTGCCATAGACAGACACTCAGAAATAAACAAATCGATATATTTGCAATAACTGCTTAGATAACTGCTTAAGCAGCTGCAGAAAGCCAAGTCAGCAATTATTTTTAAGGATATGTGACAAGTTTTCTAATCCTCTGACAGTTACACACACTTGTTTTCAAAAGATGTTGTCCCAGTTGCCTTCTTCCAGTCCCACCAGACTTCTGCTTCTTTTTTAACTGGATGACCATCTATTCTCCTTTTGTGGGCTACCATGGGCAGGTTTGACCTGTAGCAGTCGGAGCAGATGAACTGGTGCCAGTAACTGCTCAGACAGTCAGACAAGACGAAGTTCAGCACCTAAGACACCACAGTAGTTTATGATTAAAAGGCAATTTAGTTAAATAGCTAATCATGCACTAGTGTTTGTCTCCTGGCTGTCGGTGTACGTGTGCATGTGTGGAAACAGAGAGGTATGAATGGCTATTTCAAACCCCGTCTCTAGCCAGGTTAGTTTGGAATAGCGACAGGAAACGAGCCTGAAACATGAGGCATTAAAACCTGTTCTCTTACGAAAGAGGAGACCTGCAGACCGTGCGCCAACGCCGGGCTGCGGAGCGCTCCTGCCAGCAACTCACCTTGCTGAATTTTCGCCACCAGCTGGTGACGGGCGAGGATCCTGCTGGTCCTGTAGGGAGGGCGCCGGGAGGGCGGATCGCAGAGCCAGAAGAGCTCCTGGCCCTCGGGGGACACCGCGTTCAGGTAGAAACAGGCGGTGCCCGCGGCCCGGGGCACCTGCTTCAACATCCCGCTGCCCTCGGCTCGCCCCGGCCGTCCCGCGGCGCTGCTCCAGACCGGAATCAGGGCAAGGAAAGCAGGGAGGCTCTAAGCGCCAAGGAGCTGCGAGGAGCGAGCGCTTTAAACGAAAAAGGAGTGCCAGGAGCTACTACAGCTCGGGATTCCGGCTTTCTCCCACATGATCCGCGCGGGCCAATCGCTCCCAGTGCTGCCTGTGGAAGTGAGCCTGCGGAGCGNAGCCCCCCGGCTGGCCGGACTTTACCCAGCACGGAGGGGCTGCGCCGGGCCACTTCAGAAAGCAAAGAAGAAATAGTTGGAGACGCTCGGGAATGCGTGTTTTGGAGTAATCAGGGCTGCCGAAAACCTTTTCTTCCTCTGCTCTACGCTGCCCAGCTGTTGACTCATCTCTGGAGATGATGCCCTCACTACTTTTCTAAAAATCATACCCCTGTTTGCCAAGAAAAAGTCCGTTTATGGAAGGGCTGTCTAAATCTCCAAACCCGCACAGTACAACGAGCACTGGAACAAGCGAAGCCCTTGGGATGAAAAACCTCAACAACACCTAGCAGCAGTTACTCAGCAGTAAACAAAACCCACGAGTCCCTAACATTACTGCTACCAAGAGCTGGTCACAGCCTGGAAGAGGGAAAAGGGATGGAGAGGTTCTCTGTTATTCAGATTCCTTGCCATAACGTCTTCTTTTTTGTAGTTGTTGGTTTTTTTCAACAGGCAGAGGGGCATGTGTTTTCATTCTGCCCTCACATATCAACCACTGAGTTTGCTGAAGATGCTATTTCTTTGATTAATCATACGGAAACAGAACACTGCCATTTTTATCAGCAGGTGGGCAGCAAATCTGAGTGAAAATATATGGAAAATGCCCTCCTAGTCAAATAATTTTTCATAATATTTTAAAATACCAATATTTTGGATTAATATGCACCTAGTGTGTGCTGATTTCTAAGAGTCACAGGAAATGAGTGATTTCTAAGAATCACAGCTCAGGAATGGTGCTGCCACCTCCGTGCCCCTTCTCATGAGCCCAGTGTCAAGCTGGGGCCCGGCAGCTGACAGCACTGTTGGAGTGGCTGCAAGCCCCAGGCAGAAGGGGCTCAACCCCCATGGGGGATCTTGACCTCCCCAAACTCCACCTGGACATCTACCTGCGATGACATTATTGTCTGTGTCCTGCTCTCCAGCCTTGAGGCCAACGGTATGTCACTACATGCCATGGTGCAATGGAGCTCTCCTCCCCCTTCCAGCCTCACAGACGCTGACCAGGGCAGGGCCATGAGGTGGCACTGCCTGGGATCCACCTCTTCACAAAGGACACGGCAGATGTAGCCACCTAAACGTGAGAGGCAGAAGGACAGCTCTTATTCACAACTATTAATTAAGATTTTGCTCCACGCAAACCCCCTTAGGGCAGGGTTTTACTGCAATGCAATCTGTTCTCATTACACCTTATGAATTTTATTCCTTATCAATGTGGGACTCGTGCAGTGCCATAAAATGGAGAAAAGTAATTTCAGGTACTAGAAATTTAAAATGAATGCTGTGGACTGGAAGCCTCCATTACCTGTTATTACCATTAACAGCACCTGCAAGTGCTGCACTTTCTGCTTTTTTCTCCAGGTATGGCTGCATGGTCTTCTCTGAGACTCTAAGCAGAGACCTCAAACTCAAGACCAAAGACATGGCACCACTACCATCTATAATCCCAAACAGGGCTGGACACTGGCACCCAGGCATTAGGACTGACCAGCCTCCTCTCTGCCAAGCTGTGCAAAGAGGAGAGGCAGGATTGCTTCACGGGTGTGAGCAGAGAGAGCCTGAACAGCAGGGAAGAGGAATGGTTCCCATTCCTACCCCAGCTTGCCTAGCCAGTGTGTCAGTCACCCTGCTGCTGTCTTTGCAGGAATAAATATCCCAGAGACCCCCAAATGTCAATGACAGGCATAGTGTTTACCCAAAGAGACATCACCTCTGTGCAGGGAAATTCTTATTTGATCAATCTACAGTTCTTTGACCTAATTCTATTTATGAAATGCTATTGCTAATGTAAAGCAAGTATTAACATTTCATACCACTCTGCTTAAATATTCAGAAGGATTTCTTTTTCTGTTGGAAAATGCATTGACTTTTTCAGCTAATGGGATTCTGCATTCTTCCTAGGAAGTAAGAAGCAGTTTAAGAGAAATGTAATGCTTCAAAAGCCAGTCCAAAGAAACAAAAACCAAGGCAAGAGCCTACGCAAGGTGTATGTACTAGCGAACAAGTCCACTAAGGGCTCAACAAGCCCAGTTATATGCTTGTAACAGACAGCGGAGTACAGCCTCAGTGCCCCTGTGGCTGCCCATCCTTCCCATGTCCCCACCAGAGGGTAAGGCAACAGGGCAGAGCTGCCCTGCCAGCATCCCCAGCAGCTCATCTCAGAGGTCACAAAGGACAGAATAAGAAGCCTTTGTTGCAGGGTGATGACTTTCCTTTCCTGCAAGACATGAGGGTCCAAACACGACTTCAGAGCTAGAGGGTTGCCCCAGGCTCGGTGCTGACGAGTGCTGCCTGTGCCGAGGCTGAATTCTTTGGCTTCAGTCCAGTACTTGCATAGTAGTCAAATAAAACAAGAAACAACAAGAGTTAGCTGGTCTTGTGGTGCGTGTTTGAAAGCTCCTGTGCTTGAAGTTGTGCATGGTGAAGGAAAGAAGTAGCCCTCATTGCATACTTTCAAAATGACTGTATCCTTGTTTGGTGACTACCTGTACACTCACTGTTTATTTCCAAAAATGTGTCACTCAGATGAGGAAACCCCTTTGGCTATCAACCTCTCAGACAAGAAGTACTACAGAAGTCTAAGTTGTTATATAATAGCATTAATTAATATTTCAGTCTCAGTCTACAGACTGTTTCTGGAATAGTTAATAGAGCAACACTGAACTTCATGCTAATACATCTCATAAAAGCACTTCAAAATAAAAGATTCCTCATGGATTTTGCAAGGGCTGTGGGGGAACTCCAGCAAACCCCTGAAATTGCTGCTAGTCTTGACAAAAGCACAGTCCCATGAGATGAAAACCCAACTCCATGTTCCCATGTTGTGACTGATCCATGCAGGAAAGGAGATTCCTTCATAAAACCATGTCCGGAATTAGTATTTTTTAAAAACCTGAATCAGAAGTATCCATGCTGATTTCTATAGTGTAATAACTACATGTCACATCTAACATGACAATCAGTGACTTGATGGATACTGAAATACTCTGGGATATCAGGAATCTTTAGCTAAAGGCTTATTCACACAGCACAGCGCTTCTGACGACTGCATGGACTTAGTATAACTGGCAAAGTCAGCTCAAGGAATCATACTCTTCTCTCTGTGCATTCACAGTCAGAACTGCAACACTTCATTTCTGTTAATTGATTTTTATGTCCCTCTGCCACCTTTTCTCCTTGAAATGGCATTTGGTGTGAGAAAGAAAGAGTAAACTATCGGCAGGAAAAATTGCCCCAGGGCTGCCCGTAGATACTGCAGTATCTCAGGCAGTACTTGAGATCTGCTTCCATTTCACTGTGAGCGGGGTGCTGACATCAGCTGGAGAAAACAATGCAATGTGCTCTAGAAATGCTAAAATACATTTGATAGCAAACTATCTACTTATGACTGGCTTTTCTGGGCAAAACAACAGTGTAAGTTTCTACACACCACCTTGGCCTGAGAGTATTACTCATGAGGCAATGCTACAGTGGGGGTAGTTGAGGGTAAATTGAGATGAACAGCACTTTCCCACTTGTATTCCTACATATATATATTTATATATATATAAATATAACAGGACTGCTGATTTACATCTTAGAATGCATGTATCCCAGTGAACTGTGAGATAGGTCCGTGATGTTGTACCTGGCGTGCAGTTCTTCAGGCTTGGATTGAACCTGCTGTTCTCACACAGTAATCAGCCACTTGATCTTCCCGAAGTGACCCATTTCCCTTTTATTGTTAGTTGCACTTATCTCGTTATTTCACATCTAAAATTTAATGGCAACTTGACAGCCTCTCTTCATTAGTAAGCACTGGTTCTATGAGAACAAAACAGCTTCCTATCCACTAGAGGAGCACATTTGTTATTAACATTAGTGACATGCAGTCAGAAGAAGCAGGAAACTCTTGTTTTCAAGTCACAGAAGACAAAAAATCAGGCATCTGCTTTCAACTTGCTGATGTCTGGACTCCCTTCTATAATTCTGGAGGTAGAACAATGGTTCAGTTTGCTGGATTATGGCCAAACTCCAATACCTTATATATGCAATATATCCTGGATATTGAAGTCCTATCCACATGTCCCTATCCTATCCACACACCTTCTATTTCTTGCTTGTATCTGCCTTTACAGATGCCTGCACAGCAGCTCATGTGCTAAGTACAGGCAATTTCTCCTTTCTCAAATTCAGGAAGAGAAAAAATTCACATGCAGGGAACACAAAGCTGTGTTTAAGATGAAGCTGTCACTTAACTTCACATGTTTTGAATCCTATATCTGGGACCAGGACTTTAAAAAGCAGAAGTTCATTGCCTGCTGTTTAGGAAAAACGTTTTATGTTTGAACACAGACATTTGTTTGAGAGTTGTTTGCTGAGATTACTACAGGCTGCAAACCCTTTCATACAGGGCATGAAACAGCAGGGACTCTAGAGCAGCCAGGAATGCTTCCCTCTGGCTCAGCGGCACTTTGACTTTCTTCCTGAGGCTGTGCTGGGGCGCTGAGGCTCTGCAGCTCATCTGGGGCTGCCAGGAGTCCGACTGGGGCAAAAGGAAAATAGTTTATGTGAGATTTCTGCATCACCGGGAAGTGAGATGGAGATGGCTAATAGCCGCATGGAATTACAGCAGAGGATTGTTTCACTGGAGAGCCCGATACTGATGTGCTCTGGAGGAAAGTCAGCTGCTGTGTCAACTGCCTGATAGAGAGTTTAAAAAATGAACACTACTACGCAGGGCTTCTTATGCATGAGAGACAGGCTTACACACACCCTTGAAGATAAACTTCAAACTGGGAGATGAGGCTTCTGAATAGTACATTATGCCCTTTTCTTCTGTTCCAGTGTCCCTGCTCCAGCATCAGAGGACTATCCATTTGCATTTTAAGACCCACTTATTCAATGGACAGTACTGCTACATAAAATACTTCCTGATTACAAGAACATCAGACGCCTGGCCACAGCACAGAAGCAGAGGATTAGAAATTTATGTGCAGGAGTCCAACAGTAGTATGTTTCAGGGAACAAAAGGATGGCAGGGAGGTGGCTGACCCACCGGCCACCCAGGCAAACTTACAGAAATAAGGACGTATACAAAAAGCCAAGAGGAGGAGGGTCACGGCAAGAAAGTGTGATTCATCTCATCAATTCTCCTGTGGAGGAGCTCAGGGACGTTAAATAAGCAAAATGAATAGTAAATGATTTGAAAAAGGCTCCTCCAAGATCCTCTACCAAGCAATCATAAAGAACCTCCTCTATCACAGATAAAAAGGAAAAAGCCACTTGTGGTTTAATGGCAGCTTAAAGACAGGAAACAAAAGTAGTAATAAATCATATATGTTCACAATGGGATTGGGCTCCCAGAGGACTCACACAGACATTAGTGCTGGAACCTGTTTTGTCCACTATCCATACATGATTTTTTTAAGGGGACTGGGTAAAGAGTTGGCAAAATATAGTGATGATAGCCTATCAGTCAAAACAGAAATTGGTTGTAAACACTGAAGGTTCCTACAATATTGATTCAGAAGGCCTTAAAACTGTAGCTTTTGAGAGCTGATAAAAGTATGGGATAAAAAACACCCTAAAGATATCCAGTGCACAGTTATGAGATTTAATGGAACTGTTGTCACTGAGGAAACAGATCTTGGATAGGTTTATGAAAATCCAGTACACATTCTCAGTAGGAACAAAAAAAAAGCAAAGAGGACTTTAAAACTTTTTGGAAAAGTAATTGAGTGCAAACCAACAAACATGGTAATGCTATTACAAAGGTCTGCCCATCATTTGGTAATTATGAGGTCTTTTCTTGCAGTGGATAAAGTTGTGAACAGTAAGTAGGAGTAGGTTCAAAATGAATGAACATAAATAGTTCTTCATATATGCATAGCTGACCCTGGAAGTCATTGTTAGAGGATACTGTGGTTGCCAGAAGTTAGCAGAGTTCAAAAAAGGATTAAGTCCCTGGAAGAAAAATTCAGCAAGAGCCATTAAGCACAAAATTCCAGGTCATGGCTCAGGACCTCCTTGAACCACGTGAATGCAGGTACGATATACAACACGTACACAATCACTATATGCCTATCCCAGCATTATATTTTTCCCCAAAAAAGCTGCATCTGCCCACTGGCTGACACATGATACTGGGTTGGTCTGACCTGGAGTGGCCACCCCACTGGGGCTGTTCTGAGCAGGAGTGGCCACCAGACTGTACCCACCCCATGGCCTATGTAAATGTGGGATCCTAACAGCACTGCTAGTGCATAAATGCATCAAAATAACTGCTCCTGTGGTCTGTGGCTGGAGCCTGCAGAATGGCAGTATTTCCCTGGGCAGGGCCTCTCCGTGCCCTCCTGTCACATTTGCTGGTGAAGTGTAAGCTGCTGGTCTCTTGGCCACAATGTCGGGCTCAGAGGATGTGACCTCTCTGTTCCTTCTGCTCTCCCAGGGGTTTAGAAGGGACCAGGAGTGGATGGTTAGTAAAATCATTGGAAGGGGTCAGTTGTTTCATCCAGTGCCTGACTGCTAATTTAGGCACTATGGTCTCAGTCCTGTTCAGTTTTTAAACATTTTTTCTCAGTCAAACCACACCAGCATATGAATAGAGACTCCACTGGCCTTAGCCGAACTCTTCACAAGCCAGGAATAGCCAGCATCCCACACTGTGTAAAGTCCCTAAAGACAGTGGTTCTCAACACTAAATTAAGGGAAAAAACCCAACAGTTGGGTAATAAATAGAGCTCAAAACAGAGGAAGACATTTCAGGTGGCAGACCTCCTCTGCTAAAGCATTTGGAGAGTATTATGACAGAAATGAGCTAAAAGTGGTTTCCATACCCTTAGAGCAACTCCATCTGCTGAATCTATACCCAGGTTCCTAAAGCTAAACCCACAGGAACTCTGTAAATGTATTAAAGTAGTGGTGGGCTTATACACATCCTAATCTCACAGTCTTACTAACAAAGTAAGTTTGGATAACACACTGATAACATAAGAAAGTGTTTAAATAAACTTAGTTTCTCATAGTTATCCAAATACATTTTAAATCCCCACACAGCCCTACTGCTGGTGTCACTCAGCCACAGACAAACATTCCTATCTCAGCTGAAGATGAGCCTGCCTTTGCAGACTTCAGGTGAGGGCTCTGCTATTTACTTTCTTTTCAACAGGACTCCAGTACCACCATGATGAAATGGGCAAGAGAGGAAATATTGAGGTTTTGATCTGGTTTTGACAGAAGTTTTTTTTCCTCCCTCTGTGCTAGAGAACCAATGCCAAAGTTAGATTGTGTAAAATTTTTAAAAAGCAGCAAGGCAGAACAGAATAGTTCTTGGCAACACTATTTCAAATACAGCAGCAGGGGACTGGTCCATGGGAACATGAAATTCTCCATGCTCCTTGAAATCAATGAATACTTGTTGCATGATTTCAGTCTCTGACCCGGTGAGGCAGACAGACGCTATGGTTAGGGCACAGGACTAGCTGGCAGTGACTTGCTGGAAGACTTCAGGGAAGTTGTATAACCTGTCTTTGTGCACCAATTTCCTGACTGATAACAGTAATCTTTGCCTTTCTTAACTATTTTGGTACCTATTTGTAAAAAAAAAAAAAAAAGGAAATACAAATTTGTAGGAAGATTAATTTTCCTTACAAGCAGAATCAGGCCACTAGAGGCAGGCTAAAATCTACTGCACCTGCATGAACTAAGGAGAAAATAAACACCCTTTAAAATGGTCCTACACCTGTAGTGGATTCCTTCAGATGAGACACTTATTGCCTAAACTTGCAGAATGCCAGAGATTTCCCAATGTGTTATTAAATGCATGTTATCGGATCTTATAAACTCTGCATAGCGAGGATGTAGGGTTGTACGTGTGGCTCTGCAGAGCAACGTGCACTAACCAATAAGCTGGGTCTGGACTCCAGGGCTGGACTGCAGCCCAGCATGCAGGGAAGCACTCTGCAGGACGCATACAGAGCATTTTGTTCACTGACAGTTGCAATTTCTCTTCTTTTATTCTACAGTCCCCAAGCCATCACCACCAGGACAGCCACTAGGTGCAGCAAAGCCATTCCTTTGCTGGTTACACTTCCTGGAGACCCAGGAAAGCTGTGGCTTTGACTGATGCATGGGGGAAGTTTAGATTATGGTGAGGTGGCAACCATTCCTGGAGAGAGATGTCCTCTGCAGAGGCTGGTGACCTGTTCTGCCTCCACCTCTCCCATCTCCCTAAGGAAGCAATCTGAATGAAGCCTTGTGGCAGCCACTGTCCCTGGTGCAGTGCAGGACATCTGGCCGGACATGTGGCAGTTCTGTGCTGTTGCTGCAAGGGTGAGTGGAGCACTGAACACAGCACAGGGCTGAGGTCCGTCCCCATGGCGTCCGGGTATTTGCATGTCCATGCCCTGCAGAACAGGGTGCACACAACATTTTCTTCCCTTCCCCAGGTCACCAGAACCAGAACAAAGGCCCAGTACAGAAAACAGTAGGGATGAACAGTGAATCTGGTCACTGTCCTGGCTCTAAGGCTGAGCTACGACCCCACAGCAAGTGTGACCAACACACCTGCACACTTATCTGGCTGCATGATATCAGCCATGCTGGTGTCTGATTAGCAGCCTCACAAATAAAGAAGCTGGGGGAATATGAGACAAGCGTGGATCACTCATTCCTCATCCAAAGATAGAATTTAGCATAATCCACATCAAGTGTTCTGCATAGTACATTAGTTGCCGTGTATGTCTGGAGCAGAATGCATTATGCCTATAGCATTTATTCCCAAATTATTTCTTTCTTCCTATCATAAAATTTAAATTTGCACATATATAATTTTTTTTAATTAAAAAAAAAAAAAAAGCCCAAACAAACCCCCACAATAATCCCTGGAAGAACTTCCACAATAAACCAGCAGTGGGACAGTTTACAATATAGATATTTATATCTATATTGTACAGGACAAGTCCCTGGACAGGATTTTCTGTCTTCTAGCAACCAACTGCTTTTGCAAAATTTAAGCATTTCTTTTTCAGACTCCTTATTTCTTGCATACTTCTTTTCACTCACATTTTGCACTGTGCTAAATACATACCACAGAGCTGATGTGTCTCACTGGATAAAGCTGCAGGTGATTCGGTTTTTTTTTTACAGAGTGGAAAACCCCCAAATAGCAGGAGCAACAGAGAGGAAAGGGCTTCCCACAGCTCCTTTTCCAGCCACCACACTGCTCCTTCTGAAAAAGGGCAGGCAGCCTGCTGCTCTCCTTTGGAGAATGCTTCCAGTGTGCAGGAAGGGCCAGAGAAAGCTTAGAACCTGCAGCCATGCAGGCAAGGTGAATTACTTTCCAGCAGACATTCCTTCCTTCTCCTCCAGTCCCCAATACAGGTGTACTTCCCTTCTCTGCTCTCCAGCTCACACACTCCCTTGCACACCCTCCTCCAGCAGCGACTTACCAAGACTCTTCCTCTGTTGATTCCCCCTCTGCTCAAAATAGGCACACCAAGAGAGTTGGTTGATAAGTTCCATTCCAGCTGTGAATTTTTTACTCTCACAATTACAGAGTGATGAAAATATTGCCGTCTGCCCTCATGTTTATCCTGGCGTCCTATCACATCATTCTCACAGGCTTTCTCCCTGTCTCACTGTCTGAATACACAGCTCTGTTTCAAATCAACCTCACGGTGTTCCTCATTTGTTGTTGTCTACTTAAGGTGTTGCTCCATGTTTATGGAATGTAGTTTTACTGGAAAAATTCCTTGGCCAAAACCTTCAAAAGGAACTACTCATCTTGGGTCTATTTTCCATGACACTTGAAAAGCTCTGACTTTCTGGGAAGGTTGGTTTCCTCAGTCTGGACACAAGACCTCTTTGAAGTATCTCAAGTTGGGCAACAAAATATTGCTAAACTGAAATTGCACCTGACCTGTGAAGAAGGCTGGTCCTGTTTGCCAATTTTTTTTGCCTCTTGTTCAATCAGATTTTGACAGGCAAGTGCTGTTCTTAGCTATAAGGACATGAAATTAAGGCAAAACTGGGTCCTGAGAGAAGTTTCCAGACCGTGCTGCCGTGGACATATTTTACTCCAAGCCAGAATTCATTGGATACCCTGTAAGTGCTCAGGATTTGCACGTACGTAGCTGAGACCGGAACTGGCTTTAAAGTACTTTGCATACACTCTCTTCTTGGATTGCAAAAGAATGAAGCAGAGATTCATGTATTTCAGTCCTTATTTTTTCTCCTTTTATGTGCTGGGGAGCTTATGACAAGTAATATACTCACAGGTTCCTAATATGTTACCAAACATAATAGGTTGGATAATAAATTCAAACCAAATGGAGTTCTGAATGTTTTGTTTTCAAACCACTAGCAAGCCTGTATTGCTTTAAAAATAAACTTTGTTCCCACTTTGCTCGGATTAGTAGCACTTCACTTCGCTCAGACTAGTGACAGGGAGGCAACACTGACCATGACACCTGGGAATGACATGAAAATAACTTTTTAAAATAGCAATTGTGATGTGAGGGATTACACGTCTGCAGAACATTTCAAACGGGAAACAGACTGTGTGTCTCACAAGCTTAGATGTAGCTCAGCTAGGAAGTGCGGTCACATCATAAACCTCCCATTTACTTTACTCCTAATTGGCAGCCCTGTTAACAACATCAGCAAAGAACTATTTACTGAAACCTGGAAGCTAAGAGGTCATACCATAAACTTGTCATGTTCTTATACTCTTCCCTAGGCATTCACTAGCAGCTGTTGTGAAAAACAGGATACCTGAGCCTGATGGACTTTTGCGCTGACCGAGGACACAGTAAAATAAATATTCACACATCGCATAGGTGCCTAGTAGTTTGAAAAGTGAACCTCAAAATGCACTTTAAAACATGCATTATGAATTCTGGCTGTTGCCCCTGTTGCTTAGCTAAAGCCTGTCAGGGTTCACAAGTGAAATCACACAGCTTTTATTACAGTGAATTCAGAATGTCTTCTAAAGACGTGTAATTCACAATCTGCCTCCCCAGAATAAACTGGAAATGAAGAAATACATTTATGCAAGGTTCAGGTACACTGGCAGGTTACTGTCAGAACATGTACCTTTAAGTGCATGTTTAAGTGCCATTGAAGTCTCAGGTGCCTCGTCAGCTCCATCTCCTGCTTTGCTTATTTGAGCAGGTACCTTAAAATGAAGCCAGAGATGCTATAAGCAGCAGTCTCTAAAGTTAAACTTCTGCAGTGCTAGTGGCTCACTGATTTCCATATCAAAGGCACTTAGGTGGCAGCTGAAGAGATGGCTTTTCCCAGTCTGTCACTGCAAGCAGGTCTTTGGTGCTGTCACTTGGCTGGGATTATGGCAAGAAATAAGCACCACTGTAGGGCGATTCATTCCCCTTGTCTCACACATCTATTTCAGGATGACAGGACTTGCTTTCAGAGGTACCTATTTCTGTCTTGACTGTAAAGGATCTGGTGTGACTAGCTCAATCCTTTTAGAAGACATCCCCACTAGACTTACTGCTTTCAAGTCAGGGCAGATGCTTTTCACTCAGCATGTTATTTATAACATGAATCAAGATTTTGTGGCTAGAGCATAAAATAGAGCCTGTTTTCTGAAGACTAAAAGAAACCAAAGTGGAAAAGGAATGAATATTTCTTTTCTCAAGTATTTCTGTCAGCTGGTACAGCTTAGTTGACTTGGCTGCTACATTCCCATTTTGGGACCCAACCTTATTCTGGAGCTCAGGTTGTAGCTATGCTCCCACAGGGCTGACAGGTACATCAGTGGCTGTGTCACACAACTTGGGAAGCTAGGGAAATGCCAACATGGATTGTATTCACACCTTCATTGGCAAGACAAGTCTAAGAATGCTGTCCTTGGGGTAGGTTCCTTTGCCTCTACCATTTCACTAGCAGGGTCTGCATAGAGAATGGCTGAAAACTGTTATGTGCTAAGAAACCCAGGGAAGAATAAAATGTTAACTTCTTCCTACTGGTTATTTCCTACTTACGTTATTGCCAAGTGTTTCATCCCCTGCAATTGTGTGAACATGTATGTTTTAGTCAGGCATCTATGGGCAAAACTGAGATGAGACTTCCGGTGTAAAACAATGCCCTTGTTTAAAGAAGTAAGTCATCAAATAAGGGCATCTATAAATAGAAAGGGTTGTAAAAACAAATAGGGGAAAGCATCTGGTTTGCAACATCTTTGCACAATTTGCAGTAACTAAATCTGGACTCAATTAATGACCTGTTTATTTTCCAAAATTTCAGTAAAATGCCTTGGCAAAAACTTAATCTGTCTCTGGAGAACATCTTACTTCCTTCCACATGTTGCCCGATCTGTCACAGCAATAAACTTCTTCCCAGTTTCAAGATCCCTAATGATTGCACCAACTGATGCTTTCCATAAAAGAAGAGATAATGGTTCCAGCCCTCCACAAGTCATGATTCTCCCTTAAGAGAAAGCGATACAAAGGAGTACAAGAGCAAGTGAGTGCCCTGTGTTACAGCTTCTACTGTGACCTAGAATCCAGAGATTTAAAACAGTTCCTACCTACAGTTCATCCCAGCTGTTTTATAATCCCTCTGAATTTGGTAGTTTCTTTAAAATGCTGCCATGCCATGATTAATGTATATGCCTTGGCTTTGTAAGCACTTGTCCTGCTGTCCTTGTTGTTTAGGGTGCCTTCCAAAGAAACAGCTTAGGCCGTTTAGTAATTACACATGTTTATGGTTTTGTATAAAACAAACCAGATGTTTCAGAGTCCATTTTATTTGGTGGTGTCTTGTCTAACCTAGATTCTGAAATGTATTTGTCCTCTATTTGAATCAGATTAGGTATAGTGTCTTCTCTTTTTTTATATGTTGGAAATATGGATGTTCTGGTACCTTCCTCTTTCTGATGAACTCACAAATCCAACCATACTGATTTAGTAGATAATAATTTTAAAAGAATATACTGTTGATTTAGAAGTTAAATATAACAAAACTGACTAGTCCACATGATTCAAACATTTAATACTTTAAATTTATACTGCATTTAAGTGCTCTGCTGAATTCAGACCATAATCAAATTATCAGTTTTGTTCTGAAACAAAAGCACTTGGAGCTGCTAGGGATATACTGAGAGCGCAAATGTAATTACCAAAATACTCATCTGCCAAGCTGATATAGAACTATATGCTTCTGATTCTCTACGAACTAATGTTGCTTTATGTTCAGGATTGATGGAGTGAGTCAAGTCAGGATGATAAAAGCCATCCTTACATCAGAATTCAGAGTGTTTCTGCTGGTTTTAGAGAAGCTCTTTATTTTTCTTAATGTGACTGGCAGGAAAACAAATGATCCAAATCTTTAGCTGATAATGAAGCTGTGAAAGTTTCTTCCCAGGAAAGAAACTGGGCAAGTTCCAAACACCTCACTGTGTGGCAGAAATTCACGTAGGGGCTCAGTGTATGGATGTTTAGTTATGCACACTAAGGGTGATTACGGACATTTTGAATGTTGACTGTGTCTCTTTGGTTGTATAATCTCCCAGTTTATTCAAAGGAAGCTGGTGGGCTCAATACTGTCATGGGGTTTGAAAATTCTCAACTGAGAAATGTAAGAGAAGATATGGTAAATGAAGTAATCAATTATGCAGAAAAGAGGAAACAGTTGTCATTTTTACCTTCCTATGATATCAGAAATACAGTGATGTTCAACAAAATTTTAAATCTACAAATTAATATTTAACAATTGAAGAGAAATAATGTGTGCTACACATTGGTTTTACTTGCAAGTACATGATTTGAGTCTCTAGTTATGCTATTACCCAGCAGTCCACCTCCCATCATTTTTCTCTTTAACTACAACTCCTTTAGCAGCTGCCTATATTGTATAATTAATTTTCTGCTACTTTGTTTAGTGAGTTGTTCTGAAGCTGAACATTTACCTTCTCTCAGACAGTGACTTCCACGAATGGAAGCGGTGCCAGCCTTTGCTGAAAATCCCCACTTCACCACATCTATACAGACACCCTACTCCCTATGACTGGGGCAGGGGCCAGGAGCAAAGGATTTAACTCAGTGTGACTGCATTGAGGAGCCTCGAGCCTCCAGGACTCACATCTAGCACGACAGCAGCTGGCTGGGGGCCCCACATATAAAATCAGCCCTTAGGGAGCACTGGTGACCAGGGTGTGGCACAGCAGTTTGCAGGAAGGGTGCTGAGGCAGTGCCAGCCCGACAGGGAGCAATGGTATCCACCTGGCAGAAAGCCATGGCCTCGCTCAGCTCCGCACCCAGCACGGCTGGCACAGCTGGCACAGCTGCCCAGACAGCTCTGGCAGGAGCACACTGCCAGTGTGGGGTGGCAGCTGTGAACACTGCTGTGGGAGTGTGCCCAGGTGGAGGAACTTCTCTGCTTAATGACAGGATGATCAACAGCCCAGCTGAGGTGTATCTACACCGATTCACACAGCATGGGCAACAAACAGGAGCAGCTGGAAGCTGTTGTGCAGCAGGAAAACTATGACATAGTTGCCATCACAGAGACATGTGGGGATGGCTCAAACAACTGGAGTGCTGAGATGGGTGGCTATAGACTCTTCAGAAGGGATGGGCAAGGAAGGAGTGGTGGTGGGATAGCTTTGTAGGTTAGAGGGTGTTTTGATTACCTAGAGCTTGATGATGGTGATGACTTGGTTGAGTGTGTATAGGTAAGAATCAGGGGGAAGGCCAACAAGGCAAACATCCTTGTGGGAGTCTGCTGTAGACCACCCAAATATGATGAAGAGCAAGACAAAATATTCTGTAAGCAGCTGAGAAAAGCCTCACAATCACTAACCCTTGTTCTCATGGGGGACTTGCTCTCACCAGACATCTGGAAACAAAATAATCTGGCACTTGCTGTTATTAAACTTCATATTGTTGGTGATTGCCCAGCCCTCTACCAAGATATCTCTGCAGGGCCTCTCTGACTTTGAAGAAGTCAACAGCTCCTCCCAGTTTAGCATCATCAGCAAACATAGTATACCTTCAAGTTCTGCATCCAAGCTGTTTATAAAGACACTGAAGAACACTGGCCTGTCCATCCTTTATTGGACGCAGGCGGAAACAGAATGACAAAGGATGAGGAAAAGGCTGCAGTACCTAATGTCTTCTTTGCCTCAGGTATTAAAACTGGTCTTAGACCAGTTGTTCATGGGGTACTCAGCCCCCCTCAGCTGACAGACAGGGACAGCAAGCAGAATAAAGCCCTCATAATCCCAGTGGAAGTGATTAGTGACCTGCTCTACCACTTACACATAGACACAAGTCTATGGGACCAGATAGGATCCACCCAAAAGTACTGGCTGATAAAAGTGCTCACTGAACCACTTTCCATCATTTACCAGTAGCTCTAGCTAACTGGGCAGGTCCCAGTTGACTGGAGGTTCGCAAATGTGACCCCCATTTACAAAAAGGGTCAGAAGGAGGATCCAGGGAACTACAGGCCTGTCAACCTGACCTCGGTGCCAGGGAAGGCCATGGAGAACACCATCTTGAGTGCTGTCATGTGGCACATGTAGGATAACCAGGGAATCAGGCCCAGCCAGCATGGGCTTATGAAAGGCAGGTTCTGCTTGACCAGCCTGATCTCCTTCTGTGACAAGGTGGCCCACTTGGCGGATAAAGGAAACGCTGTGGATGCCGTCTACCTGGACTTTGGTAAAGCCTTTGAAACCTTTTCCCACAGCATTCTTCTGGAGACACTGGCTGCTTATGGCTTGGACAAGTGCACTCTTTGTGGGATAAAAAACTGGCTGGATGTCTGGCCCCAGAGAGTGCCGAAGAATGGAGTTACATCCAGTTGGCAGCTGGTCACCAGTGGTGCTCTCCAGGGCTTAGTACTGGAGCCAGTTCTGCTTAATATCTTTATGGACAATCTGGACAGGGGGATCGAGTGCACCCTCAGTCAGTCTGCAGATCAGGCCAAGTCAGAACGGGAGTGTTGATCTGCTGGAGGGCAGGAAGGCTCTGCAGAGATCTGGATGGGCTGGATCAAAGGGCTGAGGCCAGTTGTGTGAGGTCCAATAAGGCAAAGTGCTGGGTCCTGCACTTGGATCACAACAACCCCAGGCAGCGCTACAGGCTGGGGGCAGTGGCTGGGAAGCTGCCTCTTGGAAAAGGGGTGCTGGTCAACAGCAGCTGAACCTGAGCCAGAGCGTGGATCCAGGTGGCCAAGAAGGCCAAGGGCATCCTGACCTGCATCAGGAGTAGTGTGGCCATCAGGACCAGGGCAGTGACCCCATACTCAGCACTGTCCAGCTGTACTCAGCACTGGTGAGGCCACACCTCGAATCCTGTGTCTCGTTCTGGGCCCCTCACTACAGGAAGGACATTGAGGTGCTGGAGCGTGTCCAGAGAAGGGCAGTGGAGCTGGGGAAGGGTCTGGAGCACAAGTCCTGTGAGGAGCAGCTGAGGGAGTGGGGTTGTTTAGCCTGGAGAAAAGGAGGCTCAGGGGGGAGCCTTATTGCTCTCTACAACTCTCTGAAAGGAGGGTGTAGTAAGATGGGGATTGGACTCTTTCAAGTGATAGGACAAGACTGAAGAGCCTCAAATTGCACTAGGGGAGGTTTAGATTGGATATCAAGAAAAATTTCTTCACCAAAAGGGTTGTTAAGCATTAGGCTGCCCAGGGAAGTAGTGGAGTCACCATCCTTGGAGGTGTTTAAAAGACATGTTGATGTGGCACTGAGGGACATGGCTTAGTGGTGGACTTGGCAGTGCTGGGCTGACGCTTGGACTTGATGATCTTAAAGGTCTTTTCCAGTCTAAATGATTCTATGACTTTATTTATAATTAAAAACATTTATTGAACCAAGGCAAGCTTTTAGGAGTGTTTTTAAACACTACTTACTAAATTTCAAATGAGTATCATATGGATAATGAACTTATACAATATTTTAATGTTACCCATGACTCTTTAGTTTTGTGCCTTGAGATAGATGGTTACATATTTGTTTCTGAAGTAACATTTGCAAGTTGGGATTGCAGCAAAATATTTGCTAAAAAAGAGTGTGAATAGTTCACAGACTTGTCAGAATCCATCTGTTTGTGTCTATTAATGGGTGCATTCCCAGCTGTGGTCTTTCTAATGTAATAAATAAAAAGTTTCTTTCTTACTATAAATCCAATGGCTGAAATCTCCTTGTAAAATTGATTTATTTCAATAAAAATCTGTCCTTATGTTAAAGACACCCCTTAAAATGAGCAAGACCATGAGATGCCATTCGCATATAATTTCAGCAGTCATCTGACACATAAATGACTCAGTCTCAAATAATTTACTACAGCACTTTTCTGGATAAGCTGTGAAAGAGCATGGCATTCAGATCAGGATGAGGGGGACAGTGATGGGAAAAAAGAGGCTTATTTAGCAGAGGAATGAGAGGCACATAAAAAATAACCTAAGGGTTGGGACAAATGCTTAGGTCCTTGCTCCTTCATGCAATGAATCCAACATAAATTTACACAGGTATGCAACATATTTTAGAGAAGTCTAAGCTATGAACCAGTGCAGGAGGTTCCTAAATCTTTAAGAACCCTTTTTTTGTAATGCTATGTGTAATTTTTTGGTATTTTGACTGAGGGAAGTTACATTTCTAACTGTGGTTTTGACTTGTATCTATCAACATTCTCTTAAGCTATCCTTTTCTGGAGCTGACAGCTACCCTTCATTTCTTCATAAATTACAGCAACACAAGACCGTGTACAAAGATATTTCTAACTAATTTTTGCTCAGATTCAGACAGATCTACATATGATTGAAGGTACATTTGAACTGTGCCACTGTCCAGAGGCAATTTCCCCTTAAATTCTTTCTATAACAAAACCAATACTCCAGTTTTGTGGCTGACTTTTAAAGTGCTTCTGTATTAAATGACCTGTGAAGGTTCAGTGCCCTTCTGCATCATCATGGCCTGGAAAACCAGTCCTCCCCAGAAAACATTCCTTGGTTTATCAGAGCACCAGTGCCATTCATTTAGCTCAATCAACAGAAGAAACCAATTATCCCCACATTATTTTACATCTGTGACAAGTAAAATTTGTGAAGTATTTATAGAATTAAGCAAGCTATTTTGAAGTGAACGAACTTATCTTGCTGCCAAAGAAATACCCACCGTTTGAACAGCTTTCTGCTAAGTAGAAATTTTAAGTCACAGTGTTTTGAAATAGATTATGAATCAATTATTAGAGCTTAAAGAAACACCACATTTTTAAATTTCAGTGCCTCCTCTTCCACTGTACTACAGCATGTTGCTGGATCTGTAAAAACGATTTCTGTAAAAAAGGTTTTATAGAAAATCTTTTCTATGTACTTACTGTTCAACAGCAACAAAGAAAAAATCAGTATCGCTATGAAATTATTTGTTGAAATGCAATTCACTCTGGTGATTATATACAGCAGAGTATGTTTAGTTTTGATCGCCATGCTAGCTGAAAACATCTTATTTTTTAATTCTCATAAATTCTGTTCCACTTCTACATTGCTAGGTGTCCTGCTGCAAAAGCTCAGAAAGTAAGGCTGCTGAGTGGCACTCTCTCCCTGAGGACAGAGAATGCCTAGAAGAGCGCACCACCTTAACAAAACCAGCTATTGTGTCTAACACCGTGACGCACGATGTGTGCACACACCAATTGACATCACTGTGTGTAAATTACTGCCCTCTACTGGAATGACAGGCAGAGTGTTTCGCATGAAATGGGTTGTTACGTAAAGCAATTAAACTGCTCGTTGAAGTCTGGTGTTTTATGGAACCAAGTGCCATGAATTCCGGGTGTTCCCGATCCCGTCTCGGAGCATAGCTGTTTGCTGCACACACATATCTGCGTGCATTCAGCCTTTGCTTATTTGCAGTACAAGGTGCACCAGGTTGGTCTGATTGTCAAAATAGTTCCCTTTTTAACTGTAAACAGGATGTGCAAAGGAGCTACAAAAGTGCAGTCTTCTTGTGAATGCTCTAATGTCAGTCAAGGAACCTTCCACACTGTCATATTTTTAAGCATGTAATAATCAAAAGAAAATATCACAAATTCTTAATTAACTGAAAATAATATTTTTAAACCCAAATTTCCAAGAATCATTACACAGGCATCACTTCTTTAAAATCATGAGGTTGGCTTGAAACTGAAATTTTACAAAATAAGTTTTTTTCTTGGCTTTCCAGACCCTGAAGTTCACATTTTCTTTTTAAATTTGCTATGCAAATATGCTTAAGTAGAAGTGAAAGCTGGGTTTCTCAATGAATTGGGACTCAAGGAGATGATTTTCAAAGGAGTCGTGATATATAGCAGCACAAGATTTGGCCATGGTATGACAGAAAAACCAAAGAAATAAGGAAGAGCAAGACAGAACATCTGTCTCAAGAAATCAAAGAAGTACAAAATACAAGAAGACAAATGTGAGTGAAAGCACTGCTGTGAAACAAGGCCAATTCCTGGCAAGTGTTGCAGATATCAAATTGTTAAGTCATCTGAGTTCTTGGAATCCCTAGAAATACGACAATATGGGATATTTGGAAGGGTTTTTTCATTAAAGCAAAAAGCAGTAAGACAAAATTCAGAATTGGGACTTCATGATTCCTGAAACTAAACACCACATCCTACTGTAGCTGGGAAAGCAGAAGAATGGGAATCCAGTCTCCAGGGCCTTCCTGAGGCCAGAAATGTCACATGTTTTGGAACTTGCTGGCCAGGTGCCAAGGGACTATTGATGTTCACTAAGCACCTAAAAGTTTATTGTGGATATAAATGTTCCATATAAATGTTCTGGCATAGTTATTATAAATAAAGTCACTTGCATGGGGTTATGGAAGCAGCCTACAGGATTACAGTCATATGAATAAATACAAAAACACCTAGTAGGAAATAACTGAGAAGATACATTATTTAATATGCCATGACTGATATAAACAAGCAATCTTGGAATGGAAAATCATCACTGTTTAATGTCAGACAAATACATTAAGTATTTTTATCAGTCTATATAAGCCCCTATGTATCTTAGAAAAATATGAGCACCAATAAACACATCTATCTAAATGTACAGGAACTTAAACAGTATTGTATTGTACTTACTGCTTCTGGAAAAATAGTACTATGAATTGTTTCCAATGGTATGGTCTGCAAACATCAGCAATAAGTACAATGCTTACAGGAATACTCCATAAAGGCACAGTGTAGAGAACTGACAAGGTATCAGCCTTCTTCTAGTCACACAGAAGCATCTGTAGGTGGAATAAGCTGAGGTCATGTATATGTGCAGAGAGAAAAGGAGAAATATTTGTTTACTGAGAACTGAAAGAACCTTGTGAATGCTCAAGGAACCACAGAAAGCTGGTAGCAAAAAAAAAAAAAACCCAACCAAACAAAAAAACCAAACCCAAACCAAACCAAACAAATCCAAACCAGCCAAAACACTGTACTGTAAAAAGGACTGACATCATAACTTTCTAGGAAAAAAAGTGTGTTTTCTAAAGGTTAAGGTGTCATTGAAATCTGTGAACAGCCAAGCTCCAGAAAGATGGAGACCTATCAAGAATCTTTTCTAAAGCTATCAAATAGAAACTGACTGATTCAAATAGTATCCAGTTCTATTGCCAGCACTGATTCCCCACTTTATCAGCTGAGATTTGTATCTCATACTGTCAGGAAATTAAGTATTCAAAATTGGATTTCTTTTAGGAAAATAATCCCCGATACAACTCTCTCTGATGGAAGCAGTACTCGCTCAAATACAAAATCTATGTATTAAATGTAAAACCAGAAGATGAATGTTGTTGACACCCTAGGAACCTCTGCTACTTCTCCATGATCACTCCAAATGTTACATGGCAAATTGCAGCAGAGCCATGAGAATGAGAAAAATACATCTTTCTCTGGACTTTGAGACAGTGTGGAGTCCTCCAACACCCCCCCTTCACAGTCCCATGCTGATACAGAAATACTTGGCAGGTCAAGCATATTGGTATTTTTGTAATTGTACTTCTGGAATTAACTTTCTGTTGCTGAGGGTCATGAGAGCCTGGCAGCAGCAGAACTAACAATGGTGGTATTTTGCCACTACTGCCCCCTTTTCAGATTCAAAGCACTGGCCTTCAAGGAGTGCCTGGGGAAGGAGATGGAACTTACAGGATACTGACATAACCCATAAAATATAGGTGCAAAGAAAAGCCTCTTCATGCTTTAATAAAACTAATCTAAAACCCCTCCTCACATTAATAGAGAATGTACGGCTTGATTAATTTATTTTATGAGATCAATGACTACTTTTTTGGCTACTACATTTTCTTTAGGACTGAGCAGAAAATTTCCTGGCATGCCTGGCCAAATGAATCACTCATAAGTCACTTTCTTTCTTTCCTAAAGCACTCCATCACGAATAAAGAATGTCTTTCATAACTTTTCTCCTTGACAAAGGACAGTCTTTTCCCATTGATGGGGCTGGGTTAGGGAGGAATTTACACATATAGATCTTATCAACATACATGAGAATCAGTATCTTGTAATCTCCAGTGCACTGGTGGGGACAGAGACTGCAACATCTCTACTTTGCTTTCTAAAAATGTTATGTGCGTGATTTTAAAATAGAACATAAAAGTATGCCCACCAAATACCACATTTTTCACATGTACATCTCCCACACTCCTTAATGAACACTGACCTTGCAGAATTATTTTATTTTAAAAATCCACTCATTTAATGAATAGCTTTAAAGTAGATCAATCTGCCACATTTGCACTGTACACAAAGGTCTTAATTGAGAATAAATTTCAGTAATGTAATAATACCAAGATGCAGCAGACTCAAGGTTGGTCCCATACGGGGACACCTCCTTTTGCTCAGGGGTTCTCGGAGGACCTGGGAGCCTGGTACATGTATTTCCTTTGGCGTTTCCAATGACTTCACCACTTCAGCTTTGCAGAGTAAAAACTTCACAAGCAAGTTCTTGAAAATGTTGCATTTTAAATGAAAACTAAAAACTATGAGGAACCTATAGATTTGATTTAACTTCTTTAATTAGGCTGCAGAAACATAGCTGCTCTTGCCTCCATACAGGCATGACACAAGACTGTGCTAAAATTCACATAGTTCTGGTTGTGACCACTAGTTTTTTAAGACACACTTTTTCACTTCTGTATTCCCCAGGATCAACAGATCAGCAGGTGCCAAGGAGCACCATGCTGTCAGAGGCGCCATTACAAACTTATGCTTGCTCATTTGCACCCAATAAAACCACAATAACCCACAAACCAACCACCAATTACTTTTGAGAGAAGCAGGTGCATTGCCTTGTCATCTCTGCCACATGCTGAATGTGGCAGGTACTTTCTGCTAGACAAATCATTCTCCATTTTCTACCTACATCAGATAACATTCAGCTTCATCTCTGATATAAATGCATTTCAGTCACATTTGAAGAGATACTTGTAGCGGCCAATCAATTGATAAGGTCCTCCGGAACAGCTAAGGACACGTAAGAGTAGGACTTCTAAAACTTTCCATTTAAAGGTCGTAATTTTGGCTTCTTTAGACTAAGATTTTCTTTTACTCACGAGCCTGCCTCATGTTCCTGTTTCAGTTTTGGAGCTTCAGGCAACCAATTTCTAAGAAAAAATTAGTCCATGGTATGTTGTCCCACCATACCTTTTCGTGCTACTTGATTTGAGACATTAGTGCTTCATCCTTTGGAACAAACACCTGCAACCACACAGCGAAGGTCCAAGAGTCAGTTTAGCACTGGTGCCTGAAAAATCTGTCCAAACTTGGACAAGTTAAAAAAGTTTGAAATGTCAGTCTGAGCAAACCACTTGGAGGTGTGGTGGAAAACTTGATCCCAAATTCCTTTTACCCAAAGCACGGCCAAGCCGAAAAAAGAGTGGGAGTGTCTGAAACTGGTACCCAAAACTACCCCAGGGAATTGCTTCTGGAGAGCTCTGTAGCTAAGTATGAGTTGGGACAGTGATCAAGGGTGTCCTGTCTGATAGGGCTGTCGCAGCAGGCAGTAGAGATGATGTCAATGGAGAGATAAGAGGAATTGTACTGGAAGAGCTAGAGGAGATCAAGCAGGGATTTAATCTCTTCAAGAACACAGAATATACAAAGGGTTGTGGGACATGAAGCTCAGGTGAGAAGAGATTTGTCAGAAAGACTGAGGGTGTATCTGTGCCACAAACACAGTGGAGGCAGCCTTACAGAGCAGAAATCCTGGCTGCAATCCATGAAGATTGCTAAACCACAGCTAAACGCTAAACCTCGGAAATCAGAGACAAAGCTTTCTCTTATTAGAAGAATGCTAGGGTCACAAAATTAAGTTCACAAACTTCAGTAACTCTCAGAATTGAAGTCACCTGCTTAATTCTAACTCAGGCCTCTTCCCACTAGGCACTAAAAGAAAGTCTCATCTTCATCTGCACATGCAGTTTCCAAGGATCCCATCTGATGATGGGCAATGGTCATGTATCAGCCCTGCTGCAGCTCTTGCAGGTGGGAGACAGAAAAAACCCCAGGTTTCTGAGACTATGACAAGTAAATGGTGTCCCTGTGGCAGAGCACCTTCCATTCGTCTCTGTTTTACACCAAGTCACTTGAAACCAAATCTGACCAGACCACCAGAAACTGCAAGTTATTCATTCCCTGGGTGCAGCACAGTTAGACCCCAAATGCTCATTTGCGCATGTTGTGCAACAGCAGCCACTGAGAGCCATAATTTGAATACTAAAGTAGATAACTCAAGCTCTAACCCACAAGAGCTGATATTCCTGAGGTTCAGCCTCATTTTGCCTCTTGTTTCTATCTGTAAAATGGGAACAATGTAATCTTGCAGCTTCTAGGAAGACAACTAAAACATTAATGGTATGACATATTCAAGACAGTGCTTCTAAGCACCAGGCTTATGAACACCTGAGGGAATTCATAATTCTGTGCTCAGTCCAGGATCTGAGAAAGCTGAAGTACAGCAGGCTTTAGTTTAAGAGATTCAGCTACAGGGATCATCACATTCTGCAGTAAATGAAGAGGAAAAATTCTGAGGAAAAAAAGGGTGAGGTGATCATGTCAATCAATCTTGTCAGTCATGACAACCCTACCCTACCAAGAGGCTGTGCAATACAGCAAAAGGGATCCTTAACTCCAGTGTTTCCTGACTGCAAAGTTAATTCAGTTTCCTGAATTTAAAAACTTGATTTTTATTTTATTTTATTTTATTGTACAGTAACTGTAAGAATGCCAGATAGAGGGTGGCCCTTTCCCCTTACATACAAGGAATGTAAGAACTGAAACTTGTTGGGTTTTACTGTAACAGGTGATCATGATTTGAGCAGGGATCTCAGAATCACCTTAGGTCATCACTTTTGGAGAATCTGTTAAATACCTAAGTCAAATTCCTTAAACAATGGTTTTCAATAATGGCAAAGTGGTGCAGGATTAAATTAAAACAACAGTATTTTATATAACTTTTCAGGTGAATAGGTCCCCACAGGGAGTTAAAATTCTGGTACATTTCCCATTCAGTTTGCGAATTCTAATTTAAACCATGTGCATAGTGGAAACAGTGTAAAATACCTCTGCAAAAATTATGAAAAGCACAAAAAAACCCCAAAGGCACAATTTCTGGCACTGTAGAGGGTACATCCATTGTTTAAAAAACAAATCCCAGTCGGTGAATCAGAAAAAGTGACTAAGAGCTGCTGGGCACCATAGATCTGTCCTGAACAAGAGACAGTACGGAGCAGCCCTGTCCAGGAGCACGCCAGGAGCCAGGCTGCTGCTCATCACCTCTGCTGTAAAGGGTGAGGGAGGGAGGGGAGGAGCACACTGTAGCAGCCTTTTTATGCGCAACCTACTTTCCACAGCAACCCAGCCACGCTCTCTGCCTCTTTGGGAGCTGCTGAGTCAAAGTTCAGCTCTCTCCTTGCTCTAGCCAAGATTCAGCTCCTTTCTCCAGCTCACACTCCTGCTGCCCAACAGTGTCCTGCTGCCCTCTGCTCCAACACATGGACATCAGGGCAGAAGCTCTTCCCAAGGAGCCCTGGGGAAAACCCTGAGTAACCTGCTCTGCTCCCAGTGCTGATCCTGCTCTGAGCTGGAGCCTAGACCAGAGAATTCCCAACACCTCATCCAACCCTAACAATTATATAATCTTTATGAATTATAAAACTGTGCTTACTTTCTTTACAGGTTTATGTTGGGTAACTGGTGTCTGGATCCTTAACAAACAGAAAAAAGAGTAAAGCAGATCGGAAGAGTAACTATGTAAGTGCGTGCAAAGCCATCATCACAGCAAGGATTTAATCACGAGTCTTTATTTGGCCCGATGGTTGGAATATGACAGCACACTGATGGTTAAAACTGCATTTCGTTTTGGTCATTGCTCTTTAACATTAGGTACCAGTTACACTGCTTCTCCAACTGCCAGTCAGAGCTGAACTACAATGCCAACTTTGAGGAAAAGGATGGAACTTGTACAACTATCTACCTGACTGGGATCAGATCTGTTATGATGGAGAAGAAGCCAGTCTGGCAACCAGCAAATAGTGATGCAGTTAGATCAGATTAAATTCCCTGCCTTCTCGTCAACAAAAGCTGGAAGAAGAGGCCTAGGAATACTGCAGCTACCCAGGTCAGCACGACAAACAAATATAAAAACAAGGACAAAAATGCCAGAGACAGAAAAGCATCAGAACAAGAGAACATACCTGGCATCAACAGATATTTGTACACATTTCATTATGTTGTCAGATAAGTAATTTAATTAAAGGGCAAGTGCATCAGCATCTCACCAGAGTACTATGAATAGCACTTAAATTATGGCAGTGCACAAACCCAGGACATTAGTATTCTATCCACCTTAAATAAAAAGTTTTGACTCCATCAATTTTAATACCCAGTTGCTTTAAGAAGTTGGCTACAGTGTCATGGCAGCCTGCCCAGGTTCTCTGCTCAATCAAGCAATAGTTGTCTTTGACCAAAAAAGAAAAAAATAGCCAACAGTATCCTTGCTGAATGTCTGCTGGCATCTGCTAGCAATATAGGAATAAGATAATTAAAGGTAAATCAAAAAATTAAAAGTTTAGTATTTTGGTTAAGCATAATATAACAGAATTAGTGATGTTAGTAATTAATTATTGAAGCTACCAAGTTTAGGTGAATTTTAAAAAAAAACTACATGCAATTTTTATCTATTACTTTAATTGTATGTACATAAGAACTAATGTGCTGTAGACATGGTCTGAAAACCTGCATCATTTACCTCTGTATTAAACAATACCAGCATGTCACAGTGCCCTAGACAAGGTCACCAAACTCCTAATAATGCTGTAGGATGTGGCACAGGAATCCATCTTTACAAATTAGACTTCATTATACATGATCCTGCTCATAAATCTTGATGTATTGTTTTCCAATATAATAACTCTACCTTGCACTTGCATGTACCCTCTAGATCTTCTAATTCACAGAGTATTTTACAAGTACAAATTGGATGTATGCTTGTGTGCATAAAGCGACTGTGCTGCTGCAATAGCAATGCTCTAAACGAGACACGACCTCCTGGAGCACCTGCCCTGCTCTGTGTCCTTCAGGTCCCCACCTGGGGATGGAAAGGCTGCAGGAGGCCGGTTTTCCAGAGCAGGTAGGTGACCTGAAGCTATAAAAGCGCTTGAAAAGAAACAGACCATGTTTCTTTGGGACTTGTGGTACTTCTCACATGCAAACTATTTGAGGAACCAACCTGGTTGGTTAGACTTAGAAAACTGATCAGAGAAGCAGGTGAGCCTGCTTCCCGGAGGCAAAGCCAACCCTCTTCATTTCGGAGATGCTCAGAAGGTGCCTCCGACACGGAGCGACCGCCAGGCTTATTAGCCCCGAGCCCGACTGCTTGTGCGAGCACCCCCGCGCTGCCCGCCAGCATCCGGGCAGGTGCTGCCTGCAAGGGCTGGGGGGTCCGACCCATCTGCACCCGGCTGCTGCTCGTAGCCCGACCCGCCCGGGCACTGCCGACCGCGTTCCTGCCGGGAGCTCCCCGTCCCGCCGGGCCAAAGCCGCGGGGTCTCCTCGCTCCGGCTGCGGCAGCGGAGCTGGTGCCCCGCAGACGTCCCCTCGGAGCGGGACCCCTCCGCGCCGCTGGGGCCGCGACGTCCCCCGGCAGGTAGCGGCGGTCGCGGCGCGGCGGGGACTGACCTGCGAGCCGCCGCTCCCGGACATTCCTCCACAGCAAGTCCCAGGCTTTGGCGCTGGAGTCCCGCAGCTGCTCGCTCAGCGACCTCCGGAGCAGCGCCTTGGCCGAGCGGCGCTGGCTGCTCATCCTCGGCGGCTCCGCATGCTGCCCCGGGCAGCCCCGCNCTTCCCTCCTTCCCTCCTTCCCTCAGCGCCCCGTCCCACGCCCGACGCCTCGCAGCCCTCCGCCCTCCTTCCCTCCCCCGCGCCTCGGCCCCCGCGGGGCGGAGAAGGTGCCCCAGGCTTCGGCCCGGCTCCTGCCCTGACCGGGACCCCGCGCCCCGCGGGCTCAAGCGCCACCGACGGCCCGGGACCCCGCACGTCCCGCGGCCCCGCGCCTCAATTCCGTGCCCCCGCTTGTGCCCGTGGCCCTCGTTCGGGAACTGTCCGGCCGAGCCCCCGCGGCTGCCCTGCTGTCAGCTCCCAGCCGGCTCCCGCTGCCGCCTCCGTGCTCCCTGGACAGCGACCGGGAGCTGCCCGCCGCCACCCCAGCCTTGCCGCCCAGCGCTGCGAGCGGCCGGCGTCCGCTGCTCCAGGGAGAGGTCACCTGCCACGAGGTGACAGAAAACCTGGCTGGCAACGGGCTGCCTTTTCCCCGGGAGGCTGTAATAATGGGTGTTTCGCCCATGCTTCAACTTTTGCGGAAAGAAAATTAGGATTTTTTTTTTCAGAGGCCTAGGTTCATCAACTCTTCACCCAAGATTAAGCCATAGTCCTCGCAACACAGCCTCTCCCCTTTCTTTCCCACTTTCTCTGCATTCCACCCACTTACTTTCCACCTCCTTCCCCCTGCATCACTTCTTCTCTTACAAGCTCTTGCGCTCCTAAAAGGTTTCAGAATTAAACCCTGACAGACACTTTTTGCACACTTTACAGACAAAAACGAATCCTGATTTCTTCATCAGTAGACTAGCCAGAAAGCAGGACCCTTATCCCACTGAGGAAAGCCATTTTCCTCTGTGTTCTGGGAAATACTGTTTTAACAGTGGTCCCTTCCTTGTCCTGACTGTTTCTCCAGCAGAGAGTCTGACAGCTGAGAAGGACAACAGGGGCTTCATTTCATTTAGTCACAATCAATTACTGCTTGCTCCTTTGGCAGAGTATTTGTGATGTGCAAGGAAGGGGCTGGTGTTCCTGCAAGTGAGTGCCCTACACTGAAAGAGCTGCGTGCCCAGGTAAAGCAGTCATGTTAAACAGTATCGACATCCCTGTCTTGTTTAAATTACAACTGTAGCTGCAATGTCAGCAATACCCATAGAAGCTAAAAGCAAACACACAGATGTATTCCATGTTACCACTGTTTTAATAACGTCTTCTGCTTACTTTGTGATGTGGATTTGTTTTCCTTTGTCCCTGTTCTTAAAAGGTTCATCTGAAAAGGTTCATCTTAAACTACTCTCCTTGAGCTGATGTAGTGGAGATGATGTGCTTGTCCAGAACTTGTGCAGATGTTGTATGTCACTGCTCTGCCTGCAATTCCAGCTACAGTGTCCTCCAAATGACTGGACAAACTCTTTTGAGAAAAGGGATGCCTTCCAGGGATGGATGCATTTAAGACCTGGAAGGGAGACAGCATAATTATGTAAATACTCCCACATCCCATGACCCAGAGCAAACACCTGCTGATGTTAATGGGAGAAGAGAGGATTACGGTTCCTACAATCAGCTCCTCTACCCAGTAAATCTGCCTCTGACCTCTGCCTCTCTTTATTTAATCTCTTACCAACACAGCCATTACCGGTACATAAGTCCTACTACGCCTGTTTTCTGCTGCAGGCTTTTATCAGTCAGGAGCCAGGCAGAGATGAAAAATTAATTTCTGATATAGTACTCAGCTGCCCTATAAAGATGAGCCATGACACACAGTCTAAAGGTGAAAAAATAAACTCAGTTTTGAAGGTTTTGTATCTGCTGTGACGTACTGCTGTGTCACCACCCACAAACTCCAGCCCACGTCAGCCAGTACTGCAACCTTCAGCAGTGCACTTCTGGCAGCCACACTTGGATGCACCATCTTAGTGTGCCCAGCCTGTCTGGAAGACAGATCTCCCTTTCTTCAGCTGCTGTCTGCGATGGCCAGAATGTAGCAATAGAACAAAAGATATTCTCTTCCCTTCTGTATCGTTTTTGAAGATGTTACTTTATCAAAAATATCCCTAGACTTCCAGGTTTACTGAAAGCAGGTAATTAGTGACTAGATACTAGCAATTGCTAATCCCATGTTATCTCACCACAAGTTACTAAAATAAACTGCAGCAATATGGCTGTATTTCATAATCAGCAACAGAACTGAACTGGCAAGCCCAGACCAAACTCTGTGGCAGGCATTGACAAAAATCTTACTAATTTCAGGTACTTTATTGTGGAAAAGTAAATCCAGAAGCAAGATCAGGTACTGTAGTTTTTTCCGCAAAGGAAACAGTGCTATTGAATAATGAGAACACATCTCATGCAGCAACTGGTCTATGCCTATTTTATGCTTTTAATCATAGTCAGCTGTTCAGAAGTCAAATTACCATCATGAGTACTTTTGATGTATTACACCTCATAGTAGCAGTTACAATAAGAGCTATTCTACAGAATCTGCTTGAAGGAGGGTACACGTTAGGAATCATTCACAGGTCGAACATGCTTCATTTCCTTTTAGAATGTTAGAAGACCCGGCAAAATGGTAAAATTCTGGTCTCTCACCCATTTTTCATATGTTGGTTAAGTGCATAAGTAGCCAGCTGATCAGTACTCCTGTTTCCTGCTTGATACATTCTGACATCCAGCACAAGATGACTAACATTTCTCGGGGAAAGAAAACGAAAGCACATTTTCCACAGAAAATGCAGTTTTCCTACTTGATATTAGTCTTGCCAAAATGGCTATTTTCAGAATAATTGCAATGAAACCACTGTATATGATGAACAGAAAGGAAGAAATTCCCAGTTGCCTTAAAAGAAGCTATATATTATATTTGTCTTTGCTCATTGATAACAGAATATTGGCAGGAGTGAAAGTATTGTCTTAAAATCTTGCAAGCATGTGAAATGTTGGGGAAAAGTCCAAACTAGTTATACCCATGCTCTGATGCCATTGTGGCATGAAAGTCTGATACAGTAATAATATATTTAGCAATTTATAGTTCCTTCCAATCACCATGGTAATTAAACACCAAGTTAATTGACACTGCATAGTATTCTGGCCTCTACTTAGCACTACGTTTTTAATTTGCTACAGATTCCATTATGCAGCCTGATCTAGTCCTAGTAAAGTAACTGTACAAACTCCAATGCACCTGGTAAGAAGAGAATCAGACCTGAGGGAAGAGAACCATGACTACATCTTGGTTTGCCATTTGTAAACTACTGGAAGACTATGATAAAAGTACAACTTTCCTTTCTATCCTCCCGTCCTTAATTATCATGAGCCAGGATTTTTTGTTAATTTAATCACCTCACAATATTTGTCTACTTGTAGAAGAACTAAATAGGATACGTCTTGTGGAGGAAAATGTGGGAAGAGTGCATCCTTGGTTATTATGTGCTGTTTAGAGGACACAGGCCCCTTACACTAGTATCCCTTAGAAAGCAATAATAAAGCAAAAGAGGAAATAACAGGATCTACAAGATCGATGATGCAGTCTGATGCTAATCAGTGCAATGCCAAATTTTATAATGAATCTAATTCTTCAGGAACTGACTGTAACGAAGCTTCTTGAAATTTACTATACTCAAAATGGTGTTGCTGTGCTTCTGTAGCTTCAAATAGTAGCTCAGACAGCCTAGACATAAACACATCAAGTAATATTTATAACTCTGGCAGTGGTCTTTATCTCTTTGGGGGTCCTAGAGGTCTGGTTTTGTTTTCTATCACAGGCTAAATGGTCTGAGAGGGATGTTGTAAGTCTGGGTTACCACTGGAAGGGAAGAAAAGATTTGAGGTTTTCCATTGCTTGTTTTCCTAACACCAGACTCCAGCGAATTTCATACTCATTCTGTGGTTGAAGTTATGTGAAAAGCACCAAGGGCATATGAGTAGGTGTCCTCTTTGACATCTAAGTAAACAAACAAATATTTTGGATAGAGAAAAATAAGAATCACTTTGAATGAGGAAAAAATGTTCTGGCTTGTGCCCTGGCAGTCTCTGCTTTTTATTTACATATACAAACTACCATCATTTTAAAGTAGCTTTAACATGAATAAATTATAAATTAGTTTCACTCTTTTCTGGTTTATCAAGAGATTGGCACCTATATGTTCATCCTACTTCATTTTAGCTTTCTGAAGTTCTGGGAAAGGATTGCTCTGCACTTTGCCAGCAGCAGAGCACTGCTGGCTTTCATTAGTGGGGGCCAAATTCTTTCACTTTTGTTCACAGTGATTAATGCTGAAATAAATGGAACTTCTTGCAGTATTCACTGTGAAAAGACTCTAAGTATGCTCAGATACAGACTACAGTAACAAAGTGTCTGCTGTTTGACTGTGCTCCCTCTCCCTTGCTAGAAATGGCTTGGAGGGCATGGGGGGAAATTAAGCTTTAATTCTGTTCATACAAAGCATGGTACTTTATTGTTATCATTAATAACAAACTGAGTTCTCAAAGCACTTGGAACCAAAAACTGGAGGGAGCTGAAGTACAATCTTTGCCCTCAGGAGATTGCAAACTAAATATAAAGCAAGACACTGGTGGAAAGAAGACCTGATTGGGGTTGGAAGGGTGGAGTACGAGAGAACAATAAAACAGTACTGGCCAGAGCAGTAACTGCTGGTGTACTTCTGGCACACCAGAATTAGTGTTTGGAGGCACTGACACAAAGTGAGTTAGCAAGAGAGTCTCCAAGGAGGTAAATGTGGTACCTTTATATATCCAGAGGACCATCTTTCAAGAATGAGGGGCATTTTTAACAAAAGCCCTCAAATGTGTATTTGAAAATGTAATGAGTAGACAGCAGAAGCTGGATCCTGTACACACAGGCTGTGGGAAGAAAGCTTTTCATATTGAACAGATGATAGATGAGGCAAGGGAAGGGCCTTCAGACTTCAGTCAAGCAGCCTCCACTTGATGCACCATAAAGGCAGGATGAACTACAACGAGCAGTGACAGCAGAGAACTGCCAGGGTATTTGCATTTGGGATGCAATGCAGTAGACCAGATTGTGTCTATCAAGGCACAATAAGTGAGAACAAAAGTGAAATGGTAAACATGGGATGAAATATTTTCTACAGCGAAAATCACAAATTTTCACCTGGAAACCTCCTTCTGACAAAACCCATTGTTTCTTAAAAGTGAAAATTAGAGAAATCATACAGTTTTCTGGAAAATAACTGATATTTTACTGGGTTTTCACATTCTGGCCAGCTTTAACTTGCACTTTTCTCTCCATCTTGCATTCTGGTTATATCTAGCTCTCGCAGATTATTTTTTAATAACCCCTCTGCTTCTCTAGTCTTGTGTTCTTAACACAGCCTAAATTGTCACAGGACATTATAAACTCCAGAAGAAGGTCCTGTGTGACAGGCTGGAGGTTGCTCTGTTATATGAGAGTGGTGAAGAAGGGGACAGGGAAGCAACTGTGGTACAAATGATGATTAGATGGATTGCCCTCTGAGTAAACAGAGCGTTTCTGTGGAACAGTAGATGACAAAGCTGATGCTTCAGCTGAAATTCTGAAGAACTGCAGCCACAAGAGCCCTTGCACATTTCTCAGATAACAGAGGAGAAGAACGGACAAAACAAACCAAGTGCCAGTAAACTTTTACTTCCTTTCGTAAGATGCTCTGTGGACATCTTTAAAATATATTACATTGAAGATATGAAATCTTGTGCTGAGCAAAGCCAGTCTCTGTAGAAATAGCCAATTCTTCAACGATTAAGCAACTGGGAAAGTGGACTACATTTTATATGTGTAGATATAGTGGTTTTTTACTGGAGCTGAGCTTGAAATTTCGAGGTGATTAATGCCCTTGAATAAGTGAGTGGCTATGTTGAGACACAAAATGTCTCAGCACAGAATATTGCCCGTGTTCTTCTCATTCCTGCTTCTGATGTCAGATTTTCCCCCTCCTCTTCAGTCACTTGACAAAAATATATTGTTTTAATTGATATCTTTCTAAGCTCTCAAAGTGCTCATTTCCTTAACATTGTATTGGGACGTTGTCTAAACCACGATTTTTAATTTTTTTTCTAAACTTCCAACTGTTATTACTATCAGAGTAGAAATAATTGGAACATTTGTATAAAAAAGCCTTGCCTTGCAGCAGTCAATGGCAGTTTAGCACACACCATAGCAGGATATTGGTTCAGAGACCTGGGAGCTTTTTCTCTTTTTTTTATAACTCTCCTGGATTACACAGGAAAACATGATCAATCTTGACAGCAGGTTCTAACAACAGTGCAAGGGAATTGTTCCCCAAACCAATTTACTTATAAGAATAAGAACTTTTTTTTTCAGATACACAAATACTCCTCTGCACACACACTTTTTGAGTAATCAGGCTACTGACTGATGGAAGCATATTGCCATCAATATATTGCAACCTTCATCACTGGCCACATAGCTACTATTTTAACTTTTTTAACAGATTTTAAATATATACATTTTATAGAATTAAAAAAGCAATGGCACTCATGTTTTTGGCCAGTAAATAAAGAATGTTGTGGCCAGTTGCAATAGGAGATAGAATTCCAGGTAGGCAGATTATAATGACCAGAATCAAAATTTGGCTGGAGCCCAAGCCAATCCCTATTAACCTAAACAGTTCTACATGATCTTGATTCACTGAAGCTGATTTTAAATTTCTTCTTGATTCTACAATAAAGAAGGGCTAATTGTCTGTCCACGGTATTGTCTGAGTCTCATTTGAAGTGAAGGCTGGTGACGATTCGATTGTAAGCATCACTTCCCACAGCTCCATTGGGAAGGTTTCCCAGCCGGCTCAGAGCCTGCCTAAGCCCACTCCATCACCCAGCTCTGGCATTACAGAACTCTCTGTTCCAGCAGGCTAAGTGGTAAGGCCATTCCTGGGAGTATAAAGGAGCTTAAGCTTAGGAAGAATGCCTGTTTCATGACATTTCACATATCTGGGTATTCCCACTGAGAAGCAGGATATTCATGCTGTGAAGAAGGGGCTGGACTAGGTGGTTCTGCAGCTCTTTCTGTCCAAAAATGTCCCTGTTTCTGTGAGAATGTTTCGGTAGTGTCAGGCAGCACCTGTATTCCATTAACTCCAAAAGCATTTCAGTGTTTACAGTAACCAGGAAATGTCCATGTCTGTGTTATATTAACAAGTCAGCAGTAACAACTGCAGTTTCAGTTTTTAGAGCTATGCAGAGAACGGTTTACTTTGAGTTGCTGAGAGTTTTACTTTTTTTGGTTGAAACATGAAGAGGCCTGTAGTACTGCCCTTGAAACCATTACAGAAAGCTTTGGGGGAAAAAAGTTACTAAATTATGTCCAGTAGTGCTTCAGTATTGGCTTCACATAATCAGGTAGGCAAAAGAATAACTGTGAATTGCAAGTCTTAAAAATACTTGTGACAACAAATTAGTAGCTCCTTCACCTCAGTTTTGTTTGCTGTTTTTTTTCCTGCCTACTGCATGTAAGGGGATTTGCATAATGGCATAATTTCATTCAAGATTCATTACTTTGGGAACAAAACTGTGTTATATTTTTATGTGGACTATACTACACATGCTCAGAGAGGTAAGCCATAAGGTGTCACTGCATAGTAGGCAGCAGACTTTACAGGAGTACTGATGTGCTGCTGGAGAATTACAGTCTGTGTAAAAGAACTCAACTGTGAGAAATTAAAGCATAACTTACTGTCGTCTTCCAAATAGACTCCAATTTCTGCATGCAAGAGGCAAAAAGTCTAAGCTATACACTCGTTTGCTTTTCACATAACTGAGTTTTAATAGTGACATTAAATTACTATTACGTAAATAGTAACATCAAAGACCATGACAGAAAGCCAGAAAATATATTTTTCTTTTCTCTTTCAGATTGAAAGCAGTAATGGTAAAGCAACTTAATTCCCAAGAAAGCAGGGACTGCTCTGTAGCTGGCCAAGCGTACCAAAGGTAGAGAGAGTTTGAGGAGGTGTTTCCCCATCACCTACTGCTGTGTAGACTTATGTGACCAGAATGATGATGGAGATCACAGCCACAGCTCCCTACTTGACTATGCCACCACTTGCCTGCCAGAAAGCACCACCTATTTTATTTATAATTACACAAAGTTGATTGCAGAAAGAACAGAGCAGGCTTCAGCTCCCCCTTGCATCCCCCTGAAGCACTGTGTTCTAGCTGGTCCCCCTCTTATTAACGGACACTTTTTGAGACTCCACCAAGACCTTGTACATATTGCTGGTTCCAAAGTTCATTTTTTCAGTATTGCAATGATTTCTAGTGAAATCAGTTCCTATGGATGATGTCGGAACACCTTCGCAGTACTGCAGGTAGAGCTGTTGCTCATCTTGTTTACTTAGACTACTGTCATGCAGATTCATTTCAACACCTTTTTGTCATTTTGGGCTGACAAAAATCTGTTCAGCAGTAATTACCTGAGATTGTTCTACATTTCAGGGAATGTTTTTGACTCATTTACATTACAAAAACCCATGCAAATTGCTTGGAGAATAGGTGCTAAAGGGATTATAACTCAGCAGGATCTTACCGCAGTGATAGCTTTTGAGGTAGAAGATCAGTTAATTTACCTGACAGAGAACATTTATATTAAGTAATCCTTGGTTTGATTAAAGTTAACAGATACAAAGTTTCCGAGTTCAGGCCTTAAAAATATTTTAGTGACTGTCAATGCTAAAGGAGAAAAAAGTGTCAGAAGTAAATATGAAAACCAAAAACTAGTCTATTTCTGACTCATATTGGAGGCTATTCCCTATTTCTATTCTGAAATGTTGCTAAATTGTTTTAAAGTGATCTGAAGTACTTCACTGCTGCCAGTCAAGTCATAAAGAAAACTGTTTCATCTGGGAAATGGACTTTAGGACTTAGATAGATTTGGGGTTATCCACCTCTTTCCTGTCCTATAGCTTATCTTTTATAACTGTGCAAGATAAATGCAAAATAGGGTGTATGTACTACTAGAAAGTAGCAACAGGCTCTTACTCTGCTTTGCACAAGTATAAATTACCCTTTTAATGCAGAATTGCTAAACTTAGGGTCTTCCCACTAATCACCGGGGACAACCTCCCTTCCTGCAAGAAGTACTCTAATCATTCTTAAAAAACCCCAATGAACCAACACCACAATTTAGACCAAATGCTAGTGACAATTTCACATTAATGGTGAAGTTATTGACTTGATGAAGTAATTGCAAAAATTGCCATATGATTCACTGGAAAATTTCATCTAGTATGGGTACTCTCCCCACGTTTCTTAAGAATATATGAAAATAAAGCCCTCCATTTCTCGCTGATTTGATGATCCTCATTAACTGGGGAAAAAGATTCCTGCACATGAGAGTGCTGCTTCTTCTGTATCTTGCATTCATTGGCTATCCCTATGACTTAAAGACTAGCAGGAATTTAGTGCCACAACATTTTTTCATTGGTCAAATAAAATGATTGTATCTTCTCTGCTTACCATCCTTCACTGACTTCTCTGAATGTTCCTTTCTTTAGACAGTTTTGTAATGCTGATGATGCTGGGCATCGCTGTAATACAGTTCCCTGAATTTACATGATTACATTATAATAATATCAATGCTGATTTTTATGGTTCATATAAATCAGTGTTTTTATTTGCTTTCACAACTAGTGCTGCAAATTGAACAGCTGTTTTCTCTGAGCAGTTTTAATTAAGCTGTCCATAATGCTGCCTAGATATTTTTCTGAGCTGGTAACACTTTGTTAAGCATGCTGTATCAGTGAACACTTCAGATCATTCCTGAACATTACCTCACACTTAGGTGAATTGAAATCCCATCTTCACTGAGGTTGTCAAATCACCTTGTTTTGGTGATTTGAATTTGGTTTTCAGAAATCTTTCTAATCTTCAGGACCCTATGAAATCTTGAATTTGCTACAGATTTTGCCATCTGTTCACTCACTTGTCAAGATAATAAAGCTTTAAATGATACTTGTCCTAGTAAAATCTCTTGGGCAACCTATTATTAGCCTCTCTTTATTCTGAAAACTGACAAGTTCAATTTATGTGTCTTTGGATCTTTTATTATGTTCTATGAACAAAGTTTCCTTCCCACGCTGATTTCTCACATTATTTCATCTCTATTTTGAATATCTCTAGAATATTAGTTTGGAAAGCCAAGATAAGTTTTATCTCTTCCTGTTTTTCTGAGCAAAAGCAGTTTCTTTTTTCTTTTTACAAAGCCATACTGGATCCGACATCTGTATTCTCATTTGGGAATCTTATAGATTGCTTTGTTGTTTTCAGAAACACATGATAATTCATATGGGAAGCTGTAATTATTTTTGTTGCCCACAATGACTTCTTTTCAACTTTAAATATGGGTATCATTTTATCTGCCTTGGACAGCTGAACCTGATTAATGTGTTCCAACACTTCCACTTTTAGCTCCATTTCTGACAGTGGAAAATTCTTTGTCTCTTATTTGCAAAGAAGACTCCAAAATGTACTCACATCCAGGCATTAAGTCTGTTAAGGAAAAGGCATTAAGGAAATACTCTGTCCAGGCACAAAAATTTCATGGTTTTATAAACTATGCCCCTAAGTCTTAGAGTGTAAGTCCCTTTCCAGTTTTCAGAAGGGGTTACAACTTGTCATCCGTGAATATAAACAGGAATCTGGAATTTCAGCTTTTGGTCCTCAGTTTTTAAATCTTGCTTGTTACTGCCCAGAAAGGTGGCTAATCCCCAGCCAGTCAAGAAGATATAACCCACAGGTGATGCAATGATAGACCATGATATATCCATTAACCAGCAGAAAGAAAAGCAAGAATTTGTTTTGATTGCGAGGGTGGAGAAGAAGTGTTATGCATAGGTTAAGAGATCTTGCAGAGCCATTTGCCCATTTCACTGAGAACCAGAGAGGAGTAAGATCCTCTGGACAACACAGAGGTATGGAGTAGAGGCAACAGGAAAGGCAGAAGGAAGAGAAGGAAGGAAGACCGCTGTAAGGCATCATGAGCAGGAGAGTAATCAGACTCTAACGTGGCAGTAACTTTAAGAGGAAACTAAACAGAGAATAGAAATGGTAAGGAGGAAAACTAAAACTGGATTTTGCAAAGGAGGAAATGTAGAGAAAGGGAACAGATACAGAGGAGTCCAGAAGACTATCAGAGACAAAACCAGTAGCTGGGATTTGTGCATGGTGTAGAGAAGTGAGCAGAGCAATGAACAAAGTGCTCTGGATACAATGATTTCTGTTTGTACTGCTAGTCCAGGTTAACAGAATTAATGGAGATAAACTTAACTTTGAAATGCTCACTTTTACACATAATTCATTTTAACTTCATTTGTGAATCAGAAATGTTAATAAAATTTCAAAAGCAACAGATTTCCCTTCCTTGAATTTTAGGCACCCACTGTTAAAAGAGAACTGAGGGAGGCGGGAAGGTGGCTTGGAGACAGATGTCCCTGAGAGGATGTCTCACTCCATCCCAAACCAGCTGCCTAGAAGAGGTGCTACAGGAGGCCTAAGGAGGAGGACTTGATCTAGCCAAAAAAGAAGTTACAATTTGAAAATGTCTCTCTACCCCCAATTACAGAAGTAGTTCTTAGAAAGCCATCTTGGACTGGAGGTAAAGCTGGAGGTATCAATTCCATCTCATATTTCCTGTTTCTGTGGAATTCTAATAGTATTTGAGTATTCAACCCTTTTGGACTCATTTCAAAATCTCAGGTTGAGTGTCCTTGAGTTTCACTCTGGTCTTTTCAAAGTCTCTAATAGATTTAAAAGCAAATTCATCATGACTCTCAATAGAATTTGTGTTCTGAAAGCCTATAACTTGTTTCTTCCTTTGCTCCTTTTAAACATGGGCTGTGTTTTGATGTGGAGACATAGAAGTTGTTTTACTATTGAATAACAACTTTTCTTTTGCAGCACCAGCTGTAAAACATGAACACCTTGTTGGATCACACTCCAAAATTTGAAATGGGCATCCTGCCAAAGCTCAGGGCTTCCTTTTTGTTTTGACTGTTGCAATGTTCTTGTTTCTGTTAGTATCACATTCCTACCACTTGTGCTTTTCAGACACCTACGGCCAAACTCAGTGTAACTCCACTGAGCTCACTGAAGCTGCAACAGAATTGAATTTGTCTCAGTATGTCTGTGAATTAACCAGTCATTTAAGCTGGAGAGTGACATTGATAAGCAATAACAGCACAGGAGTGGTGAAAGGAAGATATCTCCTAGTTAGTTTTGGACAGTTGACACTAACTCTGTTGTCAGATAAGTCTTACTGACTGTGGGAAAAGCTGAGTGGGAAAAGTCACACTCACCGCCTGCTAACCATAGGAGGAAAACAGATCTGGAATGCAGAGGAGAGGAAATCTTGACATTATCTGTTCCCCCAACCCCTACCAGCCAGGCAATTGAAATAACTAGTTGAGTATCGGCTGCCTCTGTTCCTGGCCCGAATAAACGTGCTTTCCTGACAAAGTTTTTGCTCACAGGAGAGGAGGCAAAGAGAGGGAAAGAGTCTAAAGTGGGCGTGGGGGAATGTTTCCTGCCAAAACTCGGGAGCAGCTTCTCTGTGACATCAAAAAGAATACTGATGAAACAAGCCTAGTGCTGTAAACAGAGGTGGCTCTGCCATTTCCAAAGGACAGGAATTCATGCCTGACAGCCCTGCAGAGCTCCAGTACTTCATCGCTCCACTTGGCCTCCATTGACGTCGCCAAGGACAGTGTGACAGACTGCTGAAAGAAGGATCAAACCCAAGGGAACAGAACCACGGGAAAGGACTTCTCTGTTCCCATCCAAATTGTGTTGTTTAAGAATAAAGTGTAGCCATTTGAAATGAACACTTGAAGAGTTAATTTATTTCCTTCTGAGCCCTCATAAGACACAGGGTTTATCAAGACCTAAGGAAGCACAGTATACTATACTTACATCAATATACCATATATACATCACAGCAAATTAGAGACACTCTCACATACTTCTGCATACACTCACTCACCTAGGTGTAGCTTAATACTCTGGATATCAGCCCTGTAAGGTTGTTGTTACACTTAGAAAATTCCAGAGATATGGGTTCATAGAAGAGGATCACAGCAACAAAAGCAGTAAATGAAAAGTTGCACTTTAAACTACTGATTATATTGAGTTCTCCAATACATCATCCAGCCATTGAGTGTACTGCATCAGTTCTGTCTGTCATATAAATAGATGAAAATATAAAACACAAGTTTAGTTTAACTTTGGAAACTCATCTTACCTTTTTCTTACCACATGAGAGTCCAGAGAGCTGTAAATTGAAGATTTTGGCCATGTGTTGGTCAGCAGACAAGAAAAGTATGTGAAAGTAAGGGCTGACTTTGTGTGCTATATGTTTATCAAACTAACAGATGCCAATATCAGTAGTCTGCTAGTGGTGCCAGAGTACCTATGGCATTATGCCTGCTTTGCCTACTCAAAGAGCCTGGAAATCAAAATTTGTGGCTTCTCTCAATGGAGTCCTGGCATGGACAGTAAGGCAGCTACTTCTGGGGAAGGCTGTAAAGAAGACCAGTCCCAGTCGGGGGACGTTTCCCTCCCAGCTGGGGGATGTTTTAATTATTTGTTTCTGTATTCCTTCTTCACTGCTTTGGGAAGCAGGCACAGAAGGAAACAATTCTCTGAATCTCTCCCTCCTATTTTATTACCGCAGATCCTTCTGTCTTTCTTTGACGGAAGTGGATCACCAACATCCCGTGCCACAGACACTTAGTCTCTGGTTTTTCTGTACTAAGAAGCCTTGAGCTGCAGCTGGCTGAGCCAATGCTGACCACTCAGGTGAGTTTTTGGGCATGCAGGAGCAGGTACAGAGGCTCTCCATACAGCCACAGTGCTATTGTAAGCCCCTCCTGGTGCCAAGCTTGGCATGGATAAATGACACAGCAAAGAGAACCTGGCAGGGTGGGGACCGTAACCTGGACACCAATCAGTTCATGGACCAACATGCATGAAAATAAGCTGCTGACAAAGTATTTGAATGCTGAATTAGAAAAAAATGTAAATGTTTTAAGCCATCTTTTTGTATGAAAAATATTGATGATAATGTAAGGCTGTAAGGGAGGGAATGATTTGTTCTGCCTGTCCAGTACTCACAAGGATGCTACTCTAGGCCTGAGGCCAATTGTCACTACCTCAGTTCAAAAAAATTAAAAATAATAAATGACTTAATTAGCAATCCAAGTAAGCAGCATTTTTAAGAGTTTCCTGAAAGAACTACACACATTTTATGAAATATAATGTTCCTGAGTTTCCCATTTCCTCAGCTACTTAGAGACGTCGTTTGAGTCTGAAATCCGTGAAAAGTAGAGGGCATTTTTTTTCTTTACAGATACAAATGATTTTCTCTACAGTCATAAATGCATCATTAAGGGACTAACCATAATCCCAAAAAGTTGCTGGTGACTGCAGCTGGCACAGAATTACACTCTACAAAGAAAAATCCTTAATATTCTACAGGATATACCTGCAAGATTCTATGCTAGAATCAGTTTACTTCTCAGAATTAAGTCACAGAAGCCTTATATAACAGCTTCTTTGGGAACCAAGAAATACTCCAGGGTAGGTATGTACCTAATATAAATAAACATCAAATAAAAACCTACAGCCATTACCTTCTCAAACTCTATGTCAAAACCCCACACTTCATAAAGGCCAGAATAGCAGATCCACTTAATAATACCCACGTGTAAAGCAACCTTTTGCCCATCTGTTTTCTTGAACTTGCTTTTCCAATTGCTCGGCCTTCATAAAGACACAGAGCCAAGATCCCAACTGACAGATGCCATTATATGCAATGGAATTAAATATGGGATGGCTTTGGTATTTCTTTTGCATTCATATGCAGCCTCACTCTCCTCCTCTGGCTGCATTTCAGCGGTGGCTTGACAGCATGGTGGAATTTACTAATTAGTTTATGCCTTGTGCTGAGCGCTCAATAAATACCAGTATCTCTATGTGCATTTCTGTCACAGCAACTTGCTGGCCTGGGTGGAATCTAATACAGAGAACAGGAAGGGCAGAGACTGGATGGTTTTCAGCTGAAAAGCCTTCTAAAGCAACCTCCTGTTTCTTAGTAGTTGACACCCACACTACATAGCTCTTTGTCCTCCTCTAGTGGTCCCATTATATTTATGGAGAGCCTTATGCAGTGATTACTTCCTTCAAATTAATGCAGTCATTACCCAACTGCAAGCCATTGAGGCTCATGCCTAGAGGTCCTGTGTTCAGTTCTGACATGAGCCACAGTTACATGGTGCTCATGGAAGGGGAAAGAGGGGCCTTTGCTCATAGCCAGTCGCAGCTCCACAGACGTTGTGTGTCCTTGAGCCGTGGGCATCTGCTCTGAGCAGAGGCTGCACCACGGCAGGTTGTTCAATAGCAGGAAACAGTGGCATGGTCTGACTACAGCCCCTCAAAAGGTCCTATGTTGCAAAAGGTCAGAAGCTGACTGCTCTGTTTGATTGCTTTATTGTCCCAAATACTTTGCAATATGTTTCAGCCTTTCTCTGTTTGCCTGCCTGACTTGCAAACAAAGAGAGAGCGCAAAATCCGTCTTATGTGCTGAGCTGTTCAGCGAGATGATGCACGTCACTCTGATGCAGCACAAAACCTTAAACGTTAATCCTTAGGAACTGATTTAACCAAAGAGTTAAATAACAGAAGCTGAACCTAAAGAATTGTTGCAAGGGAAATGTTTTCTAATGGGAAACACTAAAATTGTTGGAACTGCTACCCATTAGAAATGCTTTCCGTGAAAGCAAAAGGTTCCTACCATATAGATTATTCTTTGTTTGTGTGTGTCTCAGAGTCGTAATGCTTACTTAGCATAAGAAAAAGCTAAAGGTTTATTTTGCTGCTTTTATACTTTAAAATGTCTAACATTCAAACTTTTGAAGCTATGTCTTGCCCAGGAAATAAAACACAAGGACATAGCTTGCATTGTGTCTATCAGAGAGGTCTGAGGGAAAGGTCTAATTGAAACAGAAAACAAATATACTTTTAAATTATTAGTATTCCGTGAAAATTTTCCAGGCATTTGTTACTTTTGGAATAAATGTTAAATGGCAAAATGTGGCCTCTGCCATGACTCTTGGAAGCTCCCAGTTTAAAACAAGTTGGCTGCTCAGGAGCAAAGGAGCTGAATATGGCTGTCTGTCTGCAACGTTTGTTAGGCATTTGTTCACTCATAGAAAAAAATGACTGGAGAATCCTGCGCCTCCATGAACTTAGTTGCTGGAAACCAACACCACCTAATTCCAACAGAGACAAAACTTCAGATCAATTTATCAATCTGAATTAGATCACCATTTACAGCAAGGTTCCTGTCACATCTCAAGAGTAGTTACAAACCCAAACTCATGTACCAGCTGCTTAGTGTTCAACTCTCCTTAGGAGTCCAAGCTGTAACCAAACTGAGTTAGGAAAAATGTTTATAATATCTTCATTCTGAAACTGCCTATATTTTGTACAATTATGGACTAGATATTATTTTTAACATTTATCATCTCTATTTTAAGTATTTTTCTTTCTTATTTAAAATGTTGACTAAAAATCAAAGTCACAGAAAGAACCATGGAGCAGGGAAATAGAGAAAGATATTTAGAATGACATTGAGTATTTGCATGTGTATAAAGTGTTTTTATACATTGCTGCTTTATTGTTTTAGAAATGTCTTATATAAAATTCAGAGTATTTCTTAATAGATCAAGCTTTTGTCTATAATTCACATACTAAACCAGTAAACATATAAATTTCTAATCTATACCTGGCTGTTTTGGGTTCTTTTTGAGAAACATCAATATCTCATTTTCCTCTTGCTTTTGAGAGCAGAAGATCCCAGTGAGCCCTCAACTGCTTTAATACATCAGTAAGAGTTGAGAAGTGAAGATTTGTCTTTTTAGAAGAACAAAGAAGGGCTTTGTTCTATCATTTCTGATTATGAAAGGAAGAGGCAATCTCACTGCCTAATTCTGGAAGCCAAACTGGCGCTGCAGAGAAGTTAGAAGTGGAGCCAGATGAAATGGCCCTCTGATGCACTGACTGCAGGACAAGCACCAACTCTACCTACTTCTAACTTGAGCAATACAGAGCATAACTAGTTAAGAGGCCAAGGCCACCAAACAGCTGGGTTTATTCAGTAGTTTAGTTTTCCTGCTCAGGAAAACAGCCTGTTCATTTTTCGGTCCAAAGTAAGCACCTCCACTCCACGCTGGAAACATGTCAAGGTGACCCCACTCTGCTTTCTAGGAAGTGCACGGGATCATTGGATGAGGATGTTTTATTTTCCCCAGTTATTTAAGGTCAGGTTTTCATCTTGGGTAAACTTTTATAGCTGGAGTAATGACAGCATGAGACACAAGTACTGCATAGGTCTTGCTGAATGTCTAATCCAGCTGCTGCTCCCCCCTGAAGAGGATGAGAGGAGGGGGTTCACAGTCACAGCCTCAGCTCCACCACCAGCACACTTGCCAGGCATCCATGGCAAGTGAAAGGCTGAAAGAGATCACCTCCATCCCCCCACGAGCAAGAGGAAAATCCTAGAATAGGTTATGGTTCTGTGAGCCACATCCATTTCCCTGTTCAGAGTGTGATTAGCCCATAATTCCTGCCCAGGGACTGCAGCAAAGGTAAAATAAAACCACGAGCATAAAATCTTATATGACTAAGGAAACATAAAAATATATAATCAGTTGGAAGTACTGTACTCAGGTTTGATTTTGTGATGAATCAAGCACCTTCAGTTTCTAACAAGAGCCAGATGGAGTTGCAGCTCCCTCCCATTTCTCAGAATCAGGTCCGTTCACTTTTTGTTGGCAGTTGTTCATTTACAGCTGCTACATAGCACAGCTCTGTTTCTTACACTATGGAGACCTCTCCTTGAAATCAATTTGCATTATGCCTGGGTAAATATTGCAGTATCAGGCTTGCTCATTAAAGCCCTGGGACCACAACTGCCTCTGTTTGAATTCTGCAATGTATCAGTCAAGGATACACAATTATCCTTGGATAATATGGAGTACTTCTGAAATGGCCAAGGTCACATGAGGATTTTATCGTATTACTGCAGTGCACCATCTTCCTTGCCAGCCCATCGCTGTTCTGCTACAGACTACATTACCATGCATCAGCAAATACACGAGCACGCTGCTATATTTAGTGTTTCATACATACCACTAAAATAGAGGATGTGTCAGCTTTTAATCCCACTTCAAATTTTTGTCAGCAAAGTAAGGGCTCATTTTCCCTACCAGTGATGAAGTGTGCTCTGTGTTAGTCATCTTGAGCTATGTGGTGATAACTTTAAAATACATTAGGCAGCTAGAATGCTCAATCTGAGTGGAATGTTTTTTACTAAGACATATACTAGGGGACAGTGAGGACACACTGCATCAGTCAGCCAGGTTTTAATAGCGATGGCCAGAGGTTGCCTACAAACACAGCAGCAATCTGATGGCAAGAGGAGCAGCTAACCAAGGTGTTCTCTGGGGTACCACAGCAGACAATTAGGACCTCCTGCATTACAAGGGCAGAAGAGATAGGTGGTGCAGACTGGGTTTGGTGTTATGTACCTGGCAACATGAGCAGAAAAGCATTGATGATGGTGACTTGAACAGAGTGATCTATTGCATGGCAATGGGACCAGGGCAGTCCTATTAATGGCATCATCTATTAACAACTGCAGGAATGTGGTTCAATGGCTGAAACCACAGGTACCACCAGGATAGCCACATTCATTCCCAAAGAAAGCAGGGTTCAGTGGATGAAGCTGGTGTTTTCACAGGTCTTGGTAAAGCCACAGAATAGGGTATTTTTTACACATTTGTAACACTTGCTTATTAATGCCATCACATACAAGCAGTACAAGTGTGAATTGCCTTCCTGTCTACTGCTCCTGCAGAAAGCCAACAGACAACTTGCTCACCTCAGGCCAAGGGTGAGCCTGTCTATGCAAAACCAGCTTTTCCACTCCAAATTGCTTGTCCTCTCTTGCAACTGTCCCTTGCACTTTGCTAACTACATCTTAAAGGGTGTGGGAAACACCACATTTGCAACCCAGGTCTAAGTCCAAATGACATTGTATTTACTTAGTAGTGTGAAATTATATAAATATATATTAATTTCCAAGTCTTTGTGAAACTCCAGCCCGGAGTCATCCATCCCAGCCCCATGATGCTGTGGCAGGGCTGTTCTCTGCCACAGCCCTGCCCAGCCATGTGACCCAACCTGCAGACTGACATCCCATCCCATCCCATCCTTGGCCCATCCCTGTCCCCTCATCCTGGAGCTGCCTGACTTCTGTTCCTGTGTCTGCTCCAGCCCCCAGGGAGCCACCGGCTCATGCTGCATCCTGTCATGACTAAAGAAAACACAAAGCAGAATAAATTCATGCCTCTAGAATCACATCTTACTGCTATTTAATATTTTTTTTCTAATGGTTAGAGAATCATTAATTCCAGTGCATGCACTGTTATAAGTACCAGTGTTATTACATCTGGAGGAAATGACACAAGGCCTGGCAAGCATGCAGTGACACTGCCAGCAACGCTGGTACTTCAAATGAGGTTCCCTGGCATGGCTGGGTGGTCTGTGCAGCTGTAGCTTTTCTTAGACACATTTTGGGTATCCTGCTTAACATATTGCGGGGCACCCACCACAAATCCAGGTAATGGAAGCCCCAAAATGTTGCATTTATTTGAGAGAAAAAAAAAAAGTAACATAAAATGCAACAAGAGAAAGAACAGCATTCCAATGGGCATGTTTTTTTTCCGTCTCACACACAAAAATGGTTTACATGGAGAATGGCTGGAAGCTGAGGACAGCCCAGCCTTGGGGAAGGGGCTGCAGAAGTTCCCACCCTGGCTGCACCAGCTCTGAGCTGCCCTGTGCATCCTCAGCTCTTGGTAGGGTGGGGTTAGAGGTGCTCGGTGGTGGGGAGGGCAGGGTGATGCCCCACCGTGACCCACTGGTACTCCAGAAAAAGACTCTTTTGGCCACTGAGAGCTCTAGAGCTCTGACCAAGAAAGAGGTCAGAAGAATAAATGACAAAAGAGAATGAGAAAGAATAAGAAGTGGGGATGATAGGGGAGAGCGATGCAGAAAAGAAACTTGAGTAGAACAGCGAGTGCTGTGTTGTGCGTGTGGCTGATAGAGGCAGGATGGGTTTTCTTGTCATGCAAGAAGTTCCAAAACAGAAAATGTCTTATCCAGAAAGCACAGAAAATATCAGAAATGTTCAGCAACTGCAAACCTTTAAGAAACCCTTGTCCCTCAGTTCAAGACATAGATTAGGCCTTTTTTTGTAATTTAAAATTTTCTCTTTTTATCTCTCTCTTTTTCTTTTTTTAATACTTCAGGGTAACAAACTTCAAAGCCAAAAGTTTTGAAGTCAAATAAAAATTAAAACTTCTCACTTTGAAAACTATTAAATCATTGCATGCTGAGATGTGCGTGCCTATTTTACAGAAATTATTTGAAATAGAAATTAATGGATACTAACCTTTTCCTGTAAAATGTTCTATTCAAAGAAATGGGCATTTTCTGCCAGAAGCAGTTTAATGATAAATTTATTACCAGCTCTACCATATGCTAGATTTCTATGATTAAAGTTTCACCTCAATGACCAAACTGTGTCAGAAAATGACCTGTCATTCTTCTTTCATGCCTGCAGTCATCAGATTTTCAACCATCATTCTACAGTTTTACTGTTAAGATGGGTGCTAAAAGTTTATCTCTTTTAGTGACAAAATTAATATTGTCATAAAAGTAAAACAATTAAAAATCAATCAGTATAAAATGGGAGCACTGCTAAAATCATTAGTTTTATTTAAAATGCATGTGCCATTGACGTGGTTTCCTTTCCTTCATAAAGTGAGCCTTCAGTGGCACAGAGAGGTTTTGATCCAACAATGAATAAAATTAAAGCAATTGCTCGATCAATCTCAGAACTTATGAAATTTGTTTATCTTTGGAAAAGCACAAGCATGTGTTTCATTGGTAAATACCATCACGGAATAAATCCACATCCGACTCATAAAGCAGGAAAAGTTAATGCATACAGAGCTTGAGTGAAAATACGTACATTTACACTATGCCCAGCAGCCTTCATGTTTTGTTGACCTGATGTTAAGTACATGAGGGTGGAATTGCCTACGGAGAGTTTTCTCACCCAGGGTTTCTGGCATTTTGCTAAGCTACCTCATTTGCCAGCAGAGCCACTGAATCAGTGAAGTTGGCTCCAAAAAGCCGCATTCATCTGATTCTAACCGAGTTAAGGTTGGCCCTGGGAATGAACTGCAGTTTAGACCAGAGACAGATGCAAGATGAAATCACTGAGTGAGCAAACTGGCTTAAACTAGTCCTTCAGGCCAAAAAAAGATTCTAAGTCATCTAGGGACAGGGGGGTAATTACAGCACCGATGTCCAATTGCTTTCCTTTTAATTGGCACACACTGCAGACATCCTGACTAACAAAACAGAAACTGCAGTCAGAGATGGGTGAGTCCAGAGGTCAGTTGGTTTATGACTGAAATATTTCTAGCTGGCAAAGACTTTTGTGGGAATGAGAATTCATCTGGACTTTGGGGACATTACTTTTTGCAAAACGGTGAGGCTGTTATTGAATTCCAGTAACCCACATTCTGGGAAGCAGTTCCTTTTCTCTGTATTTCTTAATTGTGCTTCATTACAATTTAATAAGGACATTTACTCTCAATTAAGCAAATCATCCAAGCAGTTTCTTACGCCTGTTGCAATTAATTGGTTTTGTCAAATGCGGGTTTAATTGTGTGTTAAGTATCTTGCTGAATCAGGATCTGTGTGTGTGTACATATCTGTCTATCCAAACCTTTCCTTAGCTCCTGGCATGATAATGTATGTGCAGTTCAGGGTGTCTGAGTCTTTAGCTCTGCTTACTGCTCTGGTCTTGGTGCCTCGCTGGCACAAAATAGTTCCTCCATAATGGTCAAACTCACTAATGCTGTTAATATTGACAAATGCTTTAACCAGATAGTGGGCTATCTGCTAAGGGGGACATCAGGCATTGTGACTCTGCCACTTGGGACATATGGGTCCCAGAGGCTTCCTAGATTTTTTTGAAAATATGCCTCCGTAATGAGCCTCTTCACCAGATTCAGCTGCTGTGTCATCACTGAGACAGAAAAAGCTCTGAGCTGCTCCTCATCTCGACTCACCTCACACACACACACACCAGTGCCATGGCAACACCTTGAGTCCCACTCTGACACTGTAACAAATGCTTGGGTTTATCCCCATTATTGCAAAACTTACCTTGCAAGGTGCAAGCTGAAAGGTGATGAATTATCATCTTTCTTAAGAACCACCTAAATCCTACACCACTAGGTCATGAACAGCAGCATGGAAGCGATTGTCACAACTGCACTGAACACCCATTTAACAGCAGAGATGCCTTGGGTCCTCCATCAATGCGTGCATGGTTACACAAGCCACCAAGAAACTTTCAAGAAGGAATGCAGCCTTACCTGCTTTTTCCTTGCACAGCTTCTGAAACAGCATCTGTAAGAAAGTGATTTTTCTTTAATAATTGTACATTTTTTCTTTCAAATAAGTTCCACATTTCAAGATGACAATCTATGTAATTGCTGATCATCACCAACTTACACAAGGAATAAAATCCAGAGCTTATCAGTAAAAATCATGCAGAATAATTTTGCTTGCTAATGACAACCTGGCACCCATTCTCAAATCAGGCTCATCTGTCTTGCAGTGAGTGAACCTAGGAGCATACTCTACAAGCAGAGTCAAGGATACCTGAGGTACAACACACTGGAATATGCCTGAAAGGGTCTTGCAATGCTGGTGGGGCACAGGGAGCAGACAGGCTGCTGGAAAGTTGGGTGGGCAGCTCTACTGACGGGTGAGAAACAGGACACTGTGACTCAGAAAGGGAGATGCATGTTTCCTGTTCATCTGTGACCAAGAGAGGGTTGCTCTGCCTGAGGCTCGTGGGCAAACTGACCTGCCATGTTGTTTTCTTCGTATTTTTCACTTTGCTGCTTTGGGTTTGCCATGCTAAATGAAAGGGGTGCCATTAACACCACACTTGGATGCACTTCTTGATCCATTACTTTTCTCCATAATAGCTTTCAGTGCCCAAATGAGGAGGCTGTTGACAATGATTAAATGCATTTCCTTTCACAGATCCATCAACTCTCTCAGCAATGCAGGCTGTAAATGAAACTAGCATAAGGGGTGAAACTGCACCTAATGTTTTAAAAATTAAACAGAAGGGTGAACAGATTCCTCCAGGTACCAGCGTGAAGTGCTCAATCTGCAGGCAGCTGAAAACACAGCCACTCCTGTGCCTTGCAGTGACACGCTCCCTGTCCCTGTTATCTGCTTGTCCCCACACGGACAACCATCTGCACCTTTCCATCAGATGCACCAAGTGCTCCGTTATCTCTTCAGTCAATATTGCTTCTGCAGCCTTGATAGGAATCTGTCTATGAAAACATGCTTTCTATTTACCTTTTATTTAGCGAAGAATTTTACCGAGATATTGGAAAATTCCTCCTCTGAGCACAGAACTGAATTGATTAGGCATCTCTCCTACTAATAGGAAAAGCACAGCTAGGCTACATTTTTTTCCCCTTCTGCAAGGCAATTTCGTTCTAAAAGAGCCTCTTGCTCCATTGTGAGGTCTGCCTGAGCAGCAGCTGAAGTTGACCTATCTTTAGCCAGCAGGGATCAAGTGAAGTGGTCACTTCTGATGGGAAGATAACGAGCGGCTGAGTCCAAATCAGGTTTCATTAGTGGCAAAGCATCTCATTTCCATAGAGGAGTAGGAAATGCATGCACAGGCTGTGTCAATTGGCAAGGGACAGGCAGGTCCCACATGAGTGTGCCAGGTTTTTGGGATGCCTTTCTGAGGGAGGCATATCGTATTGTCCCTGCACTTTTCAGTGACCTGCAGTGTTGTTAATCACCCTGCCTGGGGACAGGCACCTGATTTTTAGCATCACAACTCTGGCATAAGCCTGGTGGATGCCTAAATTGCTATACCGAATCTTTAGATAAGCACTTGCAGAATACATAAATGATATGTGAATCAAAAAAAATATGTCAGTCCTTCATGGATAGCTGGTTTCTGTGTTCTAGTGCTGCCAGAAGGACATCAGCTATTAAAATGATTCCCAGGCTGTGTTAACTTCCAAGATCTTTTTAGGATGCCACACAAAAAGGATGCAAATTATTGCTGGAACGATCCCAAGTGGCAACAGAAAGCTGCCAACTAAAAGTGATTTATGGAAATGATAACACACTATATAACTGATTGTGTAACAAAATACATTTATTGGAGGACTAGCAACCCATCTGAACAGCACGGCACCAGCTAATCAAATATATAGAAACCATGGACCAAGAGAGTACAACTCTAGCCAAAAGACTGCTGCAGCACCTGCTGCTATGAATAATGAAGAAATCATTTGCGTACAACTCCAGCTGTAACAATTTTGCAAGTGGAAGTGTCAAACAGAAGCCAAAGATAAACACACTCTGCTGATATAGCCATGTTTTATTTGCTGAAGCACGTAAACCAGCCTGCAGAAACCAGAAATGTTTAGATGCTGGGTCCATTCCTCCCCCTCAGCAGTCCTGTGTTTCAGCAGGGCCATCCCATGTTCACCTCTGTGAGCAAAGGTCTCCAAAAGCTTTCCTGGGCAGTATCACCCTGTGCTCTATGATCAGAGCAGGATGAGCCAGTGCTATGAATGAGCCAACATCACCCTCAGTGTCGGCGCAGCTAGCTCAAGAAAGGCTGTGGATCTGTTGCAGGGAGGAAAGTAGACATGCTGCATTTATAAAGAACCTGACATGGCCTCAAGTTTCACCAGGGGAGGTTTTGATTGGACTTCAAGAAAAACTTATTCACAGAAATCATTGCCAAGCATTGTGACAGGCTGTTTGTTCAGGGAAGGGTGGAGTCACCATCCCTGGAGGTATTTAAAAGATATGTAGATGCAGTTGTGGCACTGAGGGACATGGTTAAATGGTGGACTTGATGATCTTTGAGGTCTTATACAACCTAGATGATTCTGTGATTTTCCTGAAAGGCATTCTGTGTGGAAACGAATTACTCAACTGAACTCCTTGGATGACGTGGAAGTGAAGGTAGAAGCAAAATGCCAGCATTATAAAGTCAACAAGGAAAAGAAACATATACATCAAAAAACTGTTTCTCTGATGTATACATAATCTTTCATGGTTATAAGTGATCAGGGCATGGAACTCATCAAACAACTGGGTTTAACGACTCAATAACATCCCAGAAAGCTTATTGTCAGATAAAAGCTTTTTTTTCTGACACAGATTATGAAATAGTTGACTTGAACAACTTCAAAACCATTTTAATTTGTAACAGCACAGGGATTCTGCAGTGCCAGCCAGTCCCATAACATCATACACCATTTCAAAGAAAAAAAAAAGACCATTTTCATCCAAGTCTTTTGCTTCCCTCTTCCCCATCAACCCCTATTAGTTATTAGGTCCTTTAGGCTCCCATTTCAAACATGCTCATATCTTCCACTGATATTTCTGAGTGCCTGTCAAACTGTAATCGTTCACTCTCAGGAAATCACACCCCCCAAAAAAAAAAAAGGTAATTAGTGTATCTGTCCAGCATGCAAATGACTCTTCTAGACATTTAATAAAAAAGCCAGAGAATTTATTCAGCATAGATATGGTATCAAAAATATCACTGCTATCATATAAACCCTGGCATTTGGACAGGACTACTTTACATCTGCAGTTAATAAAAAAGGCTTTGGGTTCTGTAAGCCTATGCTCTGCGGTGAGCAACCGGCAGCACCACTCTGAAACATGACACTCCTTTCAGAGGAAAAAGGATAAATCTGTCTGACTTCCTACTGGTTCACTGATACTGAAGGAAAGCACTCTGAACTGAAAAAGGTCCTGCAAAGTACAAAGATTGAAAATCATGCTGGTTCTTCATTCTAGCAATTTAATAACCTGATAGGCTTTAATTAGAGTGACATATAGGCAGCTCTATAGGAGGAAAACAGCAATCCACATGCAAAACTCAGTCATCTGCTTAGCAGGTTTATTAGATCCTTTCAGAAAGATGTTGACAGAAGGGAAGAAAATCCTAGTTACTACTTCAAAATAAAATTTTACAGCCCAAATAGGGAAGTAATATTATGATACTCAGCAATCTCAGCCTTAACTTGAAGTTGCCTGGCTCCTGCAATGAGATCTTCAGTCTGGATGAGACTTGCAAGTTCCCTAGAGCACGTTAGTCAGCTGAGAATAATGGCAATATTGAAGCCATTCCACAGAAAATTCTGTTGAGATTGCCGTGTCAGAAATTTGATTTCTCTCAGAGACTTGGCACCCATCTTTGGTACAGGGTTGAAACCGCTGCTGGATTTTAGTGCTTAAGATGTATCTTCAAAGGCTAACAACAGGGCCCATAATTTTCCTTCAAAATACAAACACTGCAGAGGTGTTTATTAGAGACCATATTTAATATATGGCCTGAGTGCTATTGGAGAAGTCCCTTGCAGCATAAAGATAGATCTTGGCTGGATGGGATTCTGCCTCATACCTGTTGGATCACAACATGTTGGCCTTCTCACCAGGTCAGAAAGTAGGGTGAAGGGGAAATTCTCAATTTCTTCCATTGAACCTGAGCTACTGTGCTGAAAACTATTCATGATGGGGTCAAAGAAAGAAGACTGAACAGCTCCCCAGTCTGCAGTCGAGCAAGTCTTCTTGCTTGTTCACAAGAAGAGTGACCAGGAGGTCAAGGGAGGTGATTCTGCCCCTCTGCTCCACTCTGATGAGATCCCACTGGGAGTGCTGCATCCAGCTCTGGGGACCTCAGCACAGAAAAAATGTGGTCCTGGTGGAATGGACCCGGAGGAGGGCCACAAAGATGATCAGAGGGCTGAAACAACTCTCCTGTGAAGACAGGCTGAGAGAGCTGGAAAAGAGAGGGCTCTGGGGAGACCTCACAGCAGCCTTTCAGTACCTACAGCAGGGCTTCAAGCATCTGTAAGAATTCAGACGACACAGACATGTATTTTGAAAACCCTGAACTTAATATTCTGAGCTGTATTCTAAAAAGGTGAGATGCTGTAATTACTGCCTGGAGATATAAAAGCATATTTAATAATAGTGCACAGCTGTTAAAGGACACTTGATGAACATTTGAAAATTGTTTTCCCTAGTTTAGTGTTTTAGTTGGCAAAATTACTTGTTTTTAAGTATGCATTTTACTTTAGTCTAAATATTTATTTTATTTAACTTTGCACCCAGATCAGTGCTGGTTCAAAAAACACTGTCATAGAAAGAAAGGTTCATTCAATTGTTTTCTTCTGTTTGCTACAAATATGTATCTATTTTGCCAATGTCCTATTGATAAAAGTTTAGAAAGTAATGTGACATTTCTTGTGGCTACTGTTTTGAAAGCTTTGATCAAGTAGAAAACTGCCTGGAAACTATTTTACAGTGAAAGCTTTTGAATGACATTAAAGAAAAAGGTTTACAGTAAGTGAAGCAGGGCAATAATAGAGTATATAAAAATGAAAACCATTTCAACAATGTTCCAAGTGAGATTAGAAGAAAACGAGCTAAAAGACTAACAGTAAAGGAACATGCATTTCAGTAAGTGTAATTTATCATACTTATCTAAAAGAATTTATAATATTAACAGACCAGGGAGATTTTACCTCTAGCAGCTGCTAATATGATTTCCAAATGTCAAGCAATTACAGCCCAGGGTGTTATAACCAAGTTTTTATTGAGGAGGATTCAGTTCCAACACGTGAGGAGCAGCCAGTAGTGGTGAGTGATAGGGTGTGCCTCTATGGTATTTTTTACTTTATCAAACCATTGCAATTGCTCATTCTTGCCATCAGGTTGGATGATGCCATCCATCCCTGTGGCTCAGCTGGCCATGCCTATTCATCTTGCATCAGCACTAGCACTCATCTTGAAAAATGGGAATCAAAAGCAGCAGAACATTAATTTTATCCCCAAACAGTTTCTGCTGTTTAATTTGTTGCTTTCATCAGAAGAGCTCCATTACAACTCCATTTCCTCTGTCTCACATGTTGCTGTAATGCAAGCACTTTGTTTAACACTCTGTAATCTTGGTTTTTTTTGCTGTCATTCATTCTACATTACCTTTCCTTCTCCTATGATTTCCCCTATGGGATAAAATGACTGTGTTTGCTATTCCATGGTCTTGAAGAGTGAACTATCTGGTCTCCTAAATTTGGCCCCAGTACAACAAGTGGAATTCTGAATATGAAAATTTTCCTATTATTTAATGGATAGCAAAAAGCATCTGTGTTGACAAGAGCCTCTTTGTTGCTGACTATGCCATGCCACATATGCAGGTATTCTCAGATAACACCATCCACATTAGAGTAAAAAAAATGTTGCAGTAGTTTGCAACTGATCCACAAATCCCACAGAAGGATGAGCGCAATGATATGGGAACCAGTAAAAGCGTAAGTTGGAGCTTGCAATTACTGAGGACTTTTTCCACAAGTTTTTTTCCATGTAACAATTCAATTGACGTGACTTCTGAACAGAGAATGTGAATTATCAAATAAAAAGCAAATTGTTAAAAGGTTTCATTTTTATAGCTTTGAAAGAAAAAAATACTTTTTGTGTTGAAAACGTGTTTACTTTAATATTTAACTCGTATTATATTACATAAGAAATTTGCAAAGTATGGTCTTGAACCAGATAAGAAAATTTTACAAACTGGCAAAACATTTCACAGAACAGAAAGATTATTTCTACCAATATTTGTACTTGAAACCATGAAAAAAGGGCAACAAGGTATCATAAGTTTAGATACCTTCTTCACCTTTAAGGATTTTATTATACCTGTGATTTTGGAGGTCCCTGGAATTAATTTAGAAAATAGCTCTGATCAGGTAAAATTATTATTTCTTAAATATTATTCTGGAGATGTAGATATTTGAAACTCCAGAATGTTACTTTGCTGTAATATATCCATCGTAATCTTCTTCAATTTTCAGGGATTCTATATTGTGCTTGTGGAAGTCCATTTTCTAACCAAAGCAAGTTGCGAGAACAGCTTCTCTGTTGTCACTATTTTGCCCTTTGTGGCCAGCTGGATATACCTGAGAGACAGAACACAGATGTTTCACTGCAGCAACAGATGCCCCTTGGCCCTTCAAGGTGACCAGGGCAGCCAAGCAGGTCTGGTTCCACCCAGTATAAAGTGGTGATGTACCCCCATCCTCTTTCACTTACACAAACTCTCCATAGCACTTCCCACTTTTGTGCTTTTAGATATGCTTTAATAGTAGTCAATATTTTAAAATTGAATTAAAATCTAACCTGACAGTTTGATATTATGTTCTTGCAAAGCAGGTACAGGCAACCTCAAGTGTTTAACCAAGGAAGCAGCTTGTGGAACATGTATGCACTTTTGGTTTTCATGGTGTCCTGAATGTTCAGTTCATCCTGCCCAATTCCCAACACTCACCCTTTGGGATTACTTCCTTACAGGATACAGTTCTGCCACATCTCAGCAAATTTTGTCCTGATAAAATCAGAAAATGTCCTCTTCATTGTGCTTTTACTTTTAGCAAGTCCCAGAAGCACTTAGTCATTCTGAACTCTCGACTCTGCAGCAGGACTAACATCAACACGCTCAGAACTGTGCAAATATCAATTAGTGCTCAGTCCTGTGTTATGATAACCAGCCATGCTTCTGTATAAACAAAGACATGAATAAAAATTGGAGATAACACAGTTGTCACAACATGTGCGTGGGGGTCAGGTAGAAATGCGATGGGGCGGAGGTGGGAGGAAGAAAGACAAAAAAGAAGAGCAATGACTGCCAAACGGAGATGAACAAAAGTGAGAAGCCAGAGTAGCCCCTGTTTTTCACAATCCTGGAACAATACAGTGAGTCACACATTGCTATCATATTTACCCTCTTGAGTAGGAAGAAGTGCTATATCTATTTTAAAGATAGAATGAAGTGGGAAAGGTACAAGAGGTCACACAACAACAAAGAGAGGCATGAAGGCTGGGGACTGCTATCCTGCTCTGGGAAATGAGTGACTGCTAAAGCAAACAGCAGTTTGCAGTAATCCATGGCAGAACATGAAAACCAAGCCCTGCGAGCTCTAGCTACAGCTGTGGTGTTATTTTAGCTTGGCCCAGAGCAGTACTTAGCTGGGAATGAACTTCAGACTGCCATTAGCAGCAGTTTGTTTGTTTTCACTACTGAGTGTCCACAGAAATGTTTCATGATGGCTAGGCGCTAAGTGGGTATCAGGTATTCTCCTTCACAGTCCATAAAACTCATCATTGTAATTTAGCCTCAACCAAAAATGCACTCTTCCCAGTAAACTGATGCATTGGCAATCAGTTAATATCTTGGTCAACATTTTAGGCTTCTTCAGGAAAACCAACACAGGTTTGTTTAGTGGTCATTTTTCAGTAAAAGGTAAAGCAGGGATAAGTGAAGAATAAATCATTTTATTTGAAAGAGTTACTGAAAATACACAAGTTGTGTACAGCAGAAACATTCTTCGTGGGAACACCTGTGGGAAATGTTAGGTAGCATCTCTGCCCCTCCTGGCATCCCAGCAAGGGCCAATGCCCTTAGGAGAAGCAGACATACTGATTGTTTTGTATCTTGTAATTACTCTATAGATTTTAGTCTTTATAGAACATTTCAGTACTGGAAACCTGCTGTAAATCCTTTTCAATCTGTGATCACTTTTCTTTGACTGCCTCTGTAGTTTTGTCTCTTTATCAGAGCTTTTATGCCAGATTTAAAGAAAAACCTTTTCCCATGCAAATGACATGGTTTCCCTTTGGGAGGTTTCATAATTCTCCCTTTCTAAGAAAGAACAGAATGCCTTTCAGTGTGCCAGCACCAGGTAAGAGGATGCCACCTCCCTCACCACCTCCACAGCAAATGCACACAAGATGTGTCAGAAATGACTGCTCCACTGCAAATTCTGGTGCAGCCCATAGGAAAACAAACACTTGTGATGTGTATTGACTTCTGCTGTTTATTTTCAAAATGAACACTTCAACCCATATAAATAAGGGACAATGCATTTGTGTGATGGTTGCAAAGTTAATATTTTCATAGAAAAGCATAGATTTCCTTTTGCAGTGGGGTTCACCACCAGCAAATGCCCAGGTGCAATTCAGATAACTGCCATGTAGACACCTAAACAACTTCCAAGCCCTGTGTTCCCAGCTGCTTGCCTCACTTTTTGCCTTATCTGCCGAGATTATGCACATGGTGAGAAAAGTTGGATGAAATCATGCTGAGGGAGTTGAGAATCCCTTATGCACATAGGAACTAAGAACAAGAGGGCTGCAGTGCACCAAAGGACAAACAGATATACATGGTTTGAAATTATTTAGATTAGGCATACTCAATGTTAATCCTATGTTTAAATCAATTTAGTTTTATACACTAACTGTGGTGTTGGGCTGCATTTGACTCAACACACTCTGGAGAGACTGGATCTAGAAGTCTTCTCTACAACATACACATCATGCACCCTAATCACTCCCTCTTCCCCTGCCCAAGTAAGTATATGCACACATATACAGACACACACACATTTAGATATATGTGTTTGTGTGTGTTCCTCTGATTCACCCAATCTTCTAAATTTTTCCCTTCAAAAATTGCTGAGGTTGTGAGAGAGCATAAATTTGTGTGCTCACACACTGAAGGGGCTGCTGGCTTAATCTGTGACCTCCAGCAAGTCAGCACAGCACTCACTGAACAAAGAAATGAATATTCTTCAGCTGGTCATGAACATCTCCACTGCTATAGTGACCCTTGGATTACTGCTATCCAGAGAAATACCTTAAGCAGCTTGGTCTCTAACTTATGCATCTATATCACTCCTACGTAACACAAGTCTAACTGAAAGTCAGAGATGTTAGGGTTTCCACAACCATAACCATATTTTATAATTTATAATTTACTGTCTTACAGAGATCACAAAATGTCTGTACAGAAGCACGGACCTTGAATTTTCTGCATCATATCATGTTTAAAATCATTGGCAACAGTCACCTGCATGCATCCCTCTCTGACAACAGGAGAGAGCAGAAATTTGTTAGGGACTAGGTCAAATTTACACACCCACCCCCCCCACCCTCTCACACACACATTCCTGCATAGCCTGAAGCAGATTCAAACTCATTTCAATGTATGTAGTACTGGCTAAAGCTATTTTAAAGAAAAAAAAAACTTTACTTCTTGAAATAGAGTAAAATAATTGCACTCTCACAGAGGGGTTATAAAATTAGCATGTATTACTTCTCAGCTCTCATGGACAGCCAAAACAAATGTATTCACAGAACTATCTCCATACCTTGTGCCCCTATATGAAGAACTTGTTTTATGCTTCTCTGCAATGCAGACAAACCATTAATTTCTCTCTCTCTCTTTT
>VZRS01010909.1:239148-393682 GCA_013398055.1 Ifrita kowaldi | reverse complement strand
TTTTGTGTAAGCACCATGACCTTCCTAGAAATATTCAAGGATCCTTTAGCAGAAAACTCCACAATCTCTTCACGGTGTTACTGTTCTCCATAGCTCATAGCTCAGTATGATTTCTAAATTGAACACATTGAACTTAAAATTATAGAATTATAAATGTGGTATTAGGCAAGTTTCAGACAACTGAAATAAAAATAAATGTTTCACAGCACTGCTTAACATGACATGTTTGTTGAACAATTTTTATACCACTCACATGCATATTATGGACTACAACTAAATGCTGATGGAATAAATGGAGATTTTTCTGTCACTTTGCATACCTTTACCTTTTTGTCCTTAATCATTGTGAGAAAAATACCATCCTTCTCTGTTTTCTGTTCTGTAATTCAAGTTAAAGGCCACTGTTTAAAATTTGTTTTTACAGTTAGATTTAAGGCACTATTCATCTTTCGAAAAGCACTGATTTTACAAAAAAACATCATTGCTTCAGCTGATCTTAAATCAAGGCAGGTCTGATTTATATGAGCTACAAGTCAGATCCAACAAGAATAAACTTTTAAAGTGAAAATTATTGTGTCAACCCTGAAAATTGAAAAACCCCACAGTAAAGGGTTCACCTACTGATCCACATCTATCTTCTGTACAGTTTTACTCACTCAGTCACAGCAACCAAAAATAATGTAACTCACGATGCAACATCTGAGATCAGAAAGCAGTTATTGCTATGCAGTTTTAAAAAGTATTGCCTAGTTGGTATATTCTAATGTTCCAGGAAAAAAATTAGAATGGAAACACTTGAAAAGAGTTTTTCAGTGGGAAAAAGCTAATAATTAATGCAAGAAATGATCTTCTGCTTCCTATGCCCTCTGGCTGGGCTTCTGGACTATTGTCAGAATGCCCATCTGCAACAACCTTGGTGATACCAGCTGCTGGAAAACTGGATGCTGAGATGTCCCTCTACCTTCACAGCTTGAATTCTGTTTCAGCATGGGAATGCACATTTGATTAGTAACCGTTTTATTGACTATTGAGGGAAGTGAAGGTGGCTCTCCCAAAGTTTCATGGCTGTAAGATGAACCAGGTCCCCATTCCTTGGGACTTCCATGCTGTCTGTACAAAGAACAATAGCTCTCACCTACTGAGAGGCTCAATTTGCTCTGCTATGGGACTTAAATGTCTATCCAAGAAAATGCCCAGAGAATAGCTCTGCCAGCAAGAGTGGCAGACACCAGAAGCATTATCAGTAGATTATCTGAGCAGATTTAGCTGGACTAGATTCTCAGTTGTGGTATGTCCGAGACAGATTTCCTACACAAATCCTTCCTCCAGAAGCTGGAGCAATCATTTTGTACTTCATGGGGTGATGACATGAGAAGAAAGGAGAGGTGCCATATTACAGTCATTCTGCTGCCTGTGCTACAATTCATAGCGACATATACCTGAGGACTTGTCCCTACTGCACTTGCACTAAGACAGGACCTTTGCATAATTATAAGTATCTCTTTAGCCACAGAAACATGTAAATTCATGCAAATGAGTTTTCAAAATTTGCTGACCTCTTGACAGTTGATGGAAAAAAGTTTGAGGGCTTTCTCCCAGAATTAGCTGTGCCTCAGGACTGGTGGCTAGGTCTTGATTTAATCTAGGACCTACAACACTCACAAGAGCTTGAAGGAGACCATCAAATACATAGAACCTTACTATGAGCTGCTAGAGTTAATTATAGAATATCTGGAATTTTGATCTGCTTATTACGTAACTTCAAATGTTTCAGCCCTTACAGCAATAGCTGTGGCTTCATGTCCACTTGCACCTTCACATTCAGGACCCTCCAGTATTTTAGGTTGTCTTTAAAACCCATTTATCACTAGAAATACCTACGAATATTTTATAGCTGATGAAAAGAAGAAAAAATCAATTAAAACATTAATGTTTACACCAAGACAAATAGGACAGTGTCAAATCAGACTCAAGGACGTACTTCATGACAGCATATTTTAGCTCACCAAATATAACAGCCATGCACAGTGCCAAGCCTCCCTATCATGTACATGATTAAAGAATGAGAATATGTAACTCTAGGCAGATGATTTAAGAAGGGAGAAGAGGCCTTACATATTAATCGACTGTGAGATTAAGGAACTATCATTATTTCACTGACTTTTTCATATTTCAGAATCTTAGTACCCCTTTAGTCTGAATTCATAGCTATGCAAGCCCAAACAGGCAGCAAACACTGGGTGTACATAGCTACCTGGAGTTCCTCCAGTCTTCATGCTAAACATTCTTAAGGCTCTTTATAGATAACAGTCTGATTTTTTGCTGCGTTTTTTTCTGTGATGTATTGCAATATTCACCTTCGCTCCATGTCAAATGTAATATAATTCATATCTAATCTTGGGCAAGCCTAAGCTCTCTCTTGACTAAAATGCATTCTAGCATGAACCTTTTTATTTCAGTAAATAATCAGACAATGACATTTCTATGGTAACTTTTGTTTTCAAGAGTCCTGAAGGAAAGAAAGAGACACTCAAATTACCTTCTGCACAACAGCTTTTCCACATTTGGTACCAGAATCTACCCACCTCTCGTATCTCCAGAAGTTTTAGAGGTTTTGATCCTGTTGTAAATTTTCAATACACTACCTGTCAGTTTTTTGATAGTCACAGTGTTTTGAAGCACATATTGAGAGCTTTATCCATATGAGATTAAAGTACAAATTCAAGACAGCAACATAGGGAATGCAGCAATTTACCGTTTATGTAGTGTTATGTTATTTTATCACTTACATTACAAAGTGCCTCATATTCAGGATTCAACCAGAAATAAGGTGACTTTTTAATGGAAACACACAATACACGAAAAACTAGGTCAAAACCCATGCATATGTATAGGATGAAAGGATCATCCTTGGATCAAAGACCTCACAGCCTAGCTGAGACTTTCATTCTAGATGCTAAAGCGAATATGACATCTTGCAAAGGGAACATTCATTGCTCAGTTGTGTGCCTATTCTCAAAAGTGCAATCCAAGCTTAGATCTTGAGAGGATGGAGAATAAAATGTCTAATCAGGCATTTGAGTTCTAGAGAGGACAAGGAACTCAGAAACCCCCAGAGCATAGCACTTCACAACAGCTAGCTGTAGATTTCCATGCCAAGATTGAGGCTGTACTTAGGCCTCTCAAGAACTGTGGTTTTCACCAAGATAGGATCTCAAGTCCCTGAAGGTCTCTCAAGTCCCTGAACCTCCAGGTGGGAGCTGGGGGAGTGAAGTCTCTCCCACTATAAGAGAAAAGGAGGTTCAGGACCACTTAATGAAGCTGAATAGCCAGAAGTTCATGGGACATGACGACATGCATCCCAGGATTCTGAGGAAGCTAGCTGATATTGTTGCCAAGCCACTCCACATCAAATTTGAAAAGGCATGGCAGTAAGGCAAAGTCCATGGTCCCTGGAAAAAGAGAATGTTATTTTAAAAAAGGTAAGAAAGGAAGACACAGGGAACTAGAGAGTCTCATCTCTGTACGTGGGAAGAACAGAGAAGATCTTCATGAAACCTGTGTTAAGGCACATGCAAGACAAGGAGGTGATCCAGGACAGCCAGCATGGCTTCATAAGGGCAAATCCCACCTGACCAATCTGTTGGCCTTCTATATGGAGAGACTGCAACTGCTGAAAAGGGCAGAATGACCGATGTCATCTGCCTAGACTTCTGTGCAGCTTTTGACACAGTCCCACGTGACACCCTCATCTCTGGAGAGACACGGATTTGAAGGGTGGACTACCTGGTCAATAAGGAATTGTCTGGATGGACACAGCCAGAGAATTGTGGTCAATGGCTCTGTGTCCAGGTGGAGGCCACTGACAAGTGGTCTCCCTCAGGGCTCTGTCCTGGGACCTGTGCTCTTCAATATCTTCATCAGTGACATCGACAGAGAGATCGACTGCACCCTCAGGGAGTTTTCAGATGACACAAAGCTGAGTAGTGCAGCTGACACAACAGAAGGATGGAATGCCATCCGTGGGGACATGGACAAACCTGAGAAGTGGGCCCACAAGAGCTTCATGAGGTCCAACAAGTCCAAGTGCGACGGGCTGCACCCATGTTGGGGCAATCCCAGACATGAGCACAGACTGGGAGAGGAATTCATTGAGAGCAGTCCTGTGGAGAAGGACTTGGGGTTTCTTGTGGAGGAAAAGCTGGACATGAGCCAGTAGTGTGTGCTCACAGCCCAGAAGGCAAACCACAACCTGGGCTGCCTCCAAAGCAGCGTGGCCAGCAGGGCAGGGGAGGTGATTCTGCCCCTCTACTCTGCCCTCATTAAACCCCACTTGGAGTGCTCTGTTCAGCTCTGGGGTCTGCAGCACTGGAAAGACATGGATGGACCTATTAGAGCATGTCTATAGGAGGGCCATGAAGATGATCAGAGGGGTGGAGCACCTCTCCTATAAAGACAGGTAGAGAGGGCTCAGGTTGTTCAGCCTGGAGAAGAGAAGGCTTCAGGAAGAACTCATGGCGGCCTTGCAGTACTTGAAGCGGCCTATAAAAAAGAAAGGGAGAGCCACTTTTCATAGTGATAGGAGCAGGCAATGGGTTTAAACTAAGAGAGGAGAGATTTAGTTTAGGTGTTAGGAGGAAGTTCTTTACTCAGAGGGTAGTGAGGCACTAGCACAGGATGCCCAGAGAAGTTGTGGACGCCCCTTTCCTTGAAGTGTTCAAGGCCAGGTTGGATGGGGCTCTGAGCAACCTGATCTAGTGGGTGGCATCTCTGCCCATGGCAGAGGGATTGGAATTACATGACCTTTAAGGTCCCTTCCAATATAAACCATTCTATGATCAGGATGCTCAGGTGCCTACTAGAGATGCTTACAATTTCTGAACTGGCGCCAGTGGATAATGGGTACAAAAATAGACATGGCCTTTTTTTCTGCCACTAGTTCTGCCCCTAACAATGTAATTAAAAACTGAAACATGCCATTTTGCACACACAAGGAAAGACATATTTACAGGCGATTTCAACACTGCACTGATTTTTCAATGTACTCAGCAGCTACTCTAGATCATGAAACACAAGGGCATTAAAAAATTTAAGAAAAAAATTAATGAATTCTTGGCAAGTTTTACATTCCCCTTTAAAAAAAAATTACATACACCCTCCCTTCCTCCCTTCCCTCCAGCAAATACCACTCATGTTTAAGATTAGATTATTTTTTTCCCGATTCCTCTTTAGCTGCCAGAGAGTGACTCATTGTCAGATTGATCTAATTACAATTACAGACCTTGTTCCTCTGGTGTTACAAGGGAAAACTAGGAAACATAAAGGAAAAGGTCAATACAGAAAGACTCTACAAGTCATGATATGTTAAACAGTGCCACTAGTGATTTCTGTTGATTTTTCTATGGCATATTTTACAATAATGCAACAGAAATCAGTTACACTTCTCAGACACCTACCTGAATGATTGGTTTTGTTTCTGTGCAACACTTCGCAGATTTTGGATCTTTGGCATAAAAGTGAACCAAGAACATAATAGTTTAATAATACAGTTTAATAATAGCATCATGTAGGTACTGTTAGTAGAATAATAAAGATGAGCTATTCATGTAACATGCATGTGCTATTTTGAAAGATTTATACATTTGGTAGCAGGAATAATTTAACACCAACTGTTCTCCTAAGACATTAGCGAATTAGGGATTTTTTTAAAGTTATATTGCAATGTTTAGCTTTTTAATATTATTATTCTGAAGATATTATAATGCAAGTTTTATGTTAACTTATAGAACAAGGCATATTGAGCATATTGCATTGTGTCTAAGCAAGGGATACAGTTTATGACTCTGATTTATACACTTTGAAGGCAAAAGTGTACACAGAAATAGTGAAATTCTTTTAATGAGAAGACCTATCTGTTGTTTGCCTTTATGTTTTTTTCTAGGAGCCAAAGGGAAAGGTTGAGTCTAAGGATCTTACTTTGTCAGAAAGCTTATTTAATATTAGTAATCAAGAGCATGAAATTTGTACATTACTGTAATAAATTCTGTATTTTCATACACATCTAATTTTCCCAGAGAATATAATTAGATAGTAGGTGTTTAACTGCACTATCCTTGTCACTGCCTTTATCTAATAGCTGACATTATGCAGCTAAATATGTCACCCCCAAGAGTCTTCTCAATTTGTTTTGAGATGCTGACATGGTTGTAAAAAAAGCATGGCTACCTTAACAGTTTTGCAGGGGAAACAATCAGTAAATCTTACTGGTCTGGAATTTCAGAATCCATTAGCTTTACTGGAGAAGTTCAAAATACTGAACAAACACAATACTGATGCAGTAATACTTTGGAAGACATTACTAATTAGAATTAGCAAAGTAGGTTGTTAAGGCTATTTACTGCTTAATTTTATTCATTATGTTTCATTTTGGTTAAAAAACCAAAACCAATAGCATAAAGCTCATAATTGCAGATAATATGGTTTTGCCTTTTTAGTTTTAGAGAAGATATATGAAATACAGTAAGTAATTTTGTTTTTTAGTGGTTACTTAAATAAACACAAAGGGGGATAGGAACATAAACTGCAGGTCACCTAAAAATCTATACTGCAAAGGGACATCTCCTGGTAGTCCAAACTCTTTTATTCCCAGGGAGATGCCTGTTACAGAACATGACTGTCCTCAGCAGTGGCTAAGGCAGTTGCACAGAAGAGACTCAGTTCAAAACCAGAATAGAATAAATGAAAATGAGGAGTCAAGAGAAAATCAGAATTTCCATTGCAACATTTTTGTCATAAATAACAAGGAATCAAAATAATGGAAGGTATGAAAAAACCCCAAACCTATATTGAAAATATGTGATTTATTTGTATATTTAACTGAAAATAAGTGCTTTTATATTCCAAGTCATAAAGATGTTAGGTTTTGGCACTTGTACCAAAGCTTCGAGTTAATCTAACAGTACGTTGCACATGTGCGATTGATTTCATCTGGTAATAGGTGTCTACAATGCAAACATTTACAGCTGAGCCAGTCATCCTGTATGGGGCATTGGTCATCTCACAGAATAAATTTCTGAATAAAGCACTCTCTAAATGCGCCCGGTTTTGCCTTTAAAGAGGATGACCACCTCTCCTTACATGTAAGAAGTCAAAAAAAAATCACATGCATTTTGTACAAACAGCATTTTCCACAGAACTGCAGCTGTGCAGCACTTGTGTTGCCTCACTGAATAGGCCCATGAAAGTCTGCACTGGTACTCCTGACCTCTCAGAGTCAGTACTGAGGTTTAGAGAAGGTACCTAATAAATGTGGAAAATTTGAACCAGACAAAAAAATGTAACAGCGTCATGAGAGGTGTGAAAAAACTATGTGAGAGTAGATGATAATAGATAAAGTTGCTCATGCCAAGTTGCTTTCTTCAGTGTAAATACATCTCAGTGAAAAACATATACTTGGTATCAAAGCTGCCTCCAAGGAGACAGTAGACATTTGTGTAAGTTTTTCAAAACACTTACATTTCTGACAATCTGAAATTTATGACAGGATTCATGTAGCAGAGCTTGCCCTTACCAACATATTGGTACTGAATCCTCAATGAATGAATTCCAGACGAACTGACAGAAAAGATACTGATAAATAAGAGGTGATGCCTTGTAATGCAAAATGTGATAGAGGCTGGTAAATGGCCTTGGTATGCTGGCACACGTTCTCTGCTGTTGTGACATTCCTCCTGCAGGTCCTGGTCCCTGCTACTCAGATACCATCCTCTAGACCCTGCCCTCCTCATACGTACCCCTACTTTCCCACTTCATCTCCCCAGGATTTGCTGTTGGAACAGTTCTTGCAGGCACCTCCATCACCTCTTCCACTGAAAAGGCAGCAGGTTTGCCAAGACCTACCATTAAAACCACTGTAGCCGAAACAGGTTACAGCATCTTAAATGAGCAGCTTGAAAATGAGACTTGGGGAAGCAGTAACTGGCTACACGGTGAAGTGTAGGAAAATATGGAAACATTTGCAGCTGGGATGGCTACAGCAAGAAGAGAGTCTGTTTATTTCCTAAATAAATGGAGCAGTCTGTCACCATGACAGCTCAATGATACTCCACTCTCTGGCTTGCTCAAGCCAAAAAAAGCTCATGAGATGTTAGGATACACACAGAGAAGAAAGGAGAATAACACTGATAACAAATGTCTTTCTGTGAATTAGTGTGCAGTGTCATGAAGGACATAATGGAAGCACTGATCATCTCCCAAAAGGATCACAAACTTTGAGAGGATTCACAGAGGAACCACTCAGAGTCGTAAAAAACTATGGAGAAAGCATGAAAAGAAAGGAGTGGTTGCTCCTAGGAGGAAATTATACCATGGAAGATGTTCAGAAGTGCATATGCATAAAAGGTATATCAAGACGTCTGCCTTAATTTGTAACCCCAGAACCCCAACATCCAAAGCCATGAATTTTAAAAATGGGAATAGGAAACAGATTTTTCATGCAACAAGAAATTATACTATGGCATACATTTCTACAGCAGGTTTTGAATGCTAGTGTTTGGTAAAGAGACAAAAGAACTCAGACACTTTTTTGGGTATCAGAAGTATCCATATTCATTATTTTTCAAGTCACTGCATTTTTGAAATGAAATTGCTTGAATAAATCTATTTCTACACAGGAGCCAAGTCTTCTGGGTGGAGGTTAAGTCCCATATTGTTAGCAGCATATTCCATGTAAGCCTACTCACCAGGCTATATTGATGCCCTTTGAAATTCCTGTTTCTGGCCACCCTGAAAAAAGACACTGTGGATCTCATCCAAATAACAAGCCTCCCAAAATGCCTAGCAAACATTCAAAGAAGAGTTAAACAGAACACTACACAGTATTTTAAAGTCATCATTAATTACAATCATGTTTTAAAATAATAAATAACAGCCGCAAGTGAAGCACCTTAATTTTTTTTGCCTTCATTTTTCATTTCCTTATTTCCTTAGTAGAAAACTCTAGATAATATGGTCTGTGCAACACAATCCACTCATCAAACTAATTACAGTATAAATTTCTACTCAATCTGTTTAACTAAGCATTAGTTGGAAAGTTCTTGGGAAACCCTTACCAACACAGTGAAAACCTTCCTTTATACAAATCATTTGAAAGAATATAAGAAAGGGAAGAAATCCATTGAAATTTAGCTCTTAGAAAGCTGATGAATAAGCTAATCTGTTACTGAGTGACTCAATGTTCTATTGTTTAAAAATGGCATATGAACAAAACCCCAGGAGAATGCCATTGTTCTGAGCTATTTTCTTTTCTTAATTAGTCCTAATGCTGTTTTATAAAACTATTATTCTTGGTTTTTAGGTATCTTCAATCTGAACATATAAATATGCAAAATATAGAAAAACAAGTACCACGAATAATTTCCAAAGTTAAAACTTGCACCTCAAATTGGAACAGCAGTACTGAGAAAATTACTGAATTGAGGCTTCTTTTAGGATATAAATTGAGTATGTTAATTTTATTCATCAGAAACAATGGCACAGTGCACATACATACAAAATCCACCAGAAATAAGGGAAGGTCACCAGGCTAATCACTTTGGCTTATTTCCCTTTTCTGTACTCCCATCTGCATATTTTCTCTGCTCTTCATATTTAAAAGGAACAACTTGAACAAAGTTAGGCCAAAATTGACCTACTTTTTTTGTTCGTTTTAATTAATTTCTCTTTTCTTTGCAGCATCTCTGTAATTTCTATACCTTCTACTTCACACATGGTTTCTCTTCAAAGCCAACTAAATAATGTCATGTTTTTTTGCCACTGATGAGAAAACCTGTAGCAGTACAGTACTGAATCATCATCACCAGGGATGGATCTTTGCATTCAAATGGTGTCATATGCAGGACGGGTATCTCTACATTGAGAAACAGGTCACCTTAAGCCTACATGAAATTAGAATTAGCAAGCCTGCAGACCAAACTAATAGAAGCAGAAGAGTGTATTTCACTGACGTGATTTCTTGGCAGTGTATTCTTTCCACATAATTTTGTGCAAATAGATTCATTTCACTTCATATTAAAATGCAGCACTTTGCTCCGAATCTTCTCCTCCCAAGCCAGCACAGTCCATGTTACTTATTAATCAAAGACTGTGGAAAAGGAATTTTATCAGTAGGTGAGTACAGTCATTTGAGAGGAAAGAAAACAACCTAAAGTACAGAAATCAAATCAAGTGCTACAAAAAGTACTCTGTTCTGGTATCAGTGATGCCAACTTTTGAAAAAGAATATTTAAAATTTCTCCGAGATGGAAATGGAGCCAAAACTCACTGCAGAAACAGACAAACCTGGCAACTGCTTATAACAGAGCTCAAGACTTAATAACAGGCCAATCTGCCTGTCAGTTCCTGCAACTGGCAGGAATTTTCAAATCAGTTCAAGAGTGACTGGGATGCATGGACCACAACAGCTGCCAGCTCATGAGGGCTCTGCAGGCTGGGATGAGCAATGAGGAACCCAAGCTAGAGACTGAAATTGAAAGAGATCCTAGATGACGGCTTTCTTCCCCAAATCTACTTCTCCAAACTTTGTTTTATACTTTGGTATGAGTAAAGTATAAATAAAAATCTAACAGAGTTTTAATGAGGATTGAATACAGGACAAAGAAGAGATTATGTACGCAGACCTAACTGGAAGGGGAAAATGAAAAAAAATATAAAGCAAAGACTCTTTAGAAGAACTGCTTTTAGATTTATTGGCCCCACTCAGAAATCACATCCTAGCCCTGACTGAACTGTCTTGCCAGCCACTTTCTGTGCTTGGCAGGTAAGACGCATAAGGAAACAGTTTGAGTGCAGTTGCCAACCTGAATTTTACGGGCCCATGCTAGACTATCCTAATCACATTCGTACCATTTTGCTTTGGCTTTCTCAGGTCTCTAAGAAGAAGCAGATTTGCAATGTAAGGTGGCCCAAAGCAAACAAAAGGAATAGAGAGCCTGGAAACAGACTCTGTCTCTGAAGCAGAAGAGTTGGTATTCCCTGTTACTTCACATGGATCCAAAACAAAATCAAGCGTGAGATAGCTTAATTCAACTGCTTACACTCTCAGAGCTCACATGAGATAATCTGATGGTGGCAAACCAAGTAGTGGGGGCTGGATTCAACTTTCAAACACATGCAGGAGTGTCCTTTCTACCACTGCTCGGTAAAGCAGAGTGCAGCAGGTACTCTGAAGTGCATTTCGCTGCAAATTACATCCACATTTCCTCCAAACACACAACAATGTGCTTCCTGAAGGCCGTTGTGGTGAGTTCTGAAACCTTCCACAAAAGAACTGCGTGAGGGCTCTGGATGAAAAGGAAAGACTTGACAGAACCTCCATCCCTCTTCCTTGCTGGTGGCTGGAACAGACTTCTGCACCTTTTATTTCTGAAATGCCAGGAGTTCCATCCCATTTGGGCAGTACTATACAAGATGAGCAGAAGAGAACAGCCTGGTTTCTCCAGAAGAAGGGGAGAGGGAAGAAAGATATTGTAAAGAAACAGACAAAGGAAAGGAAGAAATGAACAAAGAGAGAAATTCTTCATCTTGCAAAGATGAAGGAAAAGAAAGGAATTCTTCATCTTTCCAGGACACCCTCAATGAGGCTAAGCTGGAAACTGTAAATGTGGTAAATAGATGTGGGCAGAGTTTCTGCCAGTGGTAGCTCTACTAGCTACTCAGACAATCTTGTCCAGAAGACAGGAGTGGACATCTGATACTACAGAAAATTCATACGATAAACTAAATCTCATAGAGCAGTTCCATCATTGCAGTCTTTCCTTCTGAAAAAGGAAAGCATCACACTATCGTGCTGTGGTATGTCATGCATCCAGGACAGACAGAAAATGTGATAGAAAAGCTTTTCATTCTTGGACAGGTACTATCTTCAGAGTCATATAGTTTCATAGGGTTACGATCCTGTCCCACACAGCATGGTTTGGAAATTTGCTATTCTCTACTGGAGAAATGCTAATGAGCACAGCCTTTTATCCAAAACATCTAGATATCTGGGGCTCTTGCCAATTTGTTTGTTTGTTTTTTTAAATTAAGAAATAAGTTTGCTCCTCATGCTGAGAAGCAACTGGAGAGCCTGCTGTACCAGGGAATGAAGAGAAAATGTGAGTCACGTTTGGCAGCATCTGCCATTACACACAGCAGAAGCTGCACTTAAGCCAGGGCTTGCTGAAGGGAGTGAACTAACAGAAATAGAGTCTTATCCATCAGCATCACTGCATAGGTCAGAGCAGGCAGATGCAGCATATCAATTTGATCTGGGATGCTGTGTCAAAAGACCTCAGGAGGGCTTTCACAGAATGATTTCAGTAACTCTAGAAAGCCCCCAGGCTATTTGAACTGACTAGCAGATGTAGGGATAGATGATACTCCTCTCAGGTACAGAATGGATTGTCTTTGTTGGAAATGTCACTAGACATTCAAAGGAAGGAAGAGTAAAATTAAGGCTGTCCTTTCCCTTTTTCCTGAGGCTATAGGATGGAAACTGGGATACAGGTCTGCAATCAGAAGCATCTTTGCCTTTGACCACAAAGGAAACAGTCACAATCTGGATCACAATTCAGCTCGTGCCTAGAGTCATAGCCTGGGATCTGGAGTAGGAAAAAATAACTACTTAGAAGAAAATTGTAGTGCTCCTTTTGGTTCTCCTTTTCTTTCCCAGATACAAAGCCTGAACATTTGGAGATGTTTTATACCTCACTCAATAAAAAGGCGCTTTTACATTAAAAAAGTATCAAACACATAAAAATACTGCAAAAACTTAACTGTATAAAATTCCCCATACAAAAAGCAGTGACCAGACTCTTGTTTTTCTAGTAATAAAAATAAGACAGAATAAAACCAACTAACCATGATTAACAGAAACAAGATAACACAAATCATAGAATCATTAAGGTTGAAAAACATCTTTAAGATCATCAATTCCAACTGTTCAACCCTGGACCACCACTGTGTTCACCGTCAAACCATGTCCTCAAGTGCCATATCCATATACACGTTTTTTGGAATACTTCCAGGGATGGTGACTCCATCACTTCTCTGTTCCAATACCTTACAAACCTTTCTGTAAAAAGAATTTTCCCAATACCTAATCCAAGCCTCCCCTGGTGCAACTTGGAGCCCTTTCCTCTCGTCCTGTCACTTGTTACCTGGGAGAAGAGGCAATGAAGAAGACCAGACCTGAAGACAGGTGAGATACAAAATACAGAGACGAAAACTCTTTGATTTTGGTAGTGCTATATAAAAGCAAGAGTGAGAGCACTCAAGCCTAATTCGGTGACGAAAATAGGTTTCCTAAGCTGAAAAAATGGGATCTGCATCAAATAAGCGGAGAGGGCTTCTCTGTGGAAGAGTAAATACTCTAGGAAGAAGCGAGACAGGGAATACAGAGATGGGTATTAATTTGAAGGGATTCACTAGTACATACATAGAACTACCTTATTTCTGTTTGGCAGTCCCTGGATAGAAGGAAGCACACAGGTGTTGTGTACCATCTAACAATAAAACAGGTAGTGTCAAGCCTCCCATACACACATAGCAAAGTTGACAGTCTACTGGCAACAAATCTACATTAAATTTAACTACATAAAGCAAATTTAGTTTTCTGGATGTCCAATTATCTTACCTATTTATCCACACACATATTTATGGCACCAGTGCATGTTTAGCAACCATTCTTTCTTTATGTCTATGTGCATATCTACATATGCATGGGTAAATGAGAAACATTTATATCTTCTGGCCTTCCTTCCAGTTATGTAACTGTTAAGCAATGTCTTCAGCTGTTACCCCTCTAAAACTATTCTTCTGATCCTACCTCACTTACAGTTTGCTGCATCTTGTTTTCATCATGCTGTAAAATTGAAGCAGTGGAGGACAAGAGCTGTAAGATAACCATTTGTTCAATGAAAAGCCCCTCAAAATAGCAAACACGTTTTATTGAGCTCTTTCGGTACAAGCCATGCTCTTCTGAAAAGTTAACAAAGGAAGTTTTCTCTCTCTCTGAATGGAATGAAATTTCATTTTTACACACACACATAGGTATCAGAAATAGATGCTTGATTTCTTATAAATATAAATATATCCAAAACCAATTAACTGTTGTACTGTGTCATAAATATATTTCTGTTTTTATGAGTGTCATATCTTCTGCTGATTAAGGGCCAAAATGGTTATTTTACTTCCAAGACAAATTGTCAGTATCCCCAGTGGCATGTATTAATTTATAGATGAGCAGGATCTTCATGGGATTACCAGCTGTTCTTCACATTTACATCCTTTGCCAAGATAATCTTTCATAATGCTTTCTTGAGCCACTCAATTACATGGAAAAGCCTTTGTAATGACCGGTCCTTGGCTCACCTTGCACTCCTGTGGAAATACTATTAAAGCACAATTCTATGGGTTGGAAAAACATATGTGAAGATATAGGAGCTGTCTCGGAAATACTTGGCTCCTTGTACAAAGAACAGCAGGATCTGCAAAGGGCCATATCTCTCTAGCACATTTACCAGTATTGTTGTGAGGATTACCGTATTAACTCTAGACCAATCTATTGTGTGAAGTACTTCTCATTTGACACATAAATCATGGCCTATATTCCAAAAAGCTTTTCTCGTAAGTGTAAAGGACAGATGAGACAACATGCATGCAGACCAGAGAGAAAAAGAAGCATCACAACTGTGCTGGGTTGGTGCACTGCCCTGTGTGGTGTACAAGTGGCCCAGCTCCCACCTAGGTTTGCAGAAACAGAGTTTTAAGAAGGCTTTAAAAGGAAGGTTGTTGCTGCACTCTGGCTGTTAACAAAGAATTTTCCTAAAGCGTGAGGCCCCAACTAAAAGAGATCACAAAGGAACTTTTAAATCTAGGAATTTGGGATTGGGGAATGGGGAATGGAGAGATGGAAGGTGAGCAAGTATGCCAAGAAGTGTACATGATAAGAAAGGAACAGGCTATGAAGGAAGTTGCAAGTGAAAATAAAGACCTTACATTTAACACAGCAAAAGACACAGGCATGGCCTGGGGAATGAAAAAAAAGAATATGACTGAAGTGATGGATGAGGAAAATGATCCCTGCAGTAAAGTTTGGTACATCTGAGTGGCAGGACTGCACTCCTTTCTCACAAAGAAGCATTTAGTTCAGTGTCTCTGCTGAATCCAGAGGGACTGCTTTTGTGAGTTAAGTGTCTCCTGTGTCAGACAGAGCTCCATGAACTTTCGCATGCTTCCTATTGAACTGCATTTATCTGAAGAATTCAGTTTTGGGCAATGCATGTCAAAAAGAGCATAGACCAGAGAAGAGAAACAAAAAATTATCATGGATATAGAAAATGTTAATTACAAAGGAAGACTGGATGAAGTAGGACTGTTCATTCTAGAAAAGAGCGGGCTGAAACCTGAGAGTAGTTTCTAAATGTATGCTATAACGAAAAAGGAAAAATCTTTTTCCCACAGCTGAGGAGAACAAGAGGAAGTGAATTCAAAGTGCAAGAAACTTCAGACTACACTTTAAAGAATGAACTTTCTAGTGTTAAAACATGGCGAAACAAGTGTTGCACGGAGAGATTGTGGGGTCTCTGTCATCAGAGGTCTTCAAGAAGAGAGTATACAAACATCTCTCAGAGGTGACATAGATCCACCTAATCCTACACTGTGGCCAAGGAAATGAAACATAGTTTATAGGAATTCTTTAAAGCCTATTAACCTTCAAAAAACCAGTTTATAACTCGTAATACAAAGTATTCTTCATGACTTGATCAGTACAATAAGATTTATATCATCAAATTTTAGCTCTGTAACCTCCTTTAAAATACAGTCTCATGAGTCCAAATACTGTGCTGTGCTTTTTCAAGTGTCTTTTACTGATTAAAATAAGAGTCAGTTAGAAAGCTGAGACCTGAAGTAGATCATTATTTTTCAGGTCCTGCTTTACAACTACTTCACACACTGACAATGGGAGATGCAGTACAGAAGTTCTTCTTGCAATAACGTAAAGGTATAGTCCCTGGAGCTGTGATAGGATGGGATAAGTAAGGAAAAGATTGTTACCTGGGATCAGTTTTATCTCAGAAAGTAAAATGAAAACACTCTCCAGCAAGATGAACCACCATCATAGTAACTGTTGCTGATTAAGAACTATCATCTTTCCTATAAATTAAGCCAAAACAATAAACAATCATATTTTAAATTGAAAATAACTTTTAAAAAGCCCAAAGACTACCTGGTTCCTGGTCTGTCATGTTCTTAAGTAACTATGGATACACTTAAAACAGAAATTTGACATTTCTTATTTCTTCAAATGCAGCTTTACATTCAAGTTCTGTGGGCACTGTAATATTTTCAAGAAATGAAGTTTCCTGGACAGTTGGAAGTGATTAACCTTTATGATACTTTGAGATTTTAGTGGGGTTGAGGAACTACAAAAAGCAAATACCAAAGGACTCAGATTTGGAAAACACTATTCCCATTCATGTCACCAAACTCATTACAGACACTTGAAAAGCAATGATTAAAAATAGCTAGACTAGATGCATGTGTGTCAAGCTGCAAGTGTTCCCAGAGGGTAATCACACAGATGTCCAAGCTCACACAACGGAAATTACAAGGCAGGGTGCCTGCCACTAAAGAGACATTTTTCCTTCACACAGAAAATGGTAGACAGTCTTCAGAAAAATGCTGAGGCCTTGTTCACACAGATTAAACGTTCCAGTCCCTGAGGGTCCTTATTCTAGCAAGAGCTGTGAGATAAATTAAGACAGAGTATCTGTAAAGAAACAATTCTTCCAAATAAACCAGAACAGCATTATTGGAAATCCAAATACAAACAAATCGCAGCTGAGGTCAGGATGCTGCCTTTAGTTCCCATGCCAAATCGTCCAAAATCAACACTGTGGTTTGGCTGTATGTTATCAATAACTGCTTGCCATGCATTCATCTGACATGACTCACTGACACTCAGCTTCCTTCCTGCACTTCCTTTGGCTCTCAAACATAGCTCTGTATTCAAACTTAATTAGTACTGATGTCACACACTGGCCTCTTGCAGCAGCACTGAGTCGAGCTCAGCGCTCACACAGGCAGAAGCTGACAAGTAGGTATGGCCATGCACACCGGTAATGTGCCTGGCTTTCAGAGTCTGCCAGGAATACAGAAAGAGCATGAAATTCTTGAAATCTGAATTTTAAAATCAATGTTAATTCTGGATAAATGTAAGTGTCTGAGTGAATCTCTCTGGCCTGTGTGTAAACACACGAATGCAGCTGAGGAGCCAGGCCATATGGCTCAGGCAGCTCAACATTTACACTGCTAATCTGCACAGTAATAGCCTTTAGCTCTTAAACTTTCTCACTTTAATCACGAGCACATGACACATTTTTTGTGGTTTTAAGAACTTCAGATTATGACCCAAATGGAAGTTTTATATAATTTATTTGAGAAACCAGTAGATATCCAGGAAATTTTGTTGGGACACCAGACAATACAGGATGCACTGTCTCTGCCAGTCTATGAATTTCATTATTTTGGCAGGCAGGCAATACTAAGCTGCAGCTGAAAAAAAAAAAAAAAAAAGAGTACAAGTAACAAGTTTCTGCTAAAGATGTCAATGCAAAGCAGTTGCTTCCAGGGAAAAGGAAGGCTATACTTTCTGAATACTGACTTCCAAGCTACTTTGTGGAATGCATGTTGTTATTTGGAACAACTATTCATTACAGACATGTTTGCCAGAGAAGCACGGCAAACATTAAGTATAATATAAAAACAAATAAAAAGGCCGCTCCGCAATTTCTGTTTCCGGAGACAGCTTTGAACTGGCTTTGCTACTGCTAAATCTTTTATGCCAAAAGATTTTTAGGTTCATAATTCTTCACAAACACTAAGTAAAAATAGATGTCTGCCCTTGAGTCTTAAGCCAACATAAAATATTTACAAGGATGGCATGACAACCAGCATGCTTCAGTTTCTGTAAGAAGTTGGAATTCCCCTGATAAGTGGAGGTTCTGTGGAGTGTTATCACACTATTTATATCAAGTGTTATAAATGAAATTCTTATGCTGAGGTACATGTATCCAAAGAAAATACAGCCTACTTAAACAATATTTTTGCTCTTGATTTTCACACAAATTAGCTTTTTCATCTGCGAGCAAGTTCTTTCTGATTATTCTGCAATTATTTCTAATTTCTCTGAAGCAGCACATTAACTAAACATAAATAAATTATTTTCCACTGTGAATAAACTGACTCCATATCCATGAAATCATTTGTGCTGGAGTTAAAATGTGAAGGACTCCTATCCTGAGTTTTCTGAGGGATGAGGTGTACCTGAGTGGGGACTCATCACCATGTCACAGATGAACTACAGAGATCAGATCCATACAGATCCTTGTGAAGCAATGTTGGATGTCTGTGTTATATATTCCTACATCATAATCACATGAGAGCATGGTGCAGAGACAAGCCAGTGGCTCCGTGTCATGTTAGCCAAATAAAGTCAGGTTTTTAACCTCACTCTCAATCCTGGATCTGTCAGCAAAGCTGGCAATGGAGAAGTAAGGATGCAGAATGGATGTGATAGCAGTCATGGAACAAGAAAAATTATAAAGAAGACATACCATAGACCAGAGAGAGATTTTAGTGAAGAGATGAAACAAGACACAATACATTATCAATATACTCTAGTGAGGGATCAATTATCTAAAAGTTGGGAACCTATGGTCGGCTCTGTACTCTGATGCCTTGAAGAAATTCCTGTGAAAGGACTCCTGCAAAGCTCCATGGGAACAAATGTATCCCCAGACCTGCAGGACTAGCACTAAAGCCTTCATTTGCACAGTGTCTTTTTACACCATGTTGACAACACTGTTCCCAAATATTCCAGCAGCCACAATTTTGCCTGCTTTCCCATTACATGCAAGCAGTTTTAAGTTGCAAGTGTATGTCTTAAATTATTGGTCCCAACGGTGAGCCTATAATGTAGCAATGATTTGCAAAACACTTGCAGAGAACCTTCAGAGGAACAGTTAATGATAGGATGTCGTGTAACATCAATATACTCACTCAAAAGCCATGAATCAAACAGAACAAACAAGCCACAATTTTAACCAACATCTTCTTGGGAGGTAAAAAAACAACAACAACAAAATAGATGATCTTCAACAATAAAAGCCATTATGCCTGAAAATCCCTGATCTATCTTCTGTCTTCAAATATGCACAGTTTAACAACAGTTCCTTGGATAAGGTGGGCAAAACAGAGAAAGTAGATGCCTTCACCACAGCCATCAGTAGAGTTGCTGCATTCTTCAAAGCTCATGCAATTTTGTGCCAAAGCCTGCTGGAGCTCACTGTGCTGAAGGACGTTCAGGGACTGAACTGCCTCCAGTAAGCCACTGTGCCTTATGTTTTACCTGTGCATCCCCCAAAAGCCCAGTGCTCACTGCCTGGCTATATCCATCCCTGAAACCGAGATTTTGATCTACTGTAGGCTTTGCTGAGGAGTAGGTTTTGATCTTCACAATGAGAGATTCAGGGCATTAGTTTTCAATATAAAAAGCAGCATAACAGCACAATGGCAAAATGTCAGGTAAATACATAGGCTCATTCCCACACCAGTGCAGCATTATCATCAGGAGAACACGGCGGGGAGGAAACACTGAGAAAGGAAACTCAGAACCAGAAGTCATTACGGGCATAACTCATATACAAGACAAAGAAAAGTGTTTATTTAAAAAATTATTTAAAGTGAGATATGCCTGAACACATAATTTCCCCAGGGATAGCTGGGTCTCTGGCAAGCACTTAAAACATGCATACTTCTGGGATAAAGTTTTTTGAAGACAAAATGCTACCATATTGATTAGCATGAGAAGGATAATAATTGATTTTCAAAAGCACAGGATTTCTGAAAGTTCAAGCCAGTCAAGAAAAGTGGTACCATATGCCAAATGTGATGGACACCGCTGAGGATCTGGCCTTGTCTCTTAGGATTCAGTTAGAATTTAACAAGAGCAGAGTTAGTGAGAAAATACTAACTATTTAGTAATTTTGAGTCATTCGCTGCAGGGAAAACAAAACAAAACCAGAAGATAGCAAGAAAACAAAACCCTGCATCCTGAGCCATCTTTGCTTTGGTTGCTTTTCCTCTCCTGCATGCAAGTTATGTGAACCGTGAAACTCTGAAAAGTTTAAATAATTCAGGAATCAGAACCTGTCTTTCCCACCCTTGACTGCAACTCAGTCTTATTCTGGATCCTCTCAGAAGGAAGGCCCATATGGGGTCTTCTCCTCACGTAGCTCCCCTCATAGCTCACTGGGAGTTTCAGTGGAGGTGAATCTGCCAGGTATGGGGCACACACCATCCGACAGGGCCCCTTCATCATTCCTAGCAATCCACTGCCCTTATTTAGACCCAGATGTGTCTATGGCTCATCCCCAGTTATTTTTACCATATTGTTACCTCTAAGGCTTCCAAAATTCCTACACAGGTTCCATCTCTACTGGCTGTCACTCTAAAACTCAACCTTTTTCATACCCGAGAAGTTGTGCAAATTGTTTTTCCCAGCCCATCTTCCACATGTGAATCCTGCAGTGGATGTGGGAGCTGAGCATGCTGATGATGATATGGCAAATCTAATTGTATAATTATAGCCACCTTAAAGGGAAAGACAAACTTTCATATGCCTAAGGGGAGTGGTTTAACAAATTTATATGCAGATGGAAGCATATCAAGAGCAAACAGCTAGTCATTCACAGAATAAATATTCCCATAATAACTGCATAACAAGGAGCCATGGTAGAGCATGCAAAGCAGATGGCTGATCTGTGCAACTAAATGTGTGGGTCCCAGCAGCCTCATTTATGCTTGCACTTTCCCTGTTTTAGACTCTAAAGAATGAAAATAACAAAACAAGCAAGAAAAACAGAACACTGCCCCCTCTCCCCCCAAAAAACAAACCCAAAAAAAACCCAGCCAAAACCAAAAAGAGAAAGAACAGGCCATTCCAGGAGATGAACTGCTGATCCACTGAATGAGAACTGCCAGACGATACACACTGGAAATCAGGATGTGCTGGGATCTGCTGTGTTGAAACGCCTACTACAAATGTGTACCTATCAGTCAGACTGGGGGAACTGTTACCCTTAAGACCCTCAACCATGAGTTCCAGCCGAGTGAGGGATCTTCTTAGCTGCCAGAAGACTTTGCTTTGCAAATGCAACCTTTCCAGACAGAGCTGGGTGTAAACTGGGAGGCTGCTACTGGCTGTCAACCATGTTATTGGGATGCTGAGTCACTAAAAAGTGCAGCTACACTGATTTTAATGGGACATCTATCACGGAACCCTGAATGCCTCAGACAGCAAGGTTCAAGGTGTACCTTACTGTATTGTAAGTTTGAAGGAGCAAATAGTATTGCAAATAATGGTATTTTATATATTCTGGGTTAGGTAGGAAGAAGGAAAGCAAGTGTTGATGGGAGTACACAAGGGAATCCGGCACATCACAGAAGACAATCTTGTGACTGACGGTGCAGGACTGAAGATCAAAAGGCCTGGTTGATCCTTTCAGTAACATGAGAGACCTCATGGAGGATGCTGGGCAATCACTTGCATTCTGACCTTCTGCCTTCCAGCTACAACATAGAGATAGTGAAGACCACTAAGTGCCCTTCTTAGGTCTGAAAACTTAAATATTGCAATTCACCTCTTTGCATGTGGCTGTCTTTCTCCTGACATGAGAGGGAATGCAAATATTCCAGAACCAGATGAAATGTATTATTACAGAAATGCCCATCAGGAAACGCTGGGTGTGAACTCAATCATGTCTACAGAATGCTTTCAGGTCCCTTACACTAAAATGCTAATCATCATTAGTTTATAGTTGAAAAGGTCTCATGTCTGCTTATGTACAATGAAAATAATGCAATCAGTCAAACCTACATTCAAAAAGTAGGACAGGACACACATTTCAGTGTTTTGTCCTCTTATTTCTTTCATGGTGATTTTTCAAAGCTACAGAAAATTTACAGCTTAGTTTGCTGTAAAATTTGTTTTCAGCAAAGCCTCTCTTCAAATTAGTGAGTATTTTAGGTGTGCCATATGGTACATTATTTTAGTTTCCCCCATAATTTTTGTTTACCCCATAATGACCTTGATGTCTTCAGAGCTGGAGAATGTCTGACACCAGTAATTCATTTAGGAGCTTGAGGGGATCTTTTTAACATAATTTTTAGTATCCTAGAGTCTTAAAGGGGAAAAAACCTTGCACACGCTTGTTTGATATAAGCATGTCTACCACGCACAATCACTTCCTATCAATGTTGTTTGATATCAAGATTGGCCCAGATGGCTTTATTGTCAGGGGAATCTGGACCTACTCTAGTCCTTACTGCAGGTTTTTTGTTTAGTCTGAGATCATGCATTAAGTCTTGGAATTAATTTCTATTGTTGAACCTTTTCAATCTCTGATATTGTGAAAAAAACTGAACTTCAACAACTATGGCCTGTATCTCACATGATCTGGGAATTATGGATATTTAATGGATATTACAGATATTTCTCAGAAAAGATTATATCATGTTTATACCTGCTGTGAATCTTCCTCTGAGAGCACTCCCCAAGAAGCCCACCCAAACTAGGGATGTACACTCCCAGGACACCACCACTTCAGCCACTGTGAGAAAAGTTGAGTTACTTCTTCTGCAACCACCTTTGTAAGACTCCTCACTAAAGATCAACCTTGTCCAGTAGGCAGTGACTGCGTGGGCAGCTTGGCATCAAACTTCCAACGGAGCGACAACAGAAAAAAATTCACTGTCCCAATGTACTTCGTGTCAGACAATCAACAAAACCCACCATACTCTCATTTGCCACATCCTAAGAGAATGGCATTGCAGGAGGACAATTAAGTGTGTGACACACAGACTGGCCAAGAGGAATGGAGGCACAGGTATGATGCAGACTAGCCAGAACTCTGGGGAGCAGAAAATCATTTTGTTTTCCCAAGAGGCACAAGCTATTCTTGCTGATGGGATTTCAATCAGTTCACAGCAGCTGGAACTCCACATCACAGAGGCATACACAGCTGGACAGTTAGGCACCAAAATCCGTCCCTCTCAGTATAAAAGGCCACCAAGTAGAACACGACAAGTATATTCAAGCTAAATGTCTTAAGGAGCCCTCTCAAAGAGATGGATATAAAAAAAGCAGTGGTAAGCAGAAAAAGTCATTCTTCTGATATGTCTTAATAAAAATATACCCCAAGGAGAGAAATGCCAATAAATCAACTCAGAGCTACCTACTACCCAAAACTCCTGAAGAGACTTTAACAAAAAAAGACTCCTCAGTTAACCAAAGTCAACAACTGTGTAAGCCTCTGTCAGTGAAGAATCAGACAATCCTGACCCTGGGTTGAATTCCTGCTGTGATACAAAGGCAAGTCCTTGGTGAAACTTCAGATACACCTTCAGAAAACAACACTTGAAGAAAGCAGGCAAGAAATCCTTGAGGTTTTAGTACAGGTACAGCTTGGGGATTAAAACTCATTATAACCATTTATTGCCAAAACTTCTTTTTCTTTTCTTTATTTTGCCACAAGGGCTAAGGTGAACAAGAGACCCTTAATCACCCAAATCAGGTTCCCTGTTTAAAGAGTTCATTAAAAAGTAAGGGTACAATCATACCATGTTACACTTTGAGTTTATGTTAGTTGTTTAAGCTCTCACTAAATTCACTCTGCAAACAGACTGACTGAGTGGCTGAAAAGCTAGTGCAACACAGAACACCCTCTGTAAGAACACAAGGATTTGCATCTCAAAATGCTCCAACTATACAGTCCAGGATCACCACTGTCTAGAAAGACAGTGATGTCTGACATCAAAGTACAGTTGTGTTAGGATTGCACTGCCTGAGCAAGGAGCAACCAATAATTTACAGAGCCATGGCTATAGATAGACATCTCATTAGGCAGATTATCTGAGTTGAAATTTCAAGAACCTTTAGTAAACTATTTTTATACATGAATCAAGGACGACTCCATAAAAAACCCCAGCGATCAAAAGAGGTCAAGGCTTTGGATTTCGCACTACATCCTGAGCTGGTGTGTCAGCAGAGTGATGCTGTGCACTGCTGGGAGCGGCTCCCTCCCCGCGCTGATGCAGAGGGAAGAGTGCCACCTGCTGAGGTCCTGCCAGCCTTCCTGCATCAGTCCTCTCATCATCTCTGCCGCTCTGACCACATCGCACCCTCCTCTGCCCGTGTGGCGTTCCAGATTGCTCCGGGGTACCATGTGCCTTCTATCAACAGAGCTTCCTGCTGTGCTGGAGCTAGTGAAGGGAGTGAGGAGGCATTCAGCCTAGGAACTTAAAAGAGAATAGGACTCCCTTTTCACCTGAATCAGGCTGCAAATCTCCTGGGAAACAATCTGGGAGGAACTGTGTTTTGATGAAGTTTCTATTTATCTGTACAGGGATCCTTTGTAGTGTAGGCACAACCATGGATTAATTTTAGTCAATGTACACAAACAAACTGAAACCCATTTCTTAGGATACTCCAGGAGCAAGGACAAACAGGCTACAGGAATTATTACCATTAATGGAACTGTGACTTTTGCAACCATGATTGTGAAGAAGATGAAAATGAACATGAAGGATAACATCCACTTCAGTGTCTGTGCAACTCTTCAGTCCCATGGGCATTACAGAGAGCCCAGATTCTGCAATGGCCTCAACTGCTAAAAGCCTTTTTGGTATTTTTTCCAGACGAACTTGTGAGACATGTAACTAGCTCTGAACATGCTCAAATTAATATTTAGTGTGCAGGTTGAGACACTAGATGAAACAAGGAGTCTGGAAACCAGGACCTACAAGAAAAAGCCAGATGAACCAGACTGACTTGCAGAGGGAAGGCAGAAGGCAAACAAGAACATAACTTCTTCTGCATACTGATGATGAACACAAGAAGATATTTTACACTAAGAAAGCATAGTAAAACTTTCTAATGATCAGTGGGGTACTGAAATCCCACTGAAATAATTTGAACAGGCTCTATAGTCTGCCAGTGGGGGTCTTAAAAAAAATGCCGGACAAGCTTACATCAGGGTGACACAGCTATAGGTGATTCTGATGTGGTAACGGGCAATAGCCTAGAAGTCCTCCTGAGGTCTCTCAGACTGTAGGTTGCTCCAGTTCCTCTCTGAGGCTGTGCTACCTCTGTTTCAGTGCAAACTCACAGTCCTAGATGCAAACTCCAATTTGTTAGCTCAAGTTTTAAGACATTCTGGAGATTTTCAGTCCAATTTGCAGCCTGCTGGCTAACCCAAAATGTTCTCAAGCTTTAATGGAGTGGATCACCTGAAAAATTGCATTAGGACATTTTGCAATAAAGAAGCTTCAGCCACTTTTATTTCTGAGCACTCTGGTTTTGTATCAAATTATTGTAAATTTTAATGTAATGCATGCAATACTGATTTAAAAAAGGTCATCATTATGACACTTGGCTGCTTCAAATAATGTGACCTTTCTCCTACAGTGTATTATCAGCAAGACCCATCGAACAATTAATCTCAAAATCACTACTTTATCACTCTGTGTTCAGTTCTGGGAATTTACAAAAAAAAAGGTCATATGAGTAGTAGCAAGATAGAAAACTTCACCAAATAATTTTTCTGAAGTTGTACTTCCCTTGTGTAAGTGCACATCACTTTCACAAAGGGCTACATACATCCCAGGACAAGGGGGTGGCAGTCCGGCAAAGCTGCCTCCTCCCAGCAGAAGCACAAGAAGAAGTTGTACCTTGAGAGGGATTATCTCTGCTAGAGAGACGGGATGCACAATTTGCTCCATTCATTTGCATAAAAAATGCTCTCCCTGTGCATTGTGCCGGCCTCTGTCTCTGGTGTGTTACAGATGGAAGTTCCTTCTTCCTCAGCGTGGGAAACAGGCAAGAACAGCCTACAGGCTCTCCAGAGTACAAAGAGCCAGAGGCTGGTATTATGAGAGACCTTTGCACCACTGCTTAAGTGGGACCAGGGGTCTGACTCTGCCCAAGCTCTGAAATGCCACAGAAGCACTTTGTCAGCACAGGAAGGACACATTTTTAATTATACATCTCTGGTAATATTTGAATCCCTTTGCTTTGCTCTTGCTGTGAACAACAATTGTAAAAGTCAAAGGCTTCATCTCAATCATGAGCTGTCTGATCAACATGTGAAATAGCTGGGAAAACCCTGCCTGAATAAAAATTACAGAAGTACTAAACAGAGGCCAAGATGAAGAAAATGAGTAATAGCTACTCTAGAAGAGGAATTATGATAAAACCATAACATAGAACATATTCACTCTTTTTTTCTTTTATGCAGTTGTAACAAATATATCACAGGGCCAGAAAAAAGAAAATGCAAATGTCTGACCAGATGGGCAGGCAGATAAGGTATGATTTTACATACTTCCCTGAAGAAAACTGTGCTCAACCAATCCCACAAACAAAAATACAAGAGACAGCCTCATAGAGTTGAATCCAGCACATTCCTGCCGTTCTCATCCATGGGAGCTGGTGTACTCTATCATCTGTTCTTTCCTGTGGCTGCTATAAAACACAGTAGAAAATGGTACTGTCACCCGATTATATAAACCGTGTGCTGCATCTAGAAGCATGAGCCCAGTGGACAGTATGAATCACGCAAAGAGAAGAAAAGAGAGGGAAATTGTTTCCCTTTTGCACTTCACAGAGTACAAAGTTAACTGCATGGAAGTGAGGTTCTCTCTCTTTATATTTGCATTGGCATGATATAATTTACTGGTATGGTTCCCAATCACCTCTGGTTATGCATGTATAGAGATTCTTATTTTCACAACTTGAATCTCATATCTATGGACAAAGAATCAGGACATTTCAGTTTGTCTTGAAAAGCAATGCATTTCGGAGGCTGTGTGCTAACACTGAAATGTAAGTCAGCAAGTTTAGTGTTTATTATTAGCAAGACTGCACTATTATGAAATGAAATTGTGTTCCTGCAAACATCAGTGTTATCAGAAATACAACACTGAAGTGTTTCTGCAAAAGAATTCAGTCAGAAGATCTGAAAATTAACATAACAACAAATGTCATTCTAGAATATTTCAATTTAGATACGATAAATATGTCTATAAAAGTCAAATAGCACACGTAGGATTAATTTGGGATGTATATACTAATTGATCAATGCCAGCCTGCAGCTTTTATTTTGTCACTACAGCTGGACCTAGATGGCAAATTTCACTGTGTAAGCTTGGGACAGTTATAATGAGAAAGGGATTGGTCTGGCTCAGAAAAGTGCTCACTCAATAAATTTTGCTGGCAGTCTCTGCTCATGGGGTTTTGGCAAAATCACCACCAAGCCCAGCTGCTCTGCTGCTACTGCCATCCCTGGTGGACCTGTTGGCTGCCCTTGCAGAGGTGGGTGACCTCTATTTCCCAAACGCTCCTGTGGTTCCTCCCTTGTTCAAAGCTCTTCTTGCAATATAAACAGACATTATCAGTTTGAACTACATAAATAGCCATGTATTGCCGAGCAATAAAAATAACCAATTCTAGTCTCCTCTCAATACAGATTTGGACTTCATATACCTTTTGAACTACATTAAATGAACTTTACTCCAAAATGAGTCAGAAACTTCAATTTTATTTTATACTGTATACAAAAAAATGCATATAAATTATCTTGTCCACATCCATCCGAGAATAATCTAATATTTTGAAATTTTTTTTCAATGGCATTTTATGAATAAGACAAAGATAACTTCTTACAAAGATAACTCAGTGAGTTTTAAAAATAAAATACACAAAGCATGTCCCTAGCCTCCAGGTAATCCTTATGAAAACTAAATTAAAACAATGAATTTGATGCAAAAGAATGTGTTAAAAGGATACTATTAATGTAATTTTAAATTAAATAAATATTTTCATAGATCAAGTGATTTAACCATAGCAGTTCAAAGTAATTTTAAATGCTGCATAGCTACATTAGAATTATAATCTTCAGATGATGACAGCACTTTTGTCCAAAAAAAAATTGTATCAAGCAATTAATTAAAAAAAATATTTGTCTGGCTGAGATGGAGTTGATTTTCCCCACAGGAGCCCTCAATAGGGTTGCGCTTTGTAGCTAGAAAGGTGTTGATAACATGCCAGTATTTTGGCTACTGCTGAGCAGCCCTCAAACAACACGAGGCTCGCTCCCCAACCTTACCCCCTGACTCTCACAGGCCAGTGGGCTGGGGGATCTTGGGAGGGGACACAGCTGGGACAGCTGACCCAAGCTTGCCAAAGGGATATTCCACACCCATATATGATGTCTGCTCAGCATTAAAAGCTAAGAGAAAAAAGGAGGAAGCAGGGAAGAGCCTTTGTTATGACATCTGTCCACAGCAACCATTACATGTGCTGAACCCCTGCTTCCCAGGCTGAACATTGCCTGCTAATGGAAAGTAGAGAATAAATGTTTTGTTTTCTTTTGCTTCTGGATGCACAGCCTTTTTTTTTGCTTTATTAAACTGCCTTTATCATGACCCACAAGTTTTTTTTCATCTAATTTCCCCACTGAAGGAGCTGACTGTTGGGAAGAGGGAATAAAGACAAAAGGGCAGAGAAGGGGCTATGCTGGGCTCTTATGTTTGCAGCTTGCTAGGAGCAGGCTTTGGCCAGAGTGCTGTTGAGTGCACCGGAAACAAAGTGGATGAGAAAGCCTGGAGTATTATAGATATTGGAATATACAGCTCTCAGGAAGGAAGGGAGGCATCTGCCCTTCACTCCCTATTAGTGATTTTCATTAGAGTTAGTACAGGCTCTTCCTGGGCAATGAATATTCTTTTACTACCAAGAAACTACTTAGTCTTAAAGCGGGGAAGATTCTGTCTTCCAGGAGCACTTGATCATCTCAGAAATAAGTGCAAGTCTAGAGTGCTCCTGGGAAAGAAGGGTGTCTCAATGTCCTCATTGTGCAGGCAGAGCAGGGGAAGAACAAGAAGGCAGCCCTCCTGTTCAGAGGCAAGAAAATCCACCATATTGGGCTACAGATGGAAGTGGAGTGGGTCACCTTACCCGACTACTTCAGCAGGCCTCTGTCCCAGTGGGATACTGCTCAGATTAAGTACTGAGCACAAGAAGAAAAATAATGCAAAGACAAAGTTTCAAGCTGCCTGCATCTGTACTGGAGAGCTATTTTGCTGACACAATTAATAGCAACATTTAGGATAAAGAAGAAAGCAATGCACATGGCTAAAGGACACAGTTTGAAATTTGTTTCTCCAAGAATGGGAACAATTGGAGCTAGCACTCTTTATGAGGAAAAATGATCTGGTAAGAAAACCAGAGACTGTATATAGATTCTGCTCTTGACCATGTTGAAACCAATCAGATGGTTTTGAGATTTTGAGAAAGTCACTGAAAAACTGATTTCTGCAGAAGTTTCTGTACCTCTTCTGCATGAACTATGCTACTTCTACAAGTGCATTTAATTGAAGTATAGACAGAAATCTTCAGCTTCAACAAAGCCAAATAACTGTGTCTTTAAACACACCAACTCTTTGAGGAAATGGAGCATTAAATGCTATGTCTTGATCCCTCAGGTCTAGGCTTCTTACTTTATCTTCTTGCACTTTGTGGGTCATAAAAAGTGGCCCAAACCCAGGAAGGGCATAAGAAACTTCTGCCCAGAGATTGTACAAGTCTTCTTGGGGCTTTACTATCAACTTTGTCAATGGGGGGCAAGGTCAAAGTAAAGCATGATCTGCCTAATCTTCACCTTGGGAAACACACCCTACTAGATAATGGATGTAACTGCTGCTATAAATTGTACTGTGAACCGATAAATTTATGACTGTATCCAGCAGTGACAGTGCGTGAAACTTATTTCAGAATCAGATTTAGGCACATATAATCTCAGATGTAAAATTAAGACTGTTTACATATTTTGTGGAGACATGAGGGATCAGCTCAAGGCTTGTAACTAGCTTAGGATCCTCAAAATTCCAAAGAGTGCTAGTGAAAGTAAAAACTGTTATGAGTTGCCACATGATAACCTTTTCTGCCCTGGATGTTGGCAGCTATCTGATAAAAGGCTTGTCACACATGCTCATTAATGGAATAATCTCTGATCCCTGGTGGTCCAGGGCCAGCAATACTGAACAAGTAGTGCATGAGAAACACAAGGATTCTGACTTTGTTACAGCTGTTTTTATTTTTTAATTTCTCCGCCTCAAACAATGTCAGAGGGTCAGACAAGCATTACACTTACTACAGAGAGATAATGACTATCATAGCCACAGATTACTACCTTATTAGTTTTATATTTCTAAACAATGTCAGAAGATATCAGACATCTCTGGAACCTCTGACCTAAACTCTGAAACACTATTTATAGCATCAACTAGCATTTCTCAGAAAAAAAAATCTTAAAGGAATCATAAACACTTCAGTCATGTAGGTTACATGGCAGTGCATTTTCTGAATCAAGTGGCTTAGCACAGATAAACTATAGTTCACAAACAGTTTAAACTACCAGAAGCTGACACTGATGTGAAAGAAGCAGCTTGCCCTGCCTCATCTCCAGCCACTCTGACCCTCTCTTACAGCAGCCTACATAATCAAGTCTGAACAGTGAATCAGACTGAGAATCCAGGCTAAAACAATCCCCTAAACTGTAAAATAATTAATTTTAGCCCTATTGATTTAATATGCTCAAGCCATTTGTCACACCAAAGCACAAGACATCAAAACTGTGCTCCTCAACTCTACTTAAAAAGAAAACAAAAAAGCAGACTTTCAACAGATAAAGGAAAAAGCCCTTGTTACCAATATATGAAGTTTTGTTTCCTTGCTCATTCACAGAATGCATAGTGCAGAGGATACTGTGTTACCTGCAAGAGCTAGAAGGTGTTTACTGATGAGCTTTTCACACCACCTGGTATTAGACTCCTAAGTTAGACTATCAAAGTTTTCTCTGCTCAGAGCATAGAGAGGCAGGCACTGCCCATCAAATGCCAGGTTGTAATTTATATGCCCTGGGAGGTATTTAGTTTATCCAGCTCTATGCCCTGATGCCTTGGGCAGTCACTTCTTCAAATACTTGACCAAGCAACACCAGCACTTTGGGGGTACAAAGCACTTTAACAAGAGACCTACATTCAGGCAACTACTTCAAGGCAAGATGTATCTTGCTGTAGATGGGCTCTTTCCTCTCCATTAATGGAAGCTCTATAATGTAGACATGGACTTACAAACACCACTAATTGTCAGGTGAAACTCTGCTGTTTGTGTCTCAGGCACCTGGTTTCCCTGCTGCCTTAGGTACATATTTCCTTTAGTACCTCAAAAAGAAAGTTTCAGTGAAGCAGCCTTGTGGGGGGAAGGAAGGACGGGAGACATCAGCCCTAAACCCATGATTTGCTTTTTTATTCTACCAAAACATTATAAGAAGTGCAAGTCATACAAACAGGCATACAAACAGCACACCTACTGACAAGTTTGCCAAAGAATCCATCATTGCACCTTTTAGGCTGTTGGTCTAGCTGATATCCATGAAAGTGTGCAGCTAACATAACTACCTTCTATTGAGAATTGAACAACTGTGTCCTGCCTAATCTCTGAATATTATTCCTGAATTGAAGCATTCCTGCTATTTCTAGAACTGGTCTTCTCTGTTATGTTTGTAAATCTCAATAATTTATGGAGTATTTGTTTTTTTAAAATATCTTGGGTATATAAGCTCCTGGGGAGTGGAGACAGATACGTTCTTTTGGACCTCTTAACTCACAAAAAATTGGAAGAGAGGAAAAATCAAAACACAAGAGGTCTGATTTATCTCTGTGTTACTCCCACGTTATGCATTATACCATCTGGATCACTGGAGTTAAACAAATGCAGCCTGCAGTGTGACGTGGAAGGAATTAAATCTTTTGTAATTTGGACCTGTCCCTTCTACTATAATAAAAGCAACTTCAGTATTCAGACCTTTTTAAAAATTATGGAAAAGTCTGTGTGTTAAGAAATAAGCAGTGAAAATCTGTGTATTGGAGAGATATGACAGACTCATGCAGACTGCATGCCTGGAGCTAGACATGGCATTACTTGAACTGGGCAAAAAAGAGCAAACCAAAAGCAGCACTTTGGAGGAAGTAAATGATCAGCTCTCCTGAATGCCATTTGCAAACACCCAGTTTCAACATTTATTCCTAATTTAAAGCACTGTCCAATTAAAAACCAGGTCACTAATTTCTCAAGAAATTCTCGCCCTCAGTAGGTTTCTAGAAACTACAAGAAAGAATGTACTAAGAAACATTTGTACTTTCTGCATTATCCTGCTCTTACTCCAGTATTACAAAACTGATTGATACAATGCACGGACTGTACTGACAATGATCCATAGAACTGCTTTTTATCGTACTAGTATTTCCTGATTTTCAACAAAAAAAGAAAAGAAGACTTCAGAAAAGAAAAAAACGACCCAAAACTTTCTTTCTCTGCCTTTCCTCCCACACACTGGTAGCCAAACAACAGTATTACTGCAACAACACTTCGAAAATATTTACACAGTACTAGCGGGAAAGCAGCTAAGCTGTAATAGTTGTACATGCCTGAACATTTGGCAAAGGTGAAAAACAAAGTTTCTTTTTAATTAATTCTGTTATCTATTCCAACTTGAACAAGCAACAAATCAGAACAAATGTTTGTGCTTTTGCAGAAATGGAAAATAGCAAACTTATTTTCCAACGAAAGGAAATAGCTAGTGGGAAGACAATAATGTTTTCAATTAGCAAGCAAGTGGAGCCAACCTTCAAATTTCCTTTTCAGTGCACAGGATTAGGTTCATTTAATGAAACAGAGAATTTTTATGGTGGCATGCATATCATTCTTTGGTAGATGAATATGACAGTGTTCAAGATACCTTTAATATATTAGCATTTGCTTTAATCACAATTGCATAGATAACTTAAAATAAGCACCTCATTCAGAGAAAGAAAATTGCTGAGCTATTGGCTTAAAGTGTAATTACTGCTAACACCTATTGGCTTAGGGATAGGAGGAAAAGAGAGTGGCGTATGTGATGCCAATGTCTGGAAATGCTTCCGAGGTCATTTGTGGAAGAGATGCTAGTAGAACTGACATGCATGGCAGAAAATTGCCAAAAAGTATGCTTAAGAACACATGGATAGTAATGCAGGATAACGGGTTAGAATAACTGGGATTTTGGAGGCCAATTCCTTTGAATGATCATGCAGATACAGGCAATTTGACTGATACACTTCCATTTCAAAAAGCTTCTGATGAAGTTGCCTATCAAACAAACTATACCATGAAGGAAGAATGACAAAAAAAGATGTCAAGAAATAAAAACGGATTTTCATTGCTAACTAAAAGTGAAAAAAGAAGGTTAAGAATAATTGATTATTTTCTTTTACAGTGGATGGATATTACCTGACAGTCTCATGGACATATGTTCAGTACACTCACAAATGAACTGGAAAATGGAGGAATAAAAAGGGACAGTTTTCTGATGATATTTAACTACACAGGTTAATAAAAACAAAAACTGACTGCATATTGCTGCAAGAGGGCCTAATGATGTTGAATGATTGTAAAATAAGCAGAAAAATGTAATTCAATAATAAATACAGTCACTCCCTGGGGAAAAAAAACCAAAACAACAGCCTCAGGTATTTGCTACTTCTACAAGATGCCTGAGATTCAGTTTTTGCCAGTACAAGAATTACAGCCAAAATAGTAATTCAGTAACAAATTTACAGTAAGAAAAAGGTGTTGGTAGCATCTACTCCACAACTGAACTTTGGAACCCATTGCTACAAGACATCGAATATCAAAAGAACAAATGAATACAAATGAGTACAAAAGACACAACTAGAGGCAAAAAAGACCCTTAGGGGCTATTAATTACAAAAATGCAATATAGTGTCTGGCTTCAATGTGCCTGCATGATAAATACCTCAAAGGAAGTTTAGATGGCTTCCTATCTGCTGACCATGTCCTTACACTTCTTTCCTGAATACCCAACACAGGCCACTGACACAGTGCTGTAAGTACCTTTGACTCAATACACTGCAGCCCCTTTCCATGTTGCATGATGATCACAAGTACTGCTGGCAAACACGTAATTTAAAACAGAGAGAATAAACCACCTGCATTTCAGAACCAAGACACTGATCCTAAAGTAGCTTACATTTAGCTATTGGGAAAGTAAATCAGAGCCTTTTGAGAAAACCTTCTGATGGATTTTAACAGACTTTGATCGCGGGTTACAGCATCACCTTGTAAAAAAATAAAAACAAAAAACCAAATAAATATTGCTATTATTGGTTAGAAATAGGATTTAAGTAAAACTCCAGAGCTGAACACTCAGGCTTGTGGTGTGGAATTCACCATGAATTGGGCATAGCCAACAGCCAAGCTAAAAAATCCTAAGGGTGTACTTCTAAAATAAGCCATGAAGAAAAAGCTGTGGTAGTGGCACTGATGCCTGGAATCCATCACATTACCTCCAGATGAATTACTCTTTAGAAGTGTCCGTTTCTTTCCATTGACTATGAAGGCGACACAAGTGATGAGCTCAGATGTAGAAGTTTTCATTAGTGGTCTAAAATCAGATTAGATGAATCCCATACCCCTGGAGTCTCATTAATTGAAGTCCGATTTAACTTTTACCTGTACCTTTGCGAATGAAACTCTCCATGTAGTGCAATATTTGCAAGAATCAAACATTTCATATGCGTGGAATAAATTATTTCGAAGAAATGCACAGACAATTTTAATGATATATAGTAAATTTTGAGGTTACTGAACCTGTGAGTCAGATAACATTGTAGCTACTTACATCAGTTTTAGGTCGTGCTCCAGTTGACACTTGGTAAGGTAAACAATCTAGATCCTGGTAGTCTCCTCTTCTATTTTTCCAAGATCCTTTTTCTTGATGATCTCCATAAAAGCCTGTCTCTGCTTGAACAGGGCACTGTAAGAGAATTTTTAAAACCCTATAAATAAAAGCATGTCACAAATATTATTAATGTGAACTCTAAGATAAAAACTTTGGAATTTTATCTGTTCAAAGCCTTTTTTGCCTCTGATGTAAGGCAAACATTTGGTTTCAATCTTTTTTTCTTTAAAGCACCTGCTGCATCATTTTCACATTTTGCTGAGTTAGACATCCAGCCATTATGGGAAGTCTCTTCCTTAGCATATAGTATACACAACTGGAGAACTAATCAATAGTAGTACACCTTCCTAAACTTAAAGGAACTGAATCACTTTGTAGAAAGAGAAATAGTTTTATTCAAATTATTTAAAACTACCTTTTAACTTTATTTCATGTTTACTTTTGTATATTAAACAGAGACACACCAAATTCCCATTTTTAAATTACAGACTCTGAACTTTTCAAATCCATTTTTCCTTATTCCCCGAAACCTGGGGAGTTCTCACTCCCACATCCTTTTAACTTCAGGCCCACACTGAATGCAGTGTCAGGAAGAGACCAGCTGCACAACATTCGTCCAAATATCCTGTTTTGCCCAAGGAATAACTGGGTGAGTGAGTAAGAAGCAATACATGCTGCAGTCCAGCATAATTCATACTACAGACAATCAGGGAAACAGGATCAGGGGTGCACTGCAGAGCAGTCCCAAGCTGTTGGGTACAATCATTCTAATCAGCCCATTTTCAGGCTCTTCCCTTCCACAAGGTGACAAATTTGCTGCTGATCTTTAACAGCAACTGCCCAGTTCCCAGTTAGTATATTTTGCAGGTGTGCTGGTTTGGCTGTAAAATGAGGCTTTGAAAAGGCAACAAAAGAATTAGCATGCCGCCCCCAAAAAGTTTGGAGACAATGTACTAATGCAAAAGAATTAAATGAATGTGTGAGTTAAAGAAAAAGTTTTGTTCAATGAAAGTCATATCTCTAATATAAGATGGGGTAATTATAATCAAACAGGATTTCCCTGTCATTCATGAATAATAAAGAGCTAAAATGGAAAAAAATGTGATTTTCGTTCTTAAGATCTCCTGCTTTTTCTGTACTGAAACCAACTACAAGATATTAAGTGGCAATGAAGCAGGTACATTAAACAACAGGGAAACACACTGCAGAAAGAGTGATTTATTTCTGATATTTCATTTACAAAGTGCCTCCTTATATAGTGCTAAGAAAGATTTTTTTCATAGGAAAGGTACAGATTTTAGAGGAGTGGAAATATTAAATGTGTTTTTCCAAAACCTAGCAATTTTGCTGTTAGTACATTCAGACAGTACAGCTTTTTGCACTTAAATCATGTGTTTATAACATTGGTGAGATAATGTTTCAGAAAATAATTTGATTACAGACAATTATTTATAATATCTTTTCTGGATCAGCTACTGAGGAATCCAGTCAGTGCTACTTCCTCATAATATTTGCCAAGAAAAAAATGACTAGCATCATTCGTGGTTTACACAGATATAGAAACAGATCACCCCTTAGTATTCATGTAAATGTTATTATGTTTTAGAAAACACCTTGAATTTGCTCACCAAAATGCTGCAAGTCTCCCTACTCCCACCCAATAAGTCCCATAGTATTTATTCACCCAGTTGATTTTCATTAGCAAACATTTTGGCTTCTTCTGTAAAATTCTGTTCAAATGAGTACTATTAATAACAGATACCTTCAAAACAGGAAAATTCAAAGAGTAAAAAAATCAAAGAATTACTTCCATGAATAGGTGAAAAATCCTTCAGTAGAAAACTAGCTGGCTCAACCTAGTGATTAAATTACAAAATACATTTCTGAGATACAGCATTTGCCGTCAGAAATAACTGTCATCTGTTAAAATCTGCCCACACCCTCAAGAGACCAACTTTCAGAGCAGCAACTCCAACAAACCATGCTGCCACTCAAACAGTAGTTAAGTGCTTTGGAGATCTCAAGTCTGCAAAGTCAGCCTTACATCTTTGAACAGTTCACCCAAAACCACTGTGCATCTAAATTTCTTGTGTCAGTACCCAGTTGAGGATAAAAACATATGAAGAACACAAAAGTAGTTCATTTTATAGAAGCAAAACTTACCCAGTTACTAGTAAACATTTGACATAGGCCTTCTTTCTATTCAAGTTCCATTGTAAGTGACAAGAATAAAACATTGGATATGTGTGGCACAAATGACAAGCTATAGTCAGAAATATGGTACCAATAGCATGAACTGATAGAATATAAATTACTCATACAACTTGTGTGAAAACCAGACTGTCATTTTTTCCACTGCAACTGTCATTTTGAGATCTGCAGTATCTGTTTCTTCACAGTAAGCTTAGGGAGAGATTTATGAGGATCTATCTCTTCCTTGACTATAAAGTAAGACTAAAGCCACCCATTCTGAGGCAAATGATTCATTAATATTTAAATTAGAGCAGATGATTCCCTTGCTCTACAAATCCTTTTGCAGGAGACAGCAAATGGCATCCCATCATCAGTTCCACAACCGATTATCCAAGACTCTTTTCTTGCTCTGATCTTGCTGGTCTCATCAGAAAGACTGTGTTAAGTGACCTGTCCAGCTTCTGTATTGAAATTGGCTCTTGGAAGTTTAAAGGTCATTTCCAGTGTGTCAAATAAGGCTACAACAAAATGTGTCTGACTCACATATTTGCCTGTCCACAGACACCTAAAATGAAAAGATCTCTCCTATTCTTTAAAGCGGGAAGAAGATGTGGCCTGGTAAAGAGGACTGCAACTGCTCAAATATCATATTAAGCAAAACTAATTTTGGCACTGTTGTTAGGAACACCCTCACACCCTAGCACAGGCTTTTGGTGGGAGGGTATGTCCCAGGAAAAAGGCTGTGATGAAAGCCCTGGCCTCTCTCTACTCAGAAGATGTCTTGCCACTACGCTTCAGAAAGAGAAGTGCAAGCATCTGGGATGCTGGTGATGGCATTCTCCATGCAACCATTTCTGATTATGCTGTTCTTATGTATCAAAGTTCATTTGAAAATGTTGCCTATTTATATTTTTCTGCTGTTTACAGGCAACATGCCCTTCACTGAATGCTTCAGCAAAGTATTGGAAGTCGCATCCTATGATCTTCAAGGCATCATGGAAAAAGAGTGATGCCTAACCAAACCATGGCTTTTACCTTAGTAGAATAGGCACAGACATAAAATAATGAGCGTTTGGATCACTGGTTACCAGACTGTCTCACAACAGGAGGTGTTTAAATTCTGATGGCTGGGATTTCACTTTCAGACAGAAAAGCAGACTACAATGCCAATGTATTTTGACAGAAGACATTGAGCATTCTCCTGCAAGAAGACAGAACACTGTCCCTTAATAGGAAAACTGATTACAAAATTAATTTTAATTACAGTTGGACAGAGCTGGTTCTGACTGCTGACACGTACAGTAAGAAAGAAATGAGTAACAGCCATAGCCATTCTGTTACTAACATTCTCTCTGTAGAATATGGAAACACAAACTACAAAGTGCAAGAATCTGAATGTCCCACCTAGAGAGACATGAACATTTACACTGTGATGATCCACACAGATGCTTAATTTAAGAATTTACTTCTACAAAATGAAGCAGCAGTGACAGCAAAAGCATTCACAAAACATCACCTTCCACAAATTTCAAGCCAAGACTAACATTCGGAGATGCAAATCCACAAAAATTAAGAACTAAGTTTAATCATAGCCTGAGGCAGAGAAAAAAACACTTCTATTTCTTGTGCTGGTCACTCTCCATTACTTGCTTATACAAAAAACCTTGCTTATTCAAAAATTACTAAAATAATATCATTGCTCCTTCAATCCCATTTGCCCTCAAAAATAAAAGCTTGAGAACCTGTCATCAACTGATGACATATGTCATCACAAAATATTCTTAACTAGAGGACTTCAGCTCTAAATCAACTATTCAAATAAAAGAAAGAAAGCAAGAAAATACTAATTCAACTCAATGAAGATAATGTCTCTCTTGCTGTTATATCTTTAAATAAATATAACAAGTATCAACAGGCTAGCACTTAAACTAACAATATTTTACTCTGAAAAACATGCAATCAAATATCCAAAGGAAAAAAAGTGCTTAATGATTTTAAGAAAATTTACAAGTTTCACCCTATCACATTTCTGGTCATTTGACCATTAGTTGTCTAATGAAATTAGAAATTTCATTTCATTGAGTGAAAACTCTAACTTAATCCTTACACCTGGGCTCCTCAGCCTATTCAGAAACACAAACTGTATCTGAAAACTATGGCTTGAGGAGTGTTGCAGCTAAATGTTAGAGAACATATCATATGACACACACACATTCTTACCAGTTGCTTGTGCCTTTTAGAAGAAGGAGTACTGGAGGGAGAGGAGCCAGCACTCAGAGCTTCTTCAATATCTAAGTTCAACTGTTCCAGTTTCTTCAAAAGCCATGACATAGAGTCTGGCCATTCAGATTCTTTTTCTGGTTGGGTCTAAAAGAAATCAAACATACGTGAAGTCTTAAAAAATTCAAGCTGTTCACAACTTGAAGATGCTTATTTTCTCTTCCAACCCCTAAGGAAAGAGCTGACCCATTCTTTCCCTGTCCTTGAGCAACATTTTTCCATTTAGAAAGCTTCAATTATCACTCCAATCCTGATGACACATATTCATAGCTGTTCATCATACTCAAATGACTTTTGTGTATCTGAATGGCTTTCTAACACTTCATTGTGGGTGACCCACTGCTATTTCAAGCTAAGCAGAACCAAGACCAAAACTAAAGTCACTTTAATGACTCCTTAAGCTACTTCTATTTTAGCATCTCTCCACTTGACTGCTTGTTGTCAACCAGAATGAGAATACTGAAGGTCATCATGTGCACTGTATTGTATTACTTACTATAATTCCAGACTTGTCAAATCTTGCAGCTTTCCTCTGCCCATATGGTGGGAATACTTTATTGGTCACTTTGTCACTAGGATGCATCTTTCCTTTTAATCTGAAGAGCTTTACTGTATAACAAACATTTTACACCACTGCAGTGTAATCAACAAAGATACTTTTCTTATTCCTTAGTTTCCTCAAAATCCTTTCCAGTACTCTCCTTAAACATCTTTCCATGGCAGTCCCGGTGTGTACTGCTTCATTATGCCTTGTTTTGCTTATTCACATCACCTCTAATGATTCACTACAAAAACCTGTCACACTGACCTCCCTGTCATCACAGGCAGCTACAGATCCCCAGAAGTCTCTGTCCTGAAGCTACTTCAGTTCTTTTATCTTCCTTCCTTTCACAAACAATACATATATTTGCACAGAAGATAATTCCATAGTGAGCATGAGCAGACAAACAGTAAAAATGCGTTTTCATCCTGCCAAAATCCTAAGAGCATCGTACCAACACTCCTCAAAACCTAGGGGAGGTAGATGAATATTGTTATTACTCTTACCTGACAAATCTTTATGGTGCTTTGTTTCCTTAGGAGTGCTTCGCAAGTGGGACAGAAAGATAACTGTAATTGGCTCACTATTGTAGAAAAAAACCCTTTACAAATAGAATCCAGGAGATTCATTCCACTATTACACTGACATATAATATTACTAATGGAATTACTCATCTTCTCCACAGTAACTATGGTCCCAAATAATCAGACATTGAGTCCCATATTAGCAACAGACGCGTGTTCCCTTCAGAGGCGTCAGTATTATCTCCATAGGTATTGTTTCAAAGCACAGAAAAATAAGCATCCCCATTTTCAGTTTTCTAAATCTTTATTTGGAATTTCACAATTTTTTACAACCTCTGAGTATTTCGCCTGAAATGCTGTTACAAGTGCTAAGCTGTACTTCAACTCTGTAGCTATCAAAATTATTTAAAGACATACTTCTATTACTTCCCATTGTCTTCCCAACCATTTCCAAGTAAAGTATAGGATGTTCCACAGAAAATGAGTATCAAAAGACACTCCTCATACTGAATCCATTCTGAGTGACACGACCTCACACAGGAAATGTGCATATTGATATATGTCCACAACACTCATTTGTAAACAAAGCAAATATTTTCCTGTGGTTATGCTTCCTCACATACTGATCTTTCCAAGACTAAAGAATGCTCAAAAAAGGACTCAACAAAGACAAAACATAGAAACCCACCCAAATTCCACAAACATTAATGTACAAATTCTGTGAAAATCTAATATGAATGTTCTATTTCTCAACAGAGTTAAAATGCAATTTATGAAAAAGGGGCTGTAAGCATATGTTTCCTTACTTACCAATAGTAAACAATTCTGAAGCAACACACAGGAAAATGAGTAAAGTGTGTTTGATTTCTGTGAGCTATGCAAAAATTGTACTGGCCAGGTGACAAGCACTGAAGGTTACATTAGAAGTTTGGATTTCTGAGTTTACTAAGAAGCAGGAGCAACTTCCACAAGTGCAAACAGACCATTTTCTGTTCCATGACAGAAAAGAGTATTTTGAGGGGTGTTAGAGACGTGTCCCTAATTTAGCATTTTCCATAGAAAATACAAAGATAAAAATTTGTGAAGAATTCAAATTATTTCTAAGACACTCTAAATGTATGCAACAGCACACATGCATTGAAAAATACAGCTCCATGCATAGGGAAGCACATTTTGCCTTTATCTTGACAAATATTTACCTACTGGAACAATACCTCCAGCATTCACTAACGTTCTTCCAAACAACTGTGTGAGCCAAATCCCCTTATTTTTATACATTTCTTGTTTTAATGCAACAGAACTCAAACGACAGTCATTTCTAAAAACCACAAGTCCTAAGGAGTTTCACCAAACTATAAATCTCCTAGCATTCTCCATTCAGTTCTTTTTTTTTTAGTTCAGTAAGACTCTATATTGTGTCTATTAAGGGGATGAGGAAAAAGATGGGGTTTCATTATCCTTGTAGATAAAGCCAAATGGGCCTAGCTAACAAATGCCATTCACTAATTGGAAATTTGTCACAAAAGCACCATTTGGAACAAATGCTGATTGGCTATGTATTTCAAAGGTTGCCTGAAATTCCTGCTAAACAGAAAAAACATGATGCTACTTACATTCAAAAATATACAGCCTGCACAGTAGGACTTCTAACCAGTGAATAAATTTTGCCTAATCCATTCATGAGGAACACAGCTCCACAGTGTTCAGCCCCAGTAACTAGGCTGGACACTATCAAAGTACTCCGAAGATCTGAGTACCAGTGTTTCCTGCCCATAGCAACTGCAGAGGCAGTAGGGTCGGGGTGCCTTTGGAAGCTTTTGTGCCTTGCCCCACACAAGGAAAAAAAATCTCACTTTAAATTATCTAGAGAATTATGGCCTGCTTTATTCGCTGTTTTTTTCCCCTGAAAGGTTACAGGGAGAACACTCCTTTCCATATATTCTCAAGGTTTCCTTTCTTTGTAAGGGCCATAGCCATTCAGCAAACCATAGGAACACTGTTACCTTTTGAAGAACCTTGAAAGCATAGAGACAGAAGTCCTTTACAGAAACACTTTTTACATGCTACCTTAGAACACAGAATCACAGAGACATTCAGTTTGGAAAAGACCTTTAAGATCGTCAAGTCCAAGCATTAACCCAGCACTGCCAAGTCTACCACTAAACCATGTCCCTCAGTGCTGCAGCTACACATCTTTTAAACACCTCAAGGGATGGTGACTCCACCACTTCCCTGCGCAGCTTGTTCCAATGCTTGACAACCCTTTCAGTGAAAACATTTTCCTAATATCCAGTCTAAACCTCCCATGGTGCAATTTGAGACCATTTCCTCATGTCCTGTCCTAGACAGATGAGCAGCTGTAAACAGCGAGACCAGAGAATCCCTTGTCAAACAAATGTTTCAAGGTGGAGCAACACTGTCTATGAAGATCATGGCATACCTTAGGCCAAGAACAACCTATTGGCCTTCAAAGTGAACTCCTTTGCCATATAGATTTCTCAAGTCCCACGTACTCATGCTAGATTAAAAAAACCCTAATCATAAAACAAGCATCATCCTCTCTGGAAAACAGAAAATTAAGTGGTACGAGCTTCCTTAAATCAGTTACAAATGCAGCTATTGTGCTAAAGATAGCTACTGTATAGAAGAACCAACCCAGATTTTTAAGATTTAGTAAGACATATTTAGCAATCAGCCAAACATAAAACTTAGTTCTATGTTGCTACTTCCTGCAGCAACCATAGCCTATTTTAGAACAGCTTAATGACTTTGTTTCAAATACACATTCATATGTATCCTGACTCTGTATTCATTTGCACAGCTGAAATTTCATTACTACCAATAACAAATGAGAGGTAAAACAAGGTGCAAGATTATGCTCAATCATCTAAACACTTGCTCTTTTCTAACACTGAGAAGAAAATAAGTTCCAGACATTCAAAGGTTAGTGCCTTTTGGACCAAAGGCTTCTGCACATTGTTTTTCAGCTTTCAAGTGTTCTTCACTAATCTTATTCGGCAAAAACATCTGTGATAAAAGGCATATTTGTTTCAATGTGTGGTCATGAGGCTTATTGCAAGAGGCATAATAGCTGCCAGCAGATCTAAATTTAAACTGAAAGAATGTGGCAGAAATGAACAAGTCCATATAGAACACTCAGGGGTCAGGGTTAACCCCGCTGCCAGACTTCATCCTATACTGGAAGTAGAAAGGCTTTCCAAAAGAAGGGTTATGAGAAAATTACACAACTCTAAATTTATCTGATAATTTGTGGCTTTCACTTCAGAACTTCAATAGGTCCAATTGTTCTGGTAATTAATGTATTGTACAACTTCGGGTACTAAATCAGTAATCTCCAAGTAAAAAATACCAATGCTATTTAACCCTCCTCCCTATTAAATCTGCTCAGATAAAAACTCTCTCTGATGTACAGCCTAGATCTGTAAATAATGATTTTGTGGAACAATTTCAGGGACCAAATATCATATTCTGCTCTTGCTGCACTGATGGGGCTTCTCTGTTCTTAAAAGAATCTCTGTGTAAAAGAAGGTCTCTCAGCCACTGATGGCTTTGCCTACAGGGACTGGGGGAGGAAGCCAGATTGATTCCCTATGCAAAATCCTCCAGGGAAAAAAAGTATTTAGAATACAAAGGACTCTTTCATTCCAAAAATAAATTTATGTGTGCCTTCTATATTGAAGATAAAATATTTCAAAGGGAATTTTCCTTCATATCCCACTACAGTGTTGCTTAAATATTTACAGAGCTGTTGGATGGACAACTAACTTGTGACACCATCATCCTGGAAAGCAGGTGAGTAAACTCAGCAGTTAGCAACCTTTTCACTTCTAAGAGCTGTAGGGCTATATATCTGAAATTATCAAGGAAGCCTCTTCCACCTCTCGAGTTAGCAGGCAAGGCCATGCACACAGGTTTCTGGGAAAATGAAAGCTCTTCAGGGATATTACATAAAATTCAGAGCAATCTGGATCCTTCTGACCCCCAAAACATTCACCTGTGATGGGCTGTAAGGACCTTAGCAGTTTTCCAGAAGAAAAGCTACAGAAATACTGTCATGAAGATATGTGTTAATCCGTTTTAAAGGAAACACCACTTCCAAATGAATCCTTTTTCCCTCAACTTATTATATTTACACTTCTTAAATACGTCTGTGTATGGAGCTTTGATTTCCTTCCTGTCCAGCCACTTCCTTTTTGGTGCTTTCCTGCCTGAGGGCTGCTGCCACAAGCTACTGATTTCTTCAGACCAGTTTTCAGAAGTGACACAAGACATACCTGCATGTGTTTGATGCTCTAGAGCAAACTAAACTGAATTTTAAACACACTTAAGGCTGTTTCTGGCTTTTCTGCATTTTCCCTTACAGTGGCCCCACACAACTGCCTTAATTTTCTTTCACTAAGCTCAACCGTGCATTTCTATGATTTTATGTGTCTGTATTTAAGCACACCACCATGTCTTTGAACAGTGTATTCAGTAAAATATTAAAAATACTGTGGAAATACTAACTTCAAGATATAGTACAATAAGGATATATGCTTGGGATTTTTTAATAATTAATAGGTGCACAACCTATTAAGGAGAAAAAGGAACCCAAGGAAGCGGTACCATGAGAAAATAATGTAAGATAACCCTTACTTCATTATACGTATTTGACTACTTGACATTTCAAAGTCAAAGTCAAAGCAGCTCAGAAATGGACTAAATTCTTTTTTATAACTGCTTTTAATCTTTCAGACAGTAATTGGCAAATTTGACCTTTAATTTGTATTCAACACATTGATCTTGCACAGTGATAATGTCCATCACATGAAAGAAAACAAAATTCTGAAGTCCCGTCTCTCTTAAAGGTTCTTGCATCAGTTTTTAAGGAGTATTGCTCTAAGCTAGGCAGGACAGGACAGAACCCATTTTAGCATTGGAATTTTCCAAATACTATGTTTATGGAAAATTTCCCAGATGAAGAAACCTAAGCTAACTCCTAGGACTGAAGGCCACAAGCTGCATCAGCATGGTGTTTCACCCAAGACAAGAGAGAAATTGGAACGGGAGAAGAAAGGAATTTAGTTGAAGAAAAGGTTTGGGCAAAATGTTTTGGAAAACAGTTGCACACCACTGCAGAAGTTTTAAAGTACGGTAGCCCAGACAGTCTAATATGAAAATTCTGTTGCAGCTTCATTTTGTTTCCAGTAAAAGCAACTAGTTTTGTACAGGAGTTCTCGTAAAAAAACCCGACAACTTAAAATGGCACTTCGTTGGTTTTAACATCAAATTATAATTTGGGTTTGCTCCAATTATTAAATAATTTTCCAGATTCTCAATGCCTACAGCATCTCCACCTTCTAACAAATTATGATGTCAAGCAACACCAAATTTCACAAACAGGCTGTTTGTGAAGCCTGTACTGATGACACATGCTACAGAACTGGCACCCGAATGGCCAGACAGGCTGTCTTAATTGACATCTGCTTCTATTTCCGCATATGAATTATCCTCTTGGGTTATCCCATCTTCAGCTGCTTCACAACAGATGCCAGCCCATCATTTATCTATTCTACCATTTCCACCACCTTTGTGAGGTGAAGGAAGTGAACTGCACTTCTAGTCTCCCAAACACCTGCTCCAAGCAGTAGTCAAATTCCTCACACTGCCCATATTCATTTGGTTTGGCACCACCAACACTGGTTGTACCTGCACATCACAATTACTGACAATGTATGTCAAAATAGTTTACACACATAGCTATTAAGATACAAGTAATTTCTTCACGGAAAATTACTAATTGCAAAATCCACTCTTACCATGACTCCCTTGGAAAATGTAACCAACCTGTATCTGTTCACAGCAGGTATCTCACTGCAGTGCTTCCTGACTAATAAATACTAGGTTTCAGACTGGATTCTATGAGACTGAGAGATCTCACACCATTAAATCCACAAAAAGTTACAGACCAGAAGAAGTAACACAAAAGAAGATCCCTCTCCCCAGTGTGGTTAGTTGCACCTTTTGAGACCGGGTAGGTCTTAATCAGTTTTCCCAAAAAATAGTTCTCTCTTTAAAAAACGTTGTGGTTAGAGCTGCCCAGGATGTGTAAGAGCTGGGCTCAGCTTCACCTTTGGCCTGGTATATTTTATATGCGTTAGGGGGAAGGGGATGCACTTCTGAGCGACAGAGAAGAACCAAAAGATAACAACACTCTAGAAAACAACAGGGAAATACCTGTAAATCATCCCAAAGGAATTAGGGAGGGCTCCTCCCGAAAGGTGGTGCAGCCCATAGCCCAGCTGAAATGATTCTATGCTTATGCACATAGCATGGGAAACAAGCAAGTGGAGTTGGGAAACCCAGTGCAATTAGAAAACTGTGATCTATCAGGGAAAGATGCTGGGACAGAACTGTAGTCAAAGGCTATGAGCTTTTAAAAAGAGATGTACAGGTGAGGAGGGGCAGGGGTTTTGTGCTCTATATTAAGGAAGGGATAGATTGTGAAGAGGCACCTCTGAAAAACAGCCACAAACAGGTTGAGAGCCTGTGGGTAAAAAAAAAAAAGACAGGACCAACAAAGGACACTTGTGGTGGGGGCCTGACCAGGGGGAGACCAAGCCTCCTGCTTCAGATACNAGTAATTGGCAAATTTGACCTTTAATTTGTATTCAACACATTGATCTTGCACAGTGATAATGTCCATCACATGAAAGAAAACAAAATTCTGAAGTCCCGCCTCTCTTAAAGGTTCTTGCATCAGTTTTTAAGGAGTATTGCTCTAAGCTAGGCAGGACAGGACAGAACCCATTTTAGCATTGGAATTTTCCAAATACTATGTTTATGGAAAATTTCCCAGATGAAGAAACCTAAGCTAACTCCTAGGACTGAAGGCCACAAGCTGCATCAGCATGGTGTTTCACCCAAGACAAGAGAGAAATTGGAACGGGAGAAGAAAGGAATTTAGTTGAAGAAAAGGTTTGGGCAAAATGTTTTGGAAAACAGTTGCACACCACTGCAGAAGTTTTAAAGTACGGTAGCCCAGACAGTCTAATATGAAAATTCTGTTGCAGCTTCATTTTGTTTCCAGTAAAAGCTACTAGTTTTGTACAGGAGTTCTCGTAAAAAAACCCGACAACTTAAAATGGCACTTCGTTGGTTTTAACATCAAATTATAATTTGGGTTTGCTCCAATTATTAAATAATTTTCCAGATTCTCAATGCCTACAGCATCTCCACCTTCTAACAAATTATGATGTCAAGCAACACCAAATTTCACAAACAGGCTGTTTGTGAAGCCTGTACTGATGACACATGCTACAGAACTGGCACCCGAATGGCCAGACAGGCTGTCTTAATTGACATCTGCTTCTATTTCCGCATATGAATTATCCTCTTGGGTTATCCCATCTTCAGCTGCTTCACAACAGATGCCAGCCCATCATTTATCTATTCTACCATTTCCACCACCTTTGTGAGGTGAAGGAAGTGAACTGCACTTCTAGTCTCCCAAACACCTGCTCCAAGCAGTAGTCAAATTCCTCACACTGCCCATATTCATTTGGTTTGGCACCACCAACACTGGTTGTACCTGCACATCACAATTACTGACAATGTATGTCAAAATAGTTTACACACATAGCTATTAAGATACAAGTAATTTCTTCACGGAAAATTACTAATTGCAAAATCCACTCTTACCATGACTCCCTTGGAAAATGTAACCAACCTGTATCTGTTCACAGCAGGTATCTCACTGCAGTGCTTCCTGACTAATAAATACTAGGTTTCAGACTGGATTCTATGAGACTGAGAGATCTCACACCATTAAATCCACAAAAAGTTACAGACCAGAAGAAGTAACACAAAAGAAGATCCCTCTCCCCAGTGTGGTTAGTTGCACCTTTTGAGACCGGGTAGGTCTTAATCAGTTTTCCCAAAAAATAGTTCTCTCTTTAAAAAACGTTGTGGTTAGAGCTGCCCAGGATGTGTAAGAGCTGGGCTCAGCTTCACCTTTGGCCTGGTATATTTTATATGCGTTAGGGGGAAGGGGATGCACTTCTGAGCGACAGAGAAGAACCAAAAGATAACAACACTCTAGAAAACAACAGGGAAATACCTGTAAATCATCCCAAAGGAATTAGGGAGGGCTCCTCCCAAAAGGTGGTGCAGCCCATAGCCCAGCTGAAATGATTCTATGCTTATGCACATAGCATGGGAAACAAGCAAGTGGAGTTGGGAAACCCAGTGCAATTAGAAAACTGTGATCTATCAGGGAAAGATGCTGGGACAGAACTGTAGTCAAAGGCTATGAGCTTTTAAAAAGAGATGTACAGGTGAGGAGGGGCAGGGGTTTTGTGCTCTATATTAAGGAAGGGATAGATTGTGAAGAGGCACCTCTGAAAAACAGCCACAAACAGGTTGAGAGCCTGTGGGTAAAAAAAAAAAAGACAGGACCAACAAAGGACACTTGTGGTGGGGGTCTGATCAGGGGGAGACCAAGCCTCCTGCTTCAGATACAGGAAGCATCACATTCCAAGCTCTCATCCTAGCAAAGGACTTTCACCACCCAGGCATCTGCTGGGAAAGCAACACAGCCAGCTCAAAGAAATCCAGGAGAATCCTTGGGTGACAACTTCCTGGTCCAGGTACTGGACAAACCAACCAGATGAGAAGCACTACTGGACCTGGTTCTCACCACTGTGGATGAGCTCATTAAAGGGGTTAAGACTGGAGGCAGTCCAGGCTGCTGTGACCATGCCCTGGTTGTGAGCTGACAGAATCAATTAGGTTGGAAAAGACCCTGAGTTCATTGAGTCCAACCTATGACTGAACACCACCACGTCAACCAGACCATGGCACTGATTGCCACATCCCGTCTTTTGTCAAACGCTTCCTGTTCATAATCTTGAGGAACACGGGCCTGGTGAGGAGCAAAGCCAGGGCCATTAGCTTGGAAAAAAGGACACCAGCAGTTAAAAGTAACATGAACTAGAAAACAGTAATAGCAGACAAAAAGGGTAACAAGAGTGTTTTAACTGAAAATGATTCTGTGACCCATGAAGCATTCCAGAGATCCCATCTATAAACCTTATGAAATGTAAAGCAATTTTGGGAAGGTTTTTCACTTGGGAAAAAGCCTTCAAAAGTGCTAGGGGAAAGCCACCAATGGGCTTATCTGAAGCACAAAGCACTGGAGCCTCTGGAGAAGAAGCACTTGTGCCTTACTTTTGCTGTTGGACCCAGAATGAAGCGAGCCGTGTCGCTGTTGGAGCAAGAGCAGCACTACTCCCCCTGGAGCAACAGGAGGCAACATGTGTGCCCTCCTCCCCTCCCCTGCCAGGCTCCAGCTGTGAAACAGCACACGCAGGTGACTTACTCCACTGTTGACTGGGGTTTTGTTTAGTTTTTATTGGTAAAGCAATAATCTTGTTTAATACAGCAGTCGAATTAATCAAGGCTTTGTCTGCTGCCTTTGCACACCAGGAGCCACAGTGATCAGTCACAATTGTCAGAGCTCACTTGGACACAAGCTGGTACTCGGTGCGTGGGCACTCAAAGGCACTGAGAGCTGGGAATCAATCCCTGTGCTGGCACCACGGCTGCCTGGCAATCCAACACACATGCTGAGTCATTTCTTCTAAAAATACCAGTGTTAATGTTTCCTTGAAGGACTCTGGAGCAGAGTCTACAGATTAAGACGGTAAAAGACAGAGATCTTGCAGTATCTGGCAAATTTCTAATTGTAAAAAAAGAGACACCAAGTGCCAGCATACTTTTATTTAAAAAAAACTTGTTTAGGTAACTATAACCTTAACACTTTTTTATCTTAAAATACCCACATTCCTGTTTTCAGTTACTGGAATTTTAAAAATTCTTATCTACATGAAATAATTTCCAAGAAAACTGGTACTAGAGATTGTCTCCAAGTACTTTGGAACTCCAGCTATTTTCAAAGTAAGCTGCTTCTTTGGTACACAGATTACACACAAAACCACCACTCATAAAAGCACTATTGATAATCAAAACCAGTAAAATCACAGCAATACTATCATCATATTTATGACAAGCTACCAAACAAAAACCTCAAACCCACTGAGCAGGATTAGAAGGATGCTCTTTGTAAAACTCACAAGAATTCATGTAGTTTTGTCAAATCTGATATTGTTCCCTGCCCAAGTTCTTACAATGCACTACTGAGAAGATGTATTAATGTTAGCAAGCCACGTGGATACAGAAATCTGAAATTAATGGAACAAATAAACAGCAAAAGGCACTTTCTGGAATTCAAGGGTACTTAAGGACAAAGATGAGAAAGCTTGGCAGAAGGGATGCTATTTTTAGCAGCTAAGGATAGGTGGTGATGGGAGAATGGATGGAACATGAATTTATGAGAGGACAAGAGAATAGATGATAATTGAAATAATGTAAACCTTCTAAATTATATCCTGAGCCAATTTTCATCAAGCTAACAATGAAGAGAGGGCATTAATCCCAGGCCCAGAAAAGTAATTAGGCATGATTCCCAGATCTCCACTGGAAGTTTGACACCCAAGTATCCAGGTTTAACCACTGGGCTTCAGTATTATTCAATAACTATTTAGATGCCATCTATGCACTTGCTGTAAGCATTTAATGATGTTTGAATGCATTTTAAAAATCCATTTTAAAAAACTCTTGAAATTTCCAGAACAACAAAAGTAACAAATATTTATATAGCTTATATTGCTAACATTATTTCAAAAACTTGTGCAATGCAAAGATTGAGTTTTTCTTAAAGAAATGCAACTACAGTTGCTAAAACATCCCAGTATTACCTCAGATTAACTTCCGCTTATCTGTTAAATAACAAAAAATGATTATGACAAGTTATAGCTCGTGTGTAAGGTGTACAGGAGATTCATCCAAGTTTCCCCATATTACTGTGAGGGGGGTGAGACACTGGAACAAGCTGCCCAGAGAAGCTGTGGATGCTCCATCCCTGGAAGTGTTCAAGGCCAGATCAGATGGAGCTCTGAACAACCTGCTCTAGTGTACAGTGCCCCGGCCCACAGCAGCAGCGTTGGAACCAAATTATCTTTGATTTCCATTCCAATCCAGACCATCATATAATTTTATTATATCCATGTATTTACACAAAAATTCTTGTGGTTGTCCCAAAATAATATGCACCTGCAAGTTTTATAAACACATTGGTATCCTCACACCAAATGACAGCTGACACATGCTTTAATTGTTTTATGACATGCACACTAAAGATGTCACGTAAGATTTGCAAAGAAATCCAATTTTGCAACAGCAGCTCTTGCAGCAGCAGGGAACCTTCCTGGGACACGAGACAGCAGCACCATCCCACGAAAGGCTGCACAAAGGCTTCTTCCTCCAAAAGTCATACAGAGGAGAAAGAACAAAGAAAGGGTTTCTCCAATCAAAAATGAATTAGTGAGCATTATGACCTGCAGGCCACCACATTTTCTCAGATCCCTCCAAATAACCTGAGTAGTACACTTTACAAAAAACAAAACCCGAAAACCAAACAAACAGACAAACCAAAAGAAAAACACAAACCCCCCCAAAACAAAACAAAAATGTTGCTTTTCCCGATCCTTCTCTGGGGGGAAGCATTATCTCACAAAAAANACCCCCCTCCAAAAAAAAAAAAAAAACCCAAACAAACCCAAACCGAAAACCAACAAGAAACTCTCCCCAAAACAAGCCCACAAATCGTTTCCACACGTTCGCGCTAAAGGGCCACAGCCCTCAGGGCCCCGGGGCAGGGCGGGGGCCAGCACGTCTCGCCGAGCGGGGCCGAGGGGGGCGCGGCAGGCCGGGCTCGGGGTGCGACCGCTCCGGCACCGCTCCGGCACCGCGGCCTCGCTCGCCGGCACCGCTCCGGGATCCGGCCGTGCTTCGCCATCTGCCCCCGCACCGGGAGGCGCCGCCCGCACGGGCTCTGTGAGGAGAAAAGCCACTGCCAGCGAGGAGCGGCTCCTGCAGGGGGCGAGGCTGAGCCCCGGAGCCGCCGCCCGGCTGCCCGTGGGAGCGATCGGCCCGTCCCCGTTACCTTCAGGGGCGCAGCGGCCCCAGGGACGGGGACGAGGGAACGCCGGGGTGCCCGGGCCCTGAGTGGCCGCCGAGCTGGCCCTGCCTGACGGTTGCCCCGAGAGCCTCCCCCGTGGTGTGGAAAGTCTCCCAGCCGGGTCTGGCTTTGCCCCTCCAAGAAGTGACTTTCCATAGCGCTCTGCCTCAGGTTCTCCGTATGTCGGAGCACTTCAGCTAGAAAGACCTGCCTCATGCCTTGGTTGGGCGTGCGGAGGCTGCTGCTGCTGCTGCCTTGGCTGCACAGCCAAGCAGAGATACACAAAGCTTAAAAGTAATCTAAAGACAAGCAGATCTTTCATTTCTGGGCTCCTCAGTGCAAGAGAGACACAGAGCTCCTGGAGCGGGTCCAGCGGAGGGCTGCAAGGGACTGGAGCATCTCTCTTCAGCGAGGGGTTGCGAAGTGTATCAAGGGACTGGAGCATCTCTCTTACAAGGAAAGGCTGATGGAACTGGCTCTGTTCAGCCTCGAGAAGAGACAACTGGGAGGGGACCTCATTAAGGTCTATGAGTATCTGACGGAAGGTGTCAGAGGACGGACCAGGCTCTGCTCCGTGCTGCCACGCAATAGGACAAGAGGCAAGGGGCAGAAATTGATGCACAGGAAGTTCCACCTGAACATGAGGGAGGACTTCTTTGCTGTATGGGTCACCAAGCACTTGAACAGATTGCCCAGAGGTTGTGGGGTGTCCCTCAGCGGAGATATTTTCAGAAATATTTCTGCAATTGCATACACTGAACAAAAGTTCCTTATTTTATGTTCAAGGCTACAGTTGCTACCATAAAAGCATTGCACTTAAAACTGGCTAACTGCACCTCTAAATAGCTACACACATTTCTGAAAATTAAATCTGTAATTTTCTGCATAGGATATCTGCCCCTCTGTCATACCTGACAGATGTCAGGGTAAATTGTGCTCACTTGAGGCTGATTCTGTTCGACTTCGGGAGTATAATTGTGTCAAATCTGAGGTATGAATAGATTGCCTTGATTTCAATAGTTTCATGAATAATAGGAACTGCATAGATAATCTGAGACAGTTATCAATGCAAAATTTGCCCAAATTCTCAAGGCTAGGCAACCCTGGCTGTCAGAAGCACATAATTCTGCAATTATTTGTGTTTGAACCATTTGATTGTATCACAGTTTGCCTTGGGTCAGCTGATGACTTTTGTTAGCTGTGAGACAGCCTGAATTCAACTCTGATATTTGAACGCAAAAGGAGACTTCCAGACAAGAGAAGTTCTCCAAACTTCTAGACTTCACAATGCTCAAGAGAAGAATGTCTAAATTAAGCATTTCTGAAAACACTAAAGATTTGCTTATTTTGTTTTGACATATAAAAATGAATCTGAGTTGGCAAATTTGGACAATCTCATCTTTTTTCTTTCTTGGTGATGTAAAAGGGGCTTTTTTTCCCCTTCCAAGTCCATTACATTTTGGGGCATGAAATGGAAGGATGTGGGTAGGGAGGAAGATTAGAAATCCTGGATGCTGCAAGTCAAAGTCAAACTGTAATTGCAGTTCCTTTAATTACAGAGAGTGAGGCCTGGCAAAGCGTCAGATCCAGATGTGAAGGATCAGCCTACTAATGTTGACATCATGACACTCAGGAGAAGCTCGTAGAGCAAAGAATCAAGGCTTTGAAGCATGAATTTGGATCATGTTACAGCAAACAGCTCTTGGTCCTGGGGAAGCCTAATTTTGATTGTGGTTCTTTGTTGTCTGGGTCAATACAAATGAGAATAAATGTAACTCCCAATTTCTATTCTTCCTTAATAAATAAAACTGAAACATTTTGGACCACATCAATCAAAGTATTTTTAAATACCTTTTAAAATTAGTTCTCTTGTGTTTTCCTTCTGGATAGTCTAGTTTTCTAGTTTCATTTACTTTTTGTAGTAGACCTTTCCTAACTGTTCATTATAGGAATGTATAGCTTTAATTAACTGCTAAATGTACATTTTTTCAATTTTTTTTCCATTATATTTTAATGGTACTTATAGATGAAGTAGTTATACTTTTAACTTATTCTTTCATATTTTCTCCTTTTTTCTTTTTCCTTGGTGTTTTAAGAGAACAAAATCTTCGTGTTCTGGCTTTGTGTTGCTCAGCTGCTGTTACATTTTTCCCACAACTTTTGAAAAGTTCAGGTACCTTCAAGCCAGTTTAAAAGATGGGAGGGAATATCAGAGAGAACCAAGTTTAATCAAAATTTTGACTGTTCGAGAGACAAAAGTGATGGCCCACTATAAAACCAAGGATGAGATAACAGCCAGTATAATTTCTGAGTAGCTGCTGATGAACTTATGTGTGCTAATTGGCCAGGCAGTGGAAAGGTACCACTAGCTAAAGCACATATTGATCGTCCCTTACCGGAGTCATGGAGGGGGCACTGGGGACATTCTGGGGGAAGGGAAGACATAGGGAGTGTTGGGGAAATAGTGGGATGTAGAAACTGGAGATAATGCAAGAACAGGAGAGGACTGGAGTATGATGGAAAGCAGTGAGAGGTGTGGAGTAGTTTGGGGAGCAGGAGGTGCTGAAAGGGGTCAGGCAGGAGGCATTAATTCTGCAGAATGTCAGGGTGGTAATCTTAAATCTGAAAAGCATTTTGGAACAATTAATTACTTTTCTGAGATAGTCATCATGGGGTGATTAGGTGAAGCCTGTAGAAACAGTAGGACAATAAATTTCTACTTCCTATCCTGAGACGCTTGATTTTATAAATGACTTTTTTTTCCCTCATGAAGGGCAGTTGGTCTCTGATCAAGAAACTGAAGAAAAATGCATTACTAAGGTTGTTCAGAGCTTATTTGCTGATTTTATAGAATCTGTGTCACTCATCCCATATCCTCTTCTATTTGTTCATAAGCAGCAATGGAATTTCTCAACAGCTTCCGTTTAGGTGCCAGCCCTGCCAGGTTGCTCCTTGCAGAGCACTCAGGGAGTGCAGTGAACTTCATTAGATGCCTGTCTCTAGTGGCCGAGGATCAAGACAGGGATTTTGTTAGTCCCTTTCTGAATGTTAGGCAGGGGGAAGAATAGAGGATTGAAAACAGTCACATAAAGGAAAATTAATTTTTGTGGCAAAATTGCAGCAGATCAGTACGTTTTTGAAAATCTTTTCTGGAAAAAGCCTCATCATTGGGAATGAGGAGGGAAACAAAATATCTCTAACTAAAAATACAGTGTAACACAAACAATAACTAATGTATTTTTTAAGTTTTGAGTTGGCCGGAGTTAAAGGAGGTGGGAGTAAGTTTGAGCATGCAGTTGAAATCAGAAATACCTTTATGCTTGGTGACCAGATAAAACTAGCTCCAGATATTGCTTATAGTACATGTACATAGTTTAATTTTAATGTTTTGTCTTGTTTTGAATGGGCTATGGGTTGTAGCATTTCAATTATAAGAAGCTTGTCAAAGTGACATAAGGACACTGATCATAGCAACAAATAAATTTCCATGTAGAAATTTTTGGAAGTGAGAAAGATGAGTAAAGAGGCACACTTTTCTTTTCATTGTCTAAGTTTCTTAAATGCCTGCACTTAATCAGATGGGATCTCCCTCTGGAGCTCTTCAAGGACATCGGTGTCTTTTCCTCAACTGTGTAAGAAATTTATGTGCTTCATCTGACAGCCTGCTTTCTCTATAGTGTGGAAACTGGATACATTCCCTAACACCCAGATAACATTCTGCTGATGTCTTAACTCCGTGTTAAAGCAAGACGTGCTGTGCACCATCCCCACTTCCACTCCTCCTGATCTTCCTACTACATTCCCAGTTTCTCTGGAAGAAAATTATAAGAGCTGCATGCCTACTCCACCAGGCCCCATGGATGACCAAGAACCATAGATACTTAAATATCTGAGTGTCAGAGAATTAATAGCCTAAACTACAGAGATTAGATTTCACTCCTCCCTGCCTAGTAAAACTGGCAAAAGCTTTCAGCCTGGGGAAGCAGAGTCTTACACATAAAAATTTGAACAAGCCATTGGCTGTATCAGGGACATGTCTTGCAAGTCACCTCTCTGTGTTTCTATTTGGGGTTTTTTTTGCCATCTTTTGTTTGGTAAACTGAAATGTCTATTTCTGCTACCTGCCTGTGCTAAAAGCCCCAGCATAAGGTGTGCTACTATGATAATTTCCTGTAGTTTATGCTTTTTCTTTTTTCTCTAAATGACAAGAATAGCCATGAGAAATATAGAAACTAAGAAGCTGAAGGAATTGGGCAGAATTTACATGCTGAATTAAGGTCATCACTTAATGCATTTGTCTGTGCATTCATAGAATCCTTCATCTCTTATTAATTTATGTAGTGTGTAGTCTTATATTTTTAATTATTAATGCTAGTTATGTACCTATAGTGTTCAGAATTTGAACTACATTTCTTCTTTCAGAGATTAGAAACAGACATAAATACCATGTGAGTGATCAAAACAACTTTCAAAACTTTAACTATTCATGGTATTTGTAATTATTAATGGTATTTGTAAAGAGCTGAAGTCCTGTCTTGCTAGAATAAAAAAAAAAAAAAGAAACTGCAAAGTAAATTTTGTATTGTTACCACATAATACTGACTGCATATAGTGACTGCATATATGCATAATACTGACTGCATAATATTTTGCTTCCCCGGTCATCTTACTTTATGAAGACTCTTTTGTGGCTTTTTTAGTCATAAACAGAAACAAAATAGTGATTATATATTTTAGCATGTCCTTATTAGCTTGGGGAGATGATACTGAGTCAAAAAACCTAAAACACTTTCTGTTAAATAAATCAGTTTGATCTCCATTTTTGAAGAAAAGTTGCTTTGATAGAGCAGCCTTAGGCATCGTTCCTGAAGGAAAAGAATAGCTTCTGTGTTCCCATCGCTTGTAAACATATTGCTTGTACCATTATAAGTGTTTTTGTATAACACATAGGTTGGAAAATGAGGCCTAGAGCTCAAAAAAATCTGTTTTGTTGTAAGAGCATGATGGTCACTAAATAGCAAAAACGACTGTTACCAGAACCTTAAGGTTCAGGCATGTTCTCTGTCCCTTGCTTCAGACATCTTCTGCTGGAATAAGAAGGGTTGAGAGAGAACCGTGACCTGTAGCAACTACTTTTATAATATACAGGAGTTATGCAAAGTCTTCAAAATACAAGTGCACTGTAGAAGTTCTGAGGCAGGTGAAGCTGAAAGCATGAGCTTGTCCCAGAGTTTCACTTATCAAGCAGAGATTTAGCCTGACCGTTATTGAGTCCCAGTTCTAACATAGCTTGTATTTTGTAGTACTTTACTTTTATTTGTATTTGCCTGGCTCTTTGTGAAGTACCTTAACTGAAAGCATTCAAAAATTCTGTTTATCCTTGTTAAGGTATTTGGTAAGCTTTATTTATAAAAGTAATGGTTATTGAAAAAAACAGGAAAACATTTTTGTTTGGAGTTACTAGGAGAATTCTAAGAAAGACCAAAAAAAAACCTGCTGTGGGATGATTTCCAGGGCTGATAATTCTATTTGCACATATTTCAGTTCCCTGTGATATGGCATATTTTACAAAAACCCCATCAACCACAAAAATCCACATAAAGAGATCTAGTGGTGTAACTCTGCAAAGAACTGAAAACAAACAATTCCTAGGTTAATTCAAGGATTTCAGCTAGTTTCTCCAGTTACGTACTTCAAACAAATGCATTTTGAAATGCAGGAGACTTAACAGTAGCAATAATAAGGAAAATCTTGCTAGCAAAATGAAGTGTAATGTAGAATTGCAAGAATTGCATGTTTAGGAAGATCTCTAGATATCCTTGAGAAGAAAGTTTTATGCACGCTTTGGGTATATCTAAACACGCCAGGAAAAAGGTTGGAAGGTTCACAGTTTGTATTTTAGCGCTTTGTCTTAATGCAACACTTGAGGATCTTAAAAAAGTAACAAGTTCTCCCGATTGCTCTCCAATCCTGCTCACCTCTGTATAGTCCCAATGTGATATTGCCACCCGTACAGAAAACCAACAAAACAAACCAAAACCCAGAACACTAACAAAAGGAATTGGGCTAGACAGCACTTAGAGGGAAAATGTGTATAAACTGACCAATGTACAGTTTAGCCCTGCAGGAAAAACCCTGCTTAGACAGTGTAGAAACCAACCCAGTTGCAACCCACCCAACATAAGTCTGAATTTAAAATTTAAAATGCCAAAGTGGTAGCAATTTCATATCTTACATGATAAGTGATATTCTTTTCATATGATTGATATTGGTCAACGCATCAAGCTTGATTTACTTTTCAAATATAGCTTAATTCTGACAACTTTCCTCTGGGGAAAATACCTTTACCTGCCAGTTAGGCTATCCAAGCTCCTTAGGAGCCCACCTAGCAAGCTGCTGGAGGCTCCTGACATATCACACCCAGGGTAAGGAATTATTCACTGTCATGGAGAATTTTGAATCTTTCGGGAGTTTTTTCTGAACTAGAGTAACTCCAAATTTAAAAAGAATTACTTCATTTGCAAAATGGAATATTTTTATTTGTCATGCTATACCTAGGAGGTTGGGGTTTTTTGATCTATGCCGCCAATTTTAAATTGGATGCATAAACCAAATTTTCTTTCTCAAATTTGTACAGTTTTCAACCTCATACTTGCTACTCTTACAGATTCATTTAAATTTGCATTAGAATTAAATGCTGTGTGTTCCAAGCTGCTTGTGTGAGCACTCCTTAGCATTTGCAACCATTTGAACACAAATTACAAATAAGAAAAAAAGCACCCATCAAGAAGGTCTGGTCTTTTATTTTTTTTTTTTTTTTTTAATTTTAGCTTAGGTATCTTCATTCTGTTTAATGCAACTGAAACTCATCTTCTTAAGAACTTTGTATAAAACTGGAAACGCTGCACACAGGAGAAGATGGTCTGAGAGTTTTTAACCTGTGAATGTATACTTTCCAATTTATAGCAATTCTTACTAGAGTTTGCTGTTATTTTTTGTTTGTATTCATGGTAAATTCTTTTACTTGGAGAAGTGGCAGTTTTAAAGTTTGCTGTCATTCACATGCAAAATGCAGGCTTTGTCATGTCTGAAAAGTTTGGTTTCAAAAGCATTTTCTGAACTTGTATAATTTTCCTTTTGCCTTTATTTCAGAAAGATATGAGTTCGTCTCTGCTTGCTTGGAACATTGGGGGTTTCCCACTAAGGCTTTTTAATCCCACTTCTCTCTTTTAATTTTTTTTTTTTAAACCTCAGTGGCATTATGTGTCCCCCAAGACAAGGCTTGGACAATTCAAGATAGCACGTGATCTGTACTACACAAAACACAAAACAGAGGGGTATCGTGGTAGCCCCCTTACATTAGAAATGCATCACAGTATTGCAACTTTTATTTAAAAAAAACCCTAGGGTCTTTGGAATGTTTCTGTCTGCCAGGGGTAATCTTTTCTAGTTTAATCATCTTTTATCTCAAAAACATGATCATTTTCCATATATCAGCCTTTATTTGTAATAACTTCGTAAACTCTAAAACACAGCAGATAAAAGCACAGCTTGAGGTGAACTCTTGGAGTCTAGATCCTTAGTTGCAGAAATATTTGGTACTCCACTTTCTCTCAGTTTAGGCACCTATCTTGGCATGTTAATAAAAGGCAGTCTGTTTGTTCTTTCTTCTAGTTACTGGCTTTGTGTAGTTTTCTCTTGGTCTTGATATGTGATGTACATCGTAAAGAATAAAATATATACAAGTTGCAATGTTATGTTTTGTTGTTCCTTGGCAGGCTTAGCAGCTTTTTTTACATTTTAATTTAAGTAAATCAGACCCCAGACTAACTGCCAAGGCTTTTGCCACAGTGAAAAATCATCATTATGTAAATACTGAAATGTCACCATTTAAACATTTTGTTTACCGTTTTGAATAGAAACAACAAATGGTAACTGCAAACCTTACAGTAGTTTATCTATCGTATCACTGGTTACTTCATCACCAAGATTAGGTTAAAGCCAAATAAAGTTCCTCTGCACATACATTAGAAATGAGGTGTTATATCTTTGGCACTAAAACATTATCTATTCTAGACCTGATCTTTGAAACATTGGATTGATAGTCTAAATGGCAAAGAATTTCAGAATTCATACAAAGCACACATAAAGAAAGCCCAGTAGTACAATACAAAAAACTGGTGAGATTTTACTAAAGTTAATTTCTGGAAGAAAAAATATTTCAAATGCAGACATTGACTTCAATGTCCTGTCTGATTTATTTCAGGAGAACTCCAAGCTAATTCAGAGGAGATTTCCCTTCTCTGCACTGCAAAAGTCTTAGCTCTGAGATAATTCAAAACTAGGCAAGAGTTTTACAAGAGCATCAGTTTGAACAAAAGCTTGGATAGAAAGAAAAATCTGTTTCCATTTTTATTACAGTTTGAAATACTCCGTACTTGGAGAGTTTGTTAAGGAAAGGCTTGAGGCTGATGACACTTTCCTACAGAAAGCAACCACACAAGAATGTAATAAAATGAAGTCTCAGATCCATCATCCAAAACTTTCTATGAAGTTCATGACATTTAAAATATTTTTTTTATGTTCCTTTGAATTGGTTTCAATCATGGATCTTAGTGTTCACACAGATTTCTGGTTGTATGGTAGCTTGGGTTGTGGCAGTACCAGAATGGTCATAGATCCCTGAGCATGTCAGGTCACGTCAGTCGGGGTCCCATGGCACCACCAAAGAAATATGTCTGCTACAGTATCTAGCTAGCATTATTTTATTAAAATTTCACACAAAGAAGGACAGAGGGCTCCTAGCTGTATCACTAGAGTCTGATTTTCATTAACTGGGCATGTGTTACCTAGGAAGAAGTTTCAAAAGCACCTAAATGCCTTTTAAGAAGTGCCACAATCTTTCAGTGGGACTTTTGTGTGTGAAGAAATTTGTAACTCAATTTTCTTACTCCATCTTGAGAACTTTTACATATTACAAAATAAAATTTACAAGGTTGTTGATTCAGTAATGTTCTCTTTCTTACTGTTTTGCTTGGTTTTCTTTCTCTGCTGTACTGCAGTTCTATTGACTGACTTGAAAAACATAACAAATCCTCCACTGTCAGCCGAACAAGCTTTAAAATGCAACCCAACCCGTTCCCCTCATCTTTTGTGCAAGTTTCCAATCTCAGAAGTTCTGCTTACTGCCCATCCCACAGTTTATCCAGTGTCTCCATCTGTTCCTTGAAGAAATATCTTAACTTCAATGATAAACATATTAACAGATTTTTGCATGTTTCTTCTGATTCCCTGCACCTAAAACTCAGTCTGTAATTCTCACAGGTGCCTGTTCCCATGCTCTGACAGAGGAATGTTGTTCATCACAGCCTTGACTTAGGGCATATTTTCTGGTGACTTTTTCTCTCCTTCTGTAGAGATACATGAAACACTTGAATGGGCTCACATTGCTCAGGTTCCAGTTATTTTCAGATACTTTTAAAGAAGAATCTTGATATACCTCTTCTATTTTATGGACTCAGTGTAACCATAAACACATAACCTTTTTTTATGTCTTCTGGCAAGACCAATAGTAATATTGGTCTTTCCTGAGGTGGCCTTATGATTCTAAAATATTCGAATGCACAACAAATCAAGTAGTCAATATTTGAAAGAGCCATAACTCAAGCTACATGTAATGAATATTCTCCCCCTTTAGTATAATACATCTATTGTGGCAACTATTTAATCTTCTTAATATTCCAGATAATATTCTACAGACTCTTAAAAACAATAACAATAAATATAAACAATAAACAATGCACTAATGCTCTTGAACACGCTAAAGCAGGAGTTCCCAAAATGCTTGGGGAGGTCTTTTAATGTGTGCCATGGGGCCGTGGTGAGGCTGTGCAACAAAATTCATTGGCAGTGCAGTATCGTTTCAGTAGGACAGCTATAAAGTTCTACACATCAACCTGAACAGCCCAAGGGTTTCACACTGTGCAAGGTAACTCAGTAATCTCACCTTCTATAACATATATATATTATATATATATAAAGTATGTATATAACCTAATTCAACACCAATTACTCTGTAAATTTTCTAAAGGAGTTTGAAAGTCAAAATCAGTTGTCCTTTTGACTAATTATTCAATTTTCTTCATTACTTTAATCCTGGAATTTTAATTTTCTCAGGATCTCACTATGTCAGTAATACATACCATATACTACACGTTTTTAGAGTGATGGCATTCTGCAAACTGCAGAAGAATCAGCTGCAATGCAGCCCTCTGAATTTTTTGAGTGTTAGTCACCCCATCTCATGGAGATTTGTTTATCAGCTTTGCTTTTGATAAGGGACAGGTTACGTCCCCTCATATTACAACTTTTTGTTGGGGATTTTGGCAGAGCCCAAACTGAAAGGGATGCTCAAAATAGTTAATAGGATATATTCCACAAAATACAGAGTGCACGGTTTCTCCAATCTCAACCCAGTAGCCACTGATGCCTGCTGAAGATGATCTTGTGATTTAAAATAGGTGTATCTGCTAATGGCAAGAAGTGTATCCTTTCTAGGGCCATATATATAACGTTTGTTAAAACATGCAAGCAGCATGCAAGTATGCTGAAGAGATAAAGGGCAGTAATTTTGATAGTATCTATGTATTTTCCTACATGATTTCAATGTACCATGTTTTTTCAGTATGATCTTCAAGCAAATCCTTAAATTACTATTCTTGTTATAACTTTACCATTACTTTCCAAAATTCCTATAACTTCTCAGTAGAAACAGTTGTGTAGCTAATGTCCACAACAAGCAGGACACGACAAATGCCTTATTGTAATGGGAATACTGAGGTGAGAGAAAAAAGTACTCCGTACAAAATGCTATATTCACCATTGGTCCTTCAAATTTGTGAAGTTAATAAAAAATTCTTTCTTTTAACTTAATAATTAAAGTCCCTAAGCCAGCACTTATCCAACTCTTACTAATAAAGAGCTGATTGTGATTATTTGTTGACTGATAATAATGCATCATTGCTAGAGTAATCAGTAGTTTTCCAATCCCTTTTCCAAGCAGGCAGAAAACAAGCATAAATGCCAAAAACTTTACAAAGTTTGACTTACCGTGTCCTTTTCTATCAGCTCTAGAGAATGTGTCATTGAAATACAGAAAGTGCAAATCTTACAGACACACAAAGAAAATTAGAATGTATAAAGCTCAGTGCATCACTCCTTTCTTAGACAAGTAATTTCCCATTTTCCTCCCCTTGACTTCATAGCGTGTTCTCCCTGGGTATTGTTATTTCAGTGCTCAGCTCTCCTACCTGGGTAGACTTCCCGTGTCTGCAGAAGATGAATAAAAGGGGATAATGAGAACGGTATTATTCCTCACGAAGAAGTCATCACAAGTTTGCAACCATTCTCCTCCTCTAGCTTTGGAGTCTTGGTTTCATAGGGTAAAACGAAGTACAAACTTCCAAAGTATGGGAGGAATGAGAGTAGGAATTTGTACTTCACTCTAATATGTTCCTTTCTAGCTTTTGCTCTTGTACAACTGAATTAGAGAAGGAGGAACTATTGTGGGGCAATTTTCAGATAGCTTAAATTCCACCTAAGTCCTACTGCCTCATTAATGAAAACAGAAAAGTACCTCTCAGAAAAGTGCTTCAGAGTGGCTAAGCAAGGCACTGAGGAGGAATACAAGAGGCACAAGGCCCTAGCAGAGTGTAAGCCATCCAAGTATAAGGCTAAGAAGCGTACTTTGGCAGGTCTCGTACCTCATCACAGATGTAGGCTTGACTGCTACTCTGTTTTGATCATTTAAATTGAATGATCTCAGTATAATCTGAATAAGGAAAATTCACAGGATCGTAGTCATCAAGGTTGGAAGATACCTTCAAGATCGTCTAGTTGAACCAGCAACCCAGCACCACCATACTCACTCCTAAACCATATCCCCAAGTGCCACATCCAGATGTCTCTTGAATGCTTCCAGAGATGGTGACTCCACTACCTCCCTGGGCATCTTATTCCAATGCCTAACCATTCTTTAGGTGAATTTTTAAAAATAATATCTAATCTGAACCTCTCCTGGTACAACTTAGGGTTATTTCCTCTTGTCCTTTCACCTGAGACATGTCAGAAGAGACTGACCCCCACCTGGCTACGTCCTCCTTTCAGGCAGCTACAGAGAGTAATGAAGTCTCCCCTGAGCCTCCTTTTCTCCAGGCTAAACAACCCCAGCTCCCTCAATTGCACCTTATCAGACTTGTGCTCCAGACCCTTCTCCAGCTCTGTTACCCTTCTCTGGACACACTCCAGCACCTCCATGTCCTCCTTGTAATGAGGAGCCCAGAACTGAACACAGGATTCAAGGTGTGGCCTCACCAGTGCTGAGTACAGGGGGACAGTCACCGCCCTGGTCCTGCTGGCCACACTATTGCTGGTACAGGCCAGGATGCCAATGGCCTTCTCAGCCACCTGGGCACACTGCCAGGTCAAATTAATTCATTGTCAAAGACTTAAAACTTTCTGATTCCTTTCTCATAGGGTATGATTACTTGATTAAAATATTTACAAGTCACACAGAAGTATACATATATTTTAAGGAATGATAATTGACTTTAAGGACTATGGCTTTTGAATAAATTTTATGCTATTTATCTCCTCTATTTGTGACTGCAGCAACTGACAAGAGAAGACTGACCGATGTAATCTACCTAGACTTCTCTATGGCCTTTGACACAGTCCCACGTGACATTCTTATCTCCAAAGCGGAGGCAGACGGATTTGAAGGGTGGGCTACCTGGCCCACGTGACATCCTTATCTCCAAAGCGGAGGCAGATGGATTTGAAGGGTGGGCTACCTGGCCCACGTGACATCCTTATCTCCAAAGCGGAGGCAGATGGATTTGAAGGGTGGACTACCTGGTCAATAAGGAATTGTCTGGATGGACACAGCCAGAGAATTGTGGTCAATGGCTCTGTGTCCAGGTGGAGGCCACTGACAAGTGCTGTTTCTCAGGGCTCTGGCTTGGGACCTGTGCTCTTCAATATCTTCATCAGTGACATCGACAGAGAGATCGAGTGCACCCTCAGGGAGTTTTCAGATGACACAAAGCTGAGTAGTGCAGCTGACACAACAGAAGGATGGGATGCCATCCGTGGGGACATGGACAAACCTGAGAAGTGGGCCCACAGGAGCCTCATGAGGTTCAACAAATCCAAGTGCAAGGGGCTGCACCTGCATCAGGGCAATCCCAGACATGAGCACAGACTGGGAGAGGAACTCATTGAGAGCAGCCCTGGCGAAGAACTTGGGGGTTCTCATGGATGAAAAGCAGGACATGAGCCAGCAATGTGCCCTCACAGCCCTGAAAGCCAACTGCATCCTAGGCTGCATCAAGCAGACAAAATGAGGGACATATGGAAACTTCCATACTGCATTTCAGCAAATTATTCCAGCCTAAATCTTGCAATTTAAGCTGATACAATGATTATCAAACTTTTCATTTGGCAGTGATTGTGTAATGAGGGTAAAATTTACCTAACTGCAGTACAAGGATGGAACAAGGAAATTAGTGAAAGTAAGTGAATAATCAAGGAAAGAGAAACTGATCATCCAGTTTTTTTGCTAGTAAATGACTATTTTCTGAAATAATTTCCAGAGTTCAGTTGCCTTAATGTTAAATGTCAAAAACAATGGAGCTTTCACAAACCTGCTTTAGAACACTACAGTTTTACTAGAAGATTTACTGATGGTGAAAGGTGATGACACAGCTTCCCCACTAACACAATGCAGAGCTGCACACAAGCTGTCTGTGACATTGTACTGGCCACTCCCAAGCCTGTGCAGCCTCCTCCAGAATTCTTTGAATTTACAGTGTGAAGGCCAAATCCTGACAAAGATATTCATTGTGAACCCTACCTTAATTACCAAATTATCTGTTTCGGTCATCTTGTCTCTCCTGGGGAGTGGCATCTCACTCTTTGTTTGACAGTTAACATTCAATGCAATTATTAGTCCATCATTATGGTCCTTTAAACAAACAAGCAGGTTTGGTTTAGATCTTCCTAAATGTGTTGAAAGAGGCATGATGTGCAGACAGAGAGGCTGCAGAGAGGCTGCTGGAGTACCTAGCACATCCTAATGGTTACTCTAAGCGTTCCTTTCCAGCACATGGCCTTCCTGAATTATCCCCTTGTCTCTCAAGAAAGAGAGAAACAATAGAGGAAGTTGTGACGACTCACTCAGGTGTCCTAAGTAATGTCAACAGCAACAGAAATTGTTTTGGCTGTTCCAATTGCTAACATGGGCTGCCCAAAGAGACTATTTGAAATTGCCCCAGAAAGGATTTTCAGTTTGCTGCCGTGTTGGTAGGACTACGCTTGTCTCTTTGCAGATGCCAACAATATTAGCAGGATTTCTATACAATCCCCGAGGTGAGGGAAGATCCATGACAATTCACACTGCCAGGGGTATGATTTCATAATACTTTCTTATTGACTAATATCTGTCAAATATCTTCAATTTTTTGCTTGCCTGAAATGCTGCTCCTGAAAGTAACATGTACTGCTTTCAGACTACGTAAGGATAGGATTAGCTTACTGATGGAAAGTTGAATAGTAGCTTCTGGTTAAATATGGTCATCAGCTGTGTCCTGCTCAGTATGGTTTGAAGACATGACAGTCTAGAAAAATGTTATGTTTCAGAAGCTATTCTGAATAATTTATTGCCCCTGCACACAGGGATAGCTGCATGCACAAACACTGTATCAAGTTTGATACGAAGACTTGAAGTTGAACAAGCAAGGAAAAATGGCTGAAGGTGCCGCTTCAAATCTGTAAAAGAATCTCTGGACAGAATTAACCAAATAATCATGGAATTATTTAGGTTGGAAAGAACCTTTAAGAACATTTAGTCCAACCATTAGCCTAAGTATTTGGGCAGAACTGTTTGAGCATTAAATGTACTGCTGATTACAGACTCCTGACAAAGAAAAACAGATTGCCAAATTTAGATTTTATGAGAAGGCACAGGAAGTATATGTGGACCTGCTCTAAGGGTGGAAACTCGGGGACCATGCTGAATTCATAAATTGAACAGAAGTATCATTTATCTTGTAACACTCAGAAGAGGGAGAAGCTGTATGCCTTTGGAAAAAAAAGAAAGAGATTTTCTAAAAGGGCATCATTATATTAATTGTTTTCAGCAGTTTCTTCCACTTGACATAGAGTTGGCAGCATACACAAGCTGAATTTTTTCCATCTTTCCTCTACTTGTTTGCTGTTCAGTGCACTTGAAGATTTGTGTCTGCTTATTAATTAGAATGAAACAAGTTCAACAGTTGCCACCTAAATGCATGTAACAACTGTTTAAGAGGAGATTGTGACACTGACTCTGCTTGTGGTGACTGCCTGCAAGGGCCAGCACTTCCATCTTGGAGAAGGTGACAGCCTTTCCTCCTTTCTAGACCTAAAATAGGAGGTTTGCAGTCAGTAATGAGTACATCTGGCTAGGAATGCTCCTGCGGGGTAGATATTAAACACAATTTCACTGTGAACTCCAGCAGCAAGGATTTAGCCAGGATCTGGTGCAGGGTGCTGTGTGTGATAGTCTGTATCTGTATGGCCGAAATAATGTTTATTAGATGATTTTTAAGTTTAAGGTTTAGCAGTAACAGTTGCTCTTGTTGGTTTTTTTATAATATGCTGTCTTTATTTATTTAATTTCTTTCCACTAGAAAGACATTTCTCCCCAACACCCTTTCTAAACAATAGAAATAAGTAACTTTACAATGACGTACATTTGCTTCAGCCAGAGTCATGACGGGAGTTTTTAGTCTGAATAGTAATGCATGACTGCTGCTAAAATTTGAGAGAGAAGATAATCTTAATTTTTAATTAATTTATTTATTTTTTTAAAAATTCTTTGAGGCTTTCCTAGAATGATGCATACTTATTTACATAGAAGAAAAATCAAAACCAGGACTACATCATTGCTTCCAGTTTTTGAAATGTTTTGACACATTTACTGGGATTTACTAGGTAATTTCACATGCTTGTCTGGCAATTTATAATCCATTATTTTGCACTACAAGCTTCATCCTTGAGTTTATTGTATGGCATAGACATAAAGTAAACTAAAAGACAACATCTCCTGGCCTCTCCCTTTTATGTATGGGAATGACCTTCAGTAAAGAGAATCCAAGGGGTATTGTGCATCCATTTGGAGATATACTATTATCATTAATGTGAATGTTTCTGAGTAAATGAGGAAGTAAGGCTTGGTTTAGGTTAGAATAGCAATGCAATTACTTAGTAAACCATGTGTCACGAGAACATCTCAGGGTCAGTATTGCATCAAAAGCTGCACTGTTTGGGAGCAATCTTTGGGCCGTTGTCTTCTAATATTATCTGCTGAGAAAAATTTCTAGAAATGTATTTCTTCATGTGTTTATGGGTTTCTGCAGTAAAGTTGGGATATGTATGAAACACAGCAAAAAACTCCCACTCAGTTAAGGGCAGAATTAGTCACCCCAAACTGGAGATAGGTTAGTACTAAAGGAGAGAAGCGATTAAGTATTGTACACCATAGTTTTGATGTAAATACAGACATTATAGTCCAAATTCTACTTCCTTTCATTTAATCAGAAATCAATGAAGCAGCTCTGTGTTATAAGCGCTAGAAGTAAAAGGAGAACTGCAGGCAGAGTAAAATGAAACACACTGGGCAAAAGACTAAGACTACAGCCTGGTTTTCAAGGCATAGAGCAGATTTACATGGAAAATAACTTTTAAAAGCTGGAGGAAGGAGAAGAGGGAGGAAGGAAAGGTGTGCCTGAGCTGCAGGTTAAGATCAATTTGTGCTGCAAGGTCAGGAACATTGGAATCCTAAGGTTTTGTTTTTGCCCACTATTTGGAGTCACTTCATGTTTTTGTACTAGAACTGAACTTCTCCAATCATAAACATGTTTAGCTCCAGTCATTTGGTTTGTCACCAGCTGGGAGCAGGGGGGAAACTGTGCTTATTCTCCAGACTAGTGACAATTCAATTGGGAGGCTTCTGTTCCTCCAGTTCCAATAAACAAAGTTAATTTACTCTACTTTTTTTTTTTTTTTCCTGGAAAGGTTATATATAGTTGGATGATTTTTATTACACGGGCTTTTTAATTTTGTCCTGAATCTTCTGTTTTCATTTTGGCCACTGGTCTATAGAGCATCATGATGTATAACAATACAGATACAAAAAAACCCCAGAAAAACCCAACCAATCAACAAAAAAAAATTATATACCAGTTTTTAACTTGTCCTCCACATTGTTTTAATGAAATAATAGTACACAAAACATTTATTAAGTGGAAACAGTGCTGTGGGTTAGGTGGCTCAGTGCTACAGTGGCACCACACTAAAAGCCCATTTTTCAGCATGAAGAAATATATTCTGCTCAAGACTAAATGTAAGTTCTATCCCTTTGGAACAGTCCTCAGACTGTATGCTGCACATGGCACGATATATGATCTTGTGGGAATGTAGGAAATGGAGCCAATATTCCCATTATTAAAAAAAAAAAAAGTGAAACAGAAAACCAAAGTTTAAAGTTTAGGCTAATAGAAGTGTGGTCAATCTGAAGTAAGATTTGTCTAGTGAACAAACCTAGTATACTTTTACTGTAGGTTTAGGTTCTTAATTTTGTAATTCTCATTAATTATGACCCTATAACAATTTACACAACTCCTTTTCCTCCTGTAATCAAACTTGAATGACACCACTTATTTAAAACACACTTGAAACTAAAGAGTAGCTTGTATTACCTCCAGCTCCATGTGTTTTTCTTCGTTGTCATGGTCCTTCAATGCCTTTTCAGAATGATTATTGCAGTCTTCTAAATGACAGATGTGCTGATATTTAGTAAGTTCATGTTTAGCTTGCTTTCTTTGAGAAACATTCCTTCTCTGAAGACCTTTGAAAAATGCCTCGTACAGTGGCAGTTCTGTAAATGTATCATCATCACCTCTGTTAACTGCTTCTTCCTCTTCAGGACAAAAATCACCTGCTTCTCCTGCCTCGCAAATATGGAGCTTAGTGTCAGCTTCATGTGATAAAAATTCAAAATCAGAAAATGTGATAGCACTTGATTTGTGTTTTATGACTCTGATCTCATGATTTGCTGCTGGTTTCTTGTCTGAATTTTTTCCTGTAAGGACTGGCCACTCTGTGTGCACAGGAAGGTTTAAAGGATCTTCCTTTGGCGTGTGCCTTGTAGAGCAGGATAATTCTTCACGAAGGTGCTTTGTCTCAGGCTGGTTGGTGGCACTGGCACGCCCTGCAGCCATGCCAAGTTGTAAGGATATCTCATTGTGGTCCAATAAGGATGACAGAGACAGCAAGCTTGGCTCAGGTTCCAGTAACACATTCTGAAATTCATATGGGCTTGCCTGATTTTTTATTTTTCTTTGGTATTCTTCATACTTTGCTTCCTTTGGAGTCCCCAGGCACTTGGCAGGTGTAAAATAAGGTGAACCCTGTTCTTCTTCATGGATGTTAGTTTCCATTCCAATGGGTTTCATCCATCAGAGATCAAAATTACTTCATTCTTGCTTTTCTTAAGCAACATAGATCTGCATATGTAGCCAGGAAATATATTCTTATTTTTCCAAAACCATGATCACACAGTCATTATTAATGCCTGAATTCTCATATAAACCATCTGAATCCTCTCAGATCCTGGAAAAAAAAAAAATTAATGCCAACATGCTTGCAGTGGAGTGCATCAGCAGAAGTAATCCTGAAACATGAAGCGTCCATATCAAATTTACTTCAGATTTACTTATGCCTCTTGAAAAATGCTTCATGTATGCAGATTAAATAAACTTAAAACATGAGAATCTTGACTTGTTTTGCTTAGAGACTGGGAAAGAAACGGCAAATGCAGAAATGTTTTTTAATTAATGACTTTAAGTTGAATATTGACACAATGGTTCAGAATAACTTAAAGTGATGTTACATATATGCTTGTTATCTAAACATGCCTCTGTTCACTGTATTTTTGTTGCCTGTTAAATCACTGACAACTTTTACACTGCTCTGATAAAGCTACTAAAATGCCATAGGGAAGACTAAGGAACAAAATGTAGGGAAATGTCATAGGGAAAATTGACAGAAAAGAAGATGTCTGTACAGGTATGATTTTCTGTATCTCGAATTCAGTGAATTGCCAATGTAGTGCAGCACCGGTCCATTTCCAATAGATTTGAAAAGCAAAAGGAGGAGGCTAAAAATAAGAGAGCTTCAGTTCTACATTGGAGTCAGCCTTGTTTGCTTTAAAAGTCTTAACATCCGTGCTCACATCTAGGCAGTGCACCTCCAATGCACTGGGAGAAGGGAGCAGCTGAAGAACTGATCCTGCATCACTGAATAGCTTACAGTCACCCATACATGTCATTTACTTCTTGTGACAGATTGAATATTGATAGTATTTATTTTAATGATTGTTTCAGTACTCCATCTGTGAGAGAGCAAAGCAGAACAGAAGCTTTTCAAAATAAAAAGAGAAGCTTAAGCCTTTGATGTATGTGGCAAACCTGTCAGTGATGAGAAAGACATGTCAGAAGACAGCACTGTGACTGTCAAAGTGGGAAGCAAGCAAAATAAGATGCTGGCATCTGATGTGCCTGTCACTGCATGTGCCATAAACTGAGCAATGCACACCAGCTAGGCATATTTTAGTGCTGGTTAGTGTATATTTTACTGTTACAGGCATACATTTGGTAATAGAAAGAATACTTTTACACATCCAGAAAATTTGGATTTGTTGTATTACCTTTGTCATTTGAACTGCAGCTGTAATAGATGTGAGCATGCAGGTACACACTGTTTATGTAGACCTCCTCTCAGCCATTGATAGCTATTTAAATGTCAGACATTATTGTAAACTGTCTAACCTCCTGCTGGAGTCAGTGGAGAGAGAAAAATGCTTCCAGAAGGTAAATGTCCTCACTCATCTTGTTTACCTATTTTGACGTGGGATGAGTCTCCCTCCTGTCTCGACTGCCTAATACAAAACTATGGATGATGTTTAGACAAAAAGCTTACACCAGTCATTCTTCCTTTAGAGGGACAAATAAAGCCAAGAAGAATCTCAGCCTCTATCTGTGGTACACAATGATAATAGATTGCATTGTCTATGTGTGAATGAGAAACCTACTTCTAAGCCCTCATTTTCTCAGGTGCTTCAGGTTAGTCATCTACATAGAATTGACTTCACTTCAAGAAGTGTTGAACACCTTTGGTTCTTGCTTAACAGTGGGAGAACTAATTGAGCACGATGTCTTTGAAAAAAACCCACATTCCCGGTTTTAGATGGAATGATTGGAATAACTAACATCTCACACAATATCTTGTACATTGTGGGCACAGTGAAAAAGCCTCCTGCCATTTCAGGTGATTATTATCTGTGCTTCGCTATGAGCCATCACCTTTGCTCCTTGAGTCCCTGACACCCAGCACGCTGGCAGAAGGCACGCTGCCAGCACCCATGCCCCCACCACACAAAACCAGCTATAAGCCAAGCAGTTCTGCCTATTCTAGCAGACTGCCCAAAGGGCAGCAAAAGAGCTTGGCCTGGCTTCCCACATCAGATGAGAGTGTGGGTTGTGTCCGCCAGCCATTGCTGCTGGTGGCTGTCCCGTTCTTCATCTGATGGTAGTCCCAAAAAATAGCAGTGCTCAGGTCTCCAGGTCTGCTCCAGAGATTCTCTTTCCCTGTCTTCACCCCTTCTTTTTGTCACTTTTTCTTCCCATCCTTGGCCCATTCCCTGCACCCTCTTTAGTTTTGGTAATGCTGCCAAGCAGGATCTGCTGTGATGGCATCTGTGGAAATACACCTTTGTGTTCATAGTAGTATCTTTGCTGTGATAAGCCCAACATTTAGCAAAAAATCCTCCAGAAGCAGTTACAGAAATTCACAGGATCACAGGATGGGCTGGACTGGAGGGGAACACAGTGGGGCATCTGGTCCAGCCTCCCTGCTCAAGCAGGGCCATCCTAGAGCACATGGCACAGAATTGTGTCCAGGCACTTCTCGAATATCTCCAGTGAGAGAGATTCCGCAACCTCTCTGGGCAATCTGTTCTAGTCACTTGCACGATTAAGAAGTGCTTCCTCATATTAGGTGGAACTTCCTGTGCATCAGTTTCTGCCCTGTACATCAAATTCTGCAGTAGGCATGCACAGGATAAGTGAATTATATATTTTTTATTTCTATTATTTTTAGGATGATGCTTTAGACTCCCAAACATGAATTATCATCCAAAATATTGTATTTTTCATTATCTCTCTACATAACTCTATATTACTAACATTTAAAATCAATACTCAACTTCTCTTAAAACTTTGCTAAGTTATTTCTCTCAAATGAGTTTTGGTTTTTACAGGATATGATGTAAAGCTGTAATTTTTACAGTTTAATTGCAAAAATCGTGGAAGAGTTTTTCTGTTTACTAGATTTGCTTATTTTATTGTACTGTTTATTTTTCCTGGGATGAGACTGGAACAAATCAAGTATGCAAAAGCAGGCTGGTTTTGTACAAGTATGGCAAGAAATCTCTGAGGAGGAAGTGGTGAGAAGAGAGAATGTCAGTTTACCCTTGTTCATCCTGTGCAACATATCTCTTTACTCAACCTAGCAGTGACTAGAAAAAACCCCACACTTTTATATATAATATTAAATTCCATATTTATAAAGAGTTACACATAGGCGATTCTAGCTCCTAAAAATGGAGCATTCTTGGCAAAGCAGAGAATTTAGAAATCTTGCTCACAGCAAAATTTGTAACTCAGAGTGCTCTGAACATTCAGGAGCTAAATCCATACATGTCACAAAAAGCCTCTAAGACAGTCCTGCAAAATAGTGTAATTCTCACCACAATGATGAATGTATGCGCACACAAGTTCTGAAAACTAATAATCTTTCTGGAAAAGGTCTTCAAGGCTTTATAAATAGGGAGATTACTTTTGTATGCATATGTAATTCTAAATATATACTGTAGCTTTAGCTCTACTGGTAGAAACCAGTGTAAGTAAGGATGTGGAATAATGGAAGTATACGTATGGTTTTCAAATAAAAAGGGAATGCAGGCCTACCACAAATAATTGTCCAACCAGAACTGACTCCAAGCAGCATTAGTAAGAGCAAAAAAATGAAAAAGCAACACTCAGAGCAACAGGAATTTTATTTTGTTAAATGTGAAATGCATTTCTGAGTGTAGCAACTCCAGATGTTTACACGTGTGAGTTTAAAACTCACAAATAGAATGTTATTTATTAATGAAAACTCCTTACAAATCAGCAGTAAATTAACACAGATTTGTGATATAGCTAGTGACATGCCATGGAAGGGAAGCTCTCATATGGTCTGGCACAAGTAAGTGTGTACGTGAAGCCTCACAGACCAACTTCTGTGTATCATGCTCTACTGGCTTGATTCCCCTTTGCCTGAAATAAAATTATTATGATTTATTTCATAGGGTTACTCTAACAGCAAGTCACCTAAAACAGTTTTTCAAACATGGCTTAAATTAGTGCGTTTCAATACCCATTATGTGTTTTGGCGTTATAGAGCATGTGAATATGTGCAATTTTTTCAGTTTAATTCAATTTAAATCTGAACTGACATAGTAAACCAGCAAATCAAGTCCTGATCTTGGCTGGAACAGTACACCACTCATCTAAAATAAAAAGTTTCTACCTCTCAGCCCCTAGTGCACTTTTTCCCTTTCACAATGATTTTGCTTAGTATTTTCTATTGACTTATACAATCGTCCCCTGAAAAATTAAGCAAACAAGGCAAGAGAATGTGAGATACATAGACGAAGATAAAATGACGAGATTAGGATTTTTTCCTGATGATAATTTTACCTGTTTTGCAAGGTAACCTCATATTTTTCAATTCAGTTAATTTCCACAAGCGTAACAACAGGAACTGCGTGAGTAGCCAAAAGATCCTCCAAGCATTGGGGCAGAACAGAAAAAGTGAGCACATCCTTAACAAAAGACATTTCAGCTTTCTTGCTGCACAAGGACTCTGTCAACAGAAGTATGTGTGAGAATCCCTGGGGCAAAAACAGCCTTCAGCAAGCATTGGCCAAATTATTCACAGAAAAAGACAGAAAAAAAGGAGAGGGAAGGAAAAAAAATAAAAAGAGGGAGTAAGACCTTGCTTCATAGGAACACCAGGCACTTCTAAAAATACAGCATGACCTCATTCTTCACATTATGCCAGACCTTAATATCGTGCTTTGCTTTATCACCTGGAGCACCTGGAGTCAGGTTCCCACTGCTTGGATCTGGATGCTGTCAGATTTTGAAAAGGTAGGCAGTGAAATGCCTTTTGATATATTATAAAGCCAGTGTAAAGGAGTACCAAAATTAGCTTTCCATGTCACTTGCAAATTCTAATTATTTTTTGCCTATGTTTCGTCAAGACCTATATTTGCTGCCAAAGCTTTACAAGTTTTCCCTTTTATATATATTAATAGAATCAAAGCTTGCAGACAGACTTCTGCATACACTGCAAAATGTAGCTGTAGTGCAAGTTACTGGACACATGAGTTTCTGAGTGTGATTATAAATCAGTTATTTGCAAATCTAGCCTGGAAAGGAGAAGGATGTATTGTCCCTGGAAATATGGGGTGAGAAGTCTCTGAGTTATAGTTTAATTTTGGAAGTGTTTTTCAATATTGCTTTTGATTAGAGCAAACAGCAAAAATGGAAAAGCTGCAATGCCCTTCTACTCATGTAATGGATGTATCCATGTACTCAGGCTTGTAGCTGTAGATTATGTTTTCCACCTTGAGGTATCCAGGCACAGATACTTGGCACAGATGCTGCCACATCTGTGTCCATCCTGACTAATTTCAGTGAGTGAAGGAGGCGGCACTGAGATACTGGCTTCTCTTACACCTCATGCTCCTGATTGCCTTCACTGAAGTTAAGCAGTATTTTATTCAGCAAAGAATTTGGCATAGTTATGAATGAGTCAGTCAGCAGATGAACCCACCTCTTGAGGCAACCATTTTTCAGGAATTACTTTATAGGACAGTTTAGCGAGGCTCGTCTCAATTCAGAAGTGTTCCTTATCCCAGGACAGCTGCGTTACCAGGTCTGTCTACTTCCAGCTTTGCCATCACTGCCCCCACCTCCACTGTGTCAGAAGCTCATTCTCATTGCCAAGGAAAGTAAAATATCTTTTCAAATGCAATAAACTACAATGATAAAGAGACACTTCATTGATTTAATAGTGCTTACATTCATTTTTGTCTTAGATGCAACTGTTGGTGGCAGATGTACTGTTTTCCAAGCTCCCTCTTAAACAAACACAGCAATGTCAGCAATTATTTACAGCTGGACCTACTTGCAGTCTATAGGAGGAAAGACTGCTATGAGAGGAATCACTGGCACATTTTGTGCTATTAGCTGAGCCTGAGGTTGAGTTTAATCCAGCTGAGGCACTAACATCCTGCCAGTGTGCTGACTCAGTTGTATTTCTGTCTAAACCAGCATTTCCAAAGGCACTGTCATTGTCACATTACACCATGTGGTAGTTGCAAATAAGGTGAGAAAATACCCTCTGCAATATAATTGTTGCCCTTCCTAAGACCCTAAAGCCGTGGGCAATGTTTAGTTCTAGTTAGTTTACATGAAGTGGGCCTTGATTTTGCAAATCTTTCAGCTCTGTGCAGCCCATGAATAGCATGGTTACAATGCTGAGCAAAACCAAATGGCATGAATGTGTGATCAGCAGTACAGTATCTTCCAAGAATGAGATCTGTCTTTCCTTCTGCCAATAGGCATCTTTTACCATTGCACTCAATGTGTTGCTTTTGTATTCCCTGTTCTGCCTCATGTACCTCGTCTTACATGTATGAAGTGTACTGTCAATCTCCTGATGAGATACTGGCCAGAGGTTGTTTGACTACATGCTTTTAGAAGGTAATTTTCAGTGATTTAAGATTACACTCTGAATTACTTGAGAAATTAAACCTGATGTAAAGATACTGCCCTAGAATACTTTGGCTTTGTTTTTGTATGGGCAGTGCAATCAGTGTGGAGCAGGAAGAGCAGCCAGCCATACATGGATGCTGTTCACAAATACAAGCTCCAAAATGAACCAACACCCAATAAATATTTTGAAAATAACACTGGATAAACCACATAGGAAAAAAACTCTGTGTCCCTTTGGCTGATGATCTTTACAGTGGTAAGATCCCGGGCCTTTATCTAAGCTGCCAGTCCACACCAAAGTCAGGAAACAGCCTTTCTGCAAGCAAAGACACACAGGTATGAGCTGCTTCTCCTTCCAGTTTTAATACCAGTTTAAATACCACTGTTCCTTCAGCCTGTAAAGTGAATTCCATTATGTATGTTCATGGGATGCCCAATGGACTGTTTGGAAATTAATCTTCATTTTGCACAAGTGGAAAGAAGCGGGAAGGACCCATTTTTTTCATATTGGAGGAGGGCTAGGATAACATATAGATAGTTCTATTCATATCTTTTTTTTTCAAGCTCCTGAAAGAGAAATGACGTAAGACAACCACTTCTCACTCTACAAGTTAGATAAATAACAAGAAGCTTGGTTTTGTTTGTTTGGTTTTTTTTTTTTATTTAGCTCTTTATTCAGAATTGTTTATCAGCAAAAACTTCTCCTTCACGACAGCCTACGTCTTCCAAAATTACACATATCCCTCTGAGAAATCTCTGCTGAACCTGTGACACCCACTAGCAGCCAAAAGCAGTTATTTTGGCATTTCACAGGGTCAGACACTGGTATGGTCTGTTTTTGTATGGCTCATAACTCTTTAAAATGAAAGAAATTAAGTTCTTTAAATTATTTCCCTCTCTGAAAAAGACAAATGTATCCCTGTCTTGGGTACCTTCATGAGGAAGTATCAGTTTAGATTAATTTCACTTTAACCATTATTATCCACAATCTGTATATCAGGAATTGGATGCTTGCATCTACCATGACCACAGAGTCAGCAGAAGAGTTGTAAGCTGGAATCCAAATTTCTGTCACTTCTGTCATTTTTGTCACTAAAGCTTTGTCTTAATCACATCACATCTTCCATCCGTAGAAAATGTTTTATTTACTAATTGTCATGATTGAATTTATACAAAGAACATAAGAGACTGAGGCTTCATCAGGCATCATGACTGAAGATCAGCGCTTGTTTTAATAGGATGAACTCTTCTTGCTAATATTGTTTATAGAAGAGAGTTGCATTTCATTAGATGCATGTGCCCTTTTTCCCCTGAACTGGGTTCTCTTAAACAGGGATAAACAAAACCCTGTAGACCACTACACCCCTCCAAGCTCCTGGTTTTCCCATAATCTATTAAATTCCCCCAACAGCTCCAACACTTTCAGTAACTCTTAAGTGCAGTGCTTCTGCTTCAAGCTTCCTTTACACAAACAAGTTAAATTTCAAGTCCTGGTCCTGATCTTCAAAGTGATCTCGATGCCTTGACTCTTGTTCCAGCACCCTCTGTCCTTGCCGCCTGTGGCCATGGCCAGCACAGGGGTGAACGCCTGGCACAGGGAGAGAGATGCCCCAGCAGCCACCAGGAGCAACTACACTCATTCCAGGAAAAACCACACAAAAATACATCTCTCTTGCTGCTTTCTAAGCAAAGTACAGAGAGAAAAATAACTCACAGGACACTGGTGTTTGGGATAAGAACTGCCTCAGTTGGTCCGAAACCAGCCAGTCTAGAGAGTAGGAAGCAGCCAGACCCCTGTAGCTTCTGAACCCCACCCAAGTTCATTTATCCTGTTTACAAGACCTGGTTGTTTCTGATACCTAGGCCAGCTGGCTGAATACCTGAAGGAAAAATAGGGGAAAATTCAACTGCCTAAACACGGGCTTCTAATGCCCTTTGAGACGTGTTAAACTAGCCCACTTGGCCTTCAGCTGCCAGCTCAGACAGGTGCCAATCTCCTCCAACTCCTCTGACATACCTACTGTGTGGATGTCATAGGACAGCAGGGCATCCCAGGGGCACTGCCTGGCACCTGCAGGTAGGCACTTGTTTAGGCAGATGAATTGTACTTTCATATTCCTTAGTAGGCTATTCGAAGGATTTAACTTCAGGCACCTAATTTTGATACTAACTTAGGATTCTTGGTTAAGAACCTTAATCTCTCCTTTCCCTATATAAAAAGCCTGCAGTGTTAATGCATGCACCTCAATTCAGCTGGCATAAGTACCGTATTGCTTCCAAAAAGAAGTGTGTGTTAGTCTCCTGGTTAAGCAAAGAAGCTGCTGTAGGAAGCCAAATTGATAAAAATTGCCAGCAGCTCCCTGCTGCTAAAGGACCTGTTTCTGTGCTCCAGTACGTTATTAGGGAAACTTTAAAGGCTACATCAGAACATACGCAGAAAACAAACGAGAACAAGCATTTTAGTGCCAGGTTTGTGGCACTTCAGCTCCCCAGATTTGCACTCCTATCAGTCTTATAAAGTTTCTGCAATGTTTTGGCAATGTGCTACATCTCTCAGTTGAAATGCACTGCTTAATGCAAGACTGGTAAACAGCTTGAGTAGGCAGGGCTTTAATTTATGAACTGCATCAATATGGTAATGAGCACATTGGCTGGGCAATTAGTTTTAGATTGTATAAGCTCACACCAGCTCTTGTTATTATGAGTACAAACGTTTGTCAGAGTACCTCTGAGTTCAGTATTTCAGAATCCTCTGGTGTCTTTATGCCTATTAGACCAGAACTGAAGCAAATTAAAGCCTCTGCTACACCTTCTGAATCTAATACCGCTAAACCATGTGTATGAAAACATCAGCAGCGAATAGATTAAATAGATGCATCCATTTAAAATGCTTCTTTGCATGCTTTTTTTTTTCCCCAGTCCAAGATGGGTTTTGATCTCCAGCAATGTCTTTATCATCCTCTCTAATCAGTGTCTGTAATGAATTCTAAAGATATGGTGACCCTGCAATAAATGTCAATTACTACAAAGGCCATGCTGCAGGGCAGCCCCTCCTATTGAGACCTGCTGGGTCCACGAGATAGAAAGGGCAGCAAGGGAGAACTGTGTCAGCTGCAATGAAGATCAGTTATTTCAGAGGGAGCAAAAGTTATTTTAGAGGAATCTCCTGTGATCCCTATCTCTACGTGCAGAAAGGCGAAAATGAATCTCACTCCAACAGTTTTGGTCAAGTAACACTTATTGGTACAAGAGCTCTTCCCTCAAAACCAACATATTTTTGATGGATAACCCATGCATTTTTGTTTAATCAAAAAAAACCAAAACAAAATAAAACAAAAAGATCATTTATGTTGGGAGATATTTACTCCTTTTGATTAATTTTCAAAGCTCTCAGAAAAAAGAAGTGTTCAAGCATAAAGTGCTCAGATGAGTACTTCAATATTTTCAGCCTTTCTATCTCTTGCTCTCCCATGTGATTTTTAAAATTATATTACTAACTATTCAGTTAATTTGACAGAATCTCATAGTTCTTTCAAATTCTTAAATTTGGGGATAAGTTTTGTTTTGTATTTTTTTCCCAGATACAAAAACATCCAGCAATACTTAAATGACAGCTGCTTTAGAGATGCTCAAAGTTTTATTTAGGTACAAAAGGAAGTGTTTCTTAAGCCAAGGTGCATATTTGAGGCCTGAATAGCTCTTTTGAACAAACTCCCTGTTTGCCTTTCTGCTTTTAGGTTATTTCTTCTCCTGTTATTTGAGATCTTCCAATAATTAATTACAGTCATCTGTTTTCCAGTCTCGGTTCTTTAATTCCAAATTTCTACTTAGTGTGATTTCTTGTGCTTGCTAAATTAGAGAGATTTATGGTATCAGATGTTCCTTCCCCATGGAAAGGGTCACTTTTTATCAAATAGCAGCTCTCTGTTCTGGATAAACTCAAGCAAACATTTCAAGTGGTTTAACAAATGAAGTTTGAAAATATCTGAACTAGCTCTAAGCTTCCTAGCCTAGGTCTCACAAATAATGAAGCAGTGGAGGCATGCTGCTGTGATACACCTTTTTTTGGGGTATCCAAAGAGTAACTCGGGTCTTTACATGATACCTGCAACAGCTGTATGCCAGGTTCAGAGGTCATTTTTGAAGCTATTCCCTGGAGTCTTCATAGGTTTGGTTTCTTATGCTATTTTGTGAGATTTCCTCAGATTTTCTCCACCCGTGACATCTTTCCTCTATGCAGAATGAAACTGCCTGGGGTGTTGCCACATGACTTTGTGGAACAAAGAGGCAAATAAGCACCCCATCATTAAAAACAACGCAATCCAATAGAGGATGCTCCTAGAAATTTTAAAGGGTCTGCTACACCTGAAATGTAGTCCACAAATAAAGAAGAGCTGGATTTTTTTCAAAAAAAGGAATTTGGAGTAGAAAAAAATACCTGAAACACTTTTTATACAGTCTAGCAGCTATATAAAGCAAAAGGATAATTATTTCTTTACTTTTCCTAGTTCTTCATTCCTATAAAAGCCATTTCTTTCCAACTTTTAAAAATAAAAACAAAAGATAAGTAGTAATTTTAATCAAAGGGGATGGCAATTGCCTGGCAGGATGAGGCTCACACAAACATGAAATTCAATTAATCTGATTTCCATGGAAACATGGTATTGATGCAAATTCTGTTACAGAGTCCCTTAAACAAGCAGAATGGTTATGTCCAGTTCCACACAGCATACAAGTATTAAATCAAACGATCAACACCCTCCCCTGGCCAGGCAAGGGCCTCTGCAACTTTATTCAGATAAATGAATGTCTCACAGAGATGGTGTGTTTCACCTTAATTTTTACAAGTACAGAGTTCTGTTTTAACGTAAGAGAGATTTTTTCTTTCCTTCAGAATGCTGTAATTCATTGATTCAGATACCAGAGAGTAGCAAAATTAGTCATTTCCCCCACCTTGTGACAAGAAAAAAAGACTAGCTGCTTTGACTGAGTTTCAGAAGTGCCACAAATTCAGCTTCAATCTTCTTTCATTATAAATGTGAGTGTGTTCATCTGTGCATATTGCACATACTTTTTCAGAGACCCTGTTAAGACTGAGGATGCCTGTGCCATCCTAGTGGGAGTTAAAGACCAGTTTCTCATGAAGCTCAGTCACTGTAAATCACACCAGTCTAAAGTGTTAGTGTGTATTTGTAATGTTAGATATAAAGTCTTATTTTAACAATGAAGAGTAACCACCGCATTGGTAATATTTAGTTAAGAAGTATAAAAAGAAATAAATATTCGACAGTTTTATTACCTGTCTGCTCAAATAAATGGTAGAACAAATGCTCCAAGTTTAAGCACTCAGTGCCTTCCTACCCTAATGCTCCATATAGTTTAGGGCTAACGTTTTTGATGTTTTTATCACTAAATATATAAGGAGTCTTGATCTTCAAAAAGCTACAGGCCTTTCCTTTTGTAAAATGTCATCCGCTTCTAAAGTGTGTCTCTCCAAAGGGAAAATTTGTCTAGCAGTAAACACTGATTTCAAAACTTCAATCTCTCTCTGGCTGTGTTTTTCAATACATATCTTAGTCCCTACTGTTCTTAAAAGAAGCTTAAAAATGGTAAAAGACTATAACTAATGCAACCTTGGCTCCCCAAGCCAAAATGATGACAGGGCAAAGCAGCTGTATGAAATACAGGCTTCCCTGCACACCTTACCCAGGCATAAATTGCAAACCACCCACAGCAGGCAGAGTGGCCATGACAAGGAACCAGCAATGTCACTGCCTCTGGCCACCCACACCAGGGCACTTACTGCTGACAGGTTTCTCGCTGCCACCTCTCTCCCTCTTTAAACTGCAGTAAATGAACTGTTTTTATGCTTTTTGCTGGTGGGGGAACGTGGAATCGGTCTTGTTCATCTTTCATCACCAGAAGTTATGCGAACACGTGGCAGTGCCTGCAGCCACAAAGGCACCATGTATTATTAACCACAGGGCTGTGTTGCTTTAGTCAAGCCCCACTCTGCAAGATGATGCCCAAAAGCAGTGAAAAGTAGAGTTAGTTTCAGTCTTTCCAGGGGATTAAAACAGAGCCCTGTGTAGAAACAACTCAAGGACATACAGTAAGAGGAAAATTAGCTGTGCCACTTCCCCAAAGAATAGATCCTCAAGTCTTCAACAAGCCCTGGAAGAACCATGATCTGAGCTCAATAAATAGGCTGCATGATAACAAATAAATGGACAAATGAAGATTTTTAATAATTTTTAATTTCAGTTGCTCCAGCAGATGAAAACTAACTACCATGATCAGAGTCAGATTGTGTACAAATATTCAGAAAATTATAACACCACTCTGAAATTCCCTATATTCACAGCTTAACATACTTATTAACCTTTTTCCATTGCTTTTAGCGTATTTATATTCTTAAAACATAACATCTCATATGCTAGTGGAGTATTTGCACATATGCAAATGCTCAGGCAAGGACTCTGCATATAGACAACCCGGGATGTTCTCCCCATGTGTTTGCTATAATGCACTACTGTCATCCCTTTAAATCATGAGGAAGGCTGTCATGATTTTAGATTCCTAGGAGTTTCCATTGCAGTGAGACATTGACAAGTACCAGAGAGCTGCTTGACAGAGCTTCACCTTGCTCCCACTGAAAATGTTTATTACCATATGGATTTTAGTGACTCGTCCCTACCGTCCTGTAGCCTGGGGTTTCCTGCTGCACCCTGCACATGAGACAGGCAACCAAGGATGTGGCAGTACAGGAAAGGCAATGGTGAAGCAAGACATGTTAATCTTTGACTGCGTGCTAAGTGATTAGCGTTGCTTCTGTGTGAGATATTTACATCCAGTTGTGTAATTTTGCGAAAGGTTAAGTTTCCCTTTAATTTTGATGCGGTGCCTTCCTGGCAACATCAAATTTTCAGTAAATTCTTGTCATAGATGACCTTCAGCTAAGTAAAGAAATGTTAACTTGCATAAACAATTCCAAAGATATTTGAAAGTACCCTGAATAAACATCATACCTGTGAGGGTACAGGCAAGTAGAAGGCTTTTATGAGCTTCTACCTGAAGTACTGTTGAGTTTCCTCTTCTCAGAGCAAGATGCAGACTGCCCTAGAGTTTACCTGCTGTGTGTTTACTGCTACAAAGCCCCTCACCACACTCCATTTCCCTGTACAATGTAGATATATGGGAAAGCAGCAGTGTCCACCATGCATTTGCATTCTTCAGGCTGAAGACAGCGTCAGTATTCTGGGTGTCCAAAAGAACTCTTTTGGTTATGAACCTCAACCTATGCAAGCAAGATAAAATACTGGGACTACTGACTTCCAGGATTTGTTTTGGGAGAGTTTTTATATAGTGGTATCAAGTCAAATAGTGTATATGAAAGCGGTTCTTGAGAGACAGTTTAAATGCTACTGTAGAAATAGCTACCAGACTTTGAAAGTTCTATTTTAAGGGGTATTAAAAGGACAATAAGGAAGGTTCCCTCAAGCATGTTTACTCTGTTCATACATGGCCATGGCAATTAGTGTAAATGCTCTTTATCAAACAACATTTTATCTCAGATTAACATTTGTGTGGCAAGATTTCAGTTTGGTAGGTACTTAAAGAACAGGTAATGAAAGAAATAATTTATAGTAATTTCAAGATTTTTGAATCCTCCTTTTCCACTTGTTTCTAGAAAACTCGATAGCTTTATTTTGCGCAACATTTTCCATATGGGGGTGTGCCTGGCTGATGCATATTTGAGGAGCTTATGACAAACAGAAGTACACAAGTGAAGATAAGTAGTCACATGTTTGTGTGCCTGTTGTTATGAATTCAGCAATGCTGAGTGCCTCTCACTCTGTAACAGCTGGTATGAGACTTAGGAATTTCAAAACACTAGGTGCTTCTGCATTTCACCAGAAAGAGTGGCTAAATTAAACGCCTTCAACTTTTTTCCCTCTCCCAAAAGATATGTGATAAATCCATTCCCCACAGAGGTGCAGAGGAGCTTAGAAGTGTCTCTGGCCTGCAGAGCTGGCTGGGACAGTAGAGGTAAACTGACCACTAGTGATGCAGAGAAACCCCTTCAGGTTCCCTTTGTCTTGTTTATGTCAAACACCTCGATGCTCCTGATGCTTCTCTTGGTGGATGCTCTGCAGTGAACGATGCTTTGCGAGCAGGGGCAGGACTCTCTGTGTAGCCTTGGTTGGGCAGGCAGGAGGGAGCTGCCCCGTGGCCCACAACCCTCCTCTGGCTCTAGAAACAGCTCTCTGGGCAGCCCAGAGCCAGGCAGGAGGCAGCCCAGGCACACCTGCCTTCTGCAAGCCAAGCTGCTTGACTCTGGATGTGCCTGGAGCCTGCATTTGTAAACTTGCTGAACGTGAGCAGCATCTGTTATGAGGCCTTCTGCGTGTCTGTCTTGACTTGCAAAGCGAGCAAAGAGTCCAGAGGAAAGGACCCAAGGACAGAATTGTCTAGCACAGAGAAAGAGGGTTTTGGGGATAGCTCACGTGGATTGAGATGAAGGCTTGCTTTCACAGAGAGCTGGAAATACCTTGGATTTAGGGTAAACGTTGGTATTTTTGAGCTATATGTTACTTTAAGTGAGCTGACGCTGGTCAGGGAATGGGTGAGCTCTTGCTCTACAGTTACATGTGGAGCCATAACTCTGCCCATCTTAGAAAGACTGTGAGCCTCAGTATCACCAATAAACTGCAAAAAATAGATAAGTGGGAGCACGGAGCAGGGCCTGGGACTCTCAGGCCAAAGAACCCAGTACCATCTTGCTCACTAGGTTTAGCCCTGTGAATCTCATCTCCCTTTCAGAGTAGTGTTTGCTGCTGGCAGGAGGATTGTGCCATGCAGAGGATGTGGAAGCCTGGTGGCTGATGGACTTTCCTGAAAGGTATGAGCAGAGTTAAAAACAGTGGGTCTAGAAAGCAAGTGTTCCAGCTACTGGGCAATGAGAAGCCTCTTATGCTGCTGCTGCCATTAGAACATCATCTCTTCTGAGTTCATGAATGTCATTAAGCAGAAGATGTGCTCCCAGGAAAGAAGGTCCTGCTTTATTCACAGCCTGGGCTGCTCTAAGCACAGGTCACTGGGTGGGTCTTGCTGAGGGATGGGGGCAGATGAGCCAAAGCACTGAGAGCCGCCAGCCCCAAGTCTTTGCAGTCACCAGGCCCGAGTGTCCATGCCAGGCAAGCAAGCAGATCTGTTTTCAGGTGTAAGCCAGAATGGAGGCCAATGAACAGGCGGCATTGATAAAACCCAGGGATCAAAAGCAAGGGCCTGTAGAAGCTGAGTTAATTGGTGCTTAAAGCACTTAAAGCAGAAATTCAGAAATGAAGATCTGATGCAAAGATGACTCAGCAGCAACACACTGGGTTTAGCTGGCATGCATAGGGAGCTCCCCTATTAAAGGGAGCTAAACATTTGTCAGTGCCAGAGGGCTTTCATAACAGAGGAGTCGCTTTAGCCCCAAAATGGTGTTGTCTAACAATGCTCTGTCTCCCAATAAGGGAGCACCAAAGCTGACTCAGAGAACTCTGAGTTGAGACTCTGCCCAGAGGAATAATATGAATCATCTAAACCACTCGCACAGCTCCCCCTGTCAATTTACTAAAAGCATCATATCTGCAGTTGGATCTGTGGCTTAAAAAATGTGGCCTAAGGCAGGATTTTTTTTGCTGCTGTGTCAATACATTAAAAGATCCAGAATGTGTTTAATAGTAGGCTGATGGGGAATAAAAAATATCACTAGAATTCTCAAAATATTGTTCTTGCTTTCTCTGGATAACATCTTACAGAAAGACAGGCTTCACGCAACATGATTTTAAAGTGATGAAATCTCTGCTTCTTCACTGCCTCTTTCTGTGACTCCTCCTTTGGTTCAAAGGAGTTGTGCCGAAAAAAATGTTATTTATGTTGTGGTAGAGCCAGGGTGCCACAAAAAGAACCTGTTCTTTATTGTGTGAAGTGCAGTAAATTCACAGGAATGAGTCCCTGCCCAAGGAACCCACAGCCTATAACTCTGAGCGTGGCACGGCACAAAGAACTATGGAAAGCACAAACGACCATACAGAAGGCAGATCATGATGGGCATACATAAACACAAATATTGGCCAGTGAGCCCCTAGAGGCTCATGAGGCTGGTTGAAGGCTTTAGAAATACTGACACATCACAAAATGCTAATTTTACTGTCACATCCGGGATAATTTTAAAAAAGCTTTGAAAAGCATTTTAAAAAATCCATAAAAGCATTACTGAGTTGTGCCTCAGTACTAAAGACATGAGGATGTTCTAGGGGGTTTGACCATTATAAATCCAGGTGGAATCAAGAAGCAAAGTATAATTTCAAAATATAGGTGGAAATATTTTCAGTGATGTTATGGGAATACCATTTAGCTAGTTACTGCCTTATGCTTCTCCATGCAATTTTGACTTAGGTGAGATTTGGATGGTTTTACTCATTCAAACTACTTCAGCCACCTAAAGTAACTGTCTGTAAAGTTTTGATAGGTCAATGCAACCCCACAGTTTGCTGTCGTGTATTTAACCTCATTCTTTCTTCAAAGTGGAATTTCAATCTATTTTGTAGAGTAAAAAATAATTTATTCTCAGGCCTTCATTCAAATGAAGATAATTCCATCTACTCAAGGGCATTTTCTATGTTAGTGCCTCTTTTCTAAGATTCCATGAAGCAGTCAACTAAATAAGCATCACAATTATGAAGGAAAGACCACGGAGGAAACAGAAGAAGAAAAGGCTGTGTGTATATAATTTCTAGAACATTTTGCACCTTAAAACTTCTGGAATTAAATATTATATCAAATTTAAAGACAAAAACCTGTATACATTTTACACTTCATCTTACTTAATGTGTTACTAAAAACAGGATTGAATTTTACCCTCAGAGCATCTTGTGAAGTAATTCTTGCTCTGTCACCATGTTTACCCTTAAAAAAAAAAAAAAAAATCTGGAAAACTGCTGTCCAGAGAGATGCAGATTTTTTTGGCAGAAGTTGTCCTCACCAAGCTTCTTTTGCTACCTTAACATAAAACAATTTCCTGATTGAAATAAACTATATGGTCAAAGAGAACTGTTTGCTATAATAATTGAATCTGGAATTTCTTCCATGAGAAATCTCTTGGTCAGAGATATTATTTTGCTCCATTAGCTACTCAGCTCTTATTTACTGTAGTTACTAAAGACAGTTCTTCAGATGATACCACACCAAAGAGAACAACACCAACACCAACAAAGGATTAAACACAGTTGGTGGTTTCCTCCAAATGACTGGCTGAATCAGAGCAAAACAGATTGCGGAGGTGTGTCTTCTGCTGAGACTCACACAGTCTTGGTTTGGCATGTTTATGGCTCTGCTGTCTAGTTGTATTTTGTTAAAGTTGATTAATATAACTAGATTTTATAGCTATATCATCTAATAAAACATTCCATAGCAATACTTTAAACTTTTTGTAAAATTGTCATTGCTGCATTATTCATTTTATTGACTAGTGCACACAGGGAATTAATCAATTTGAGCTGCAAAATAAAATTAGATGTAGTAGGGGTTTTAGCATAGCTAAAAGATTCGGCTGAGGAAAGATGTGAGGAGATGAGATGGAATAAAAATTAAAGCTATTCAAAGGCTATTTATTAAAAAAAATATTCTTTTCATGGAACTGTGAGAAAAATGATTGCCTACCAAACCAAACCAAACCAAACCAAACCAAACCAAACCAAACCAAACCAAACCAAACCAAACCATTATAATAGGTCAAGTACTCTAGCTCCTCTTTTTTAAAATTAATTTTGGGAAGCATTTTGCCAGCATTGATAAAATACCTTTTCTGAAATAACAGAAACTAATTTTAGAAGAAAGCATTTTTAATATGAATTCCTTCAGGAATTCCTGTTTTGAAGAAATTAACAAAGTTGTTCTCATCCTGAGCTGTAGCGAAATATACTTTGAAATGTTAAATTGCAAGGTCTAATCTATGATTTCTGCTATGCACCAGTCCAAACCCTACAGAAAATCATCTCTGCTCTAGAAAATTAACATAAATGGTCAAAATTGATAAAGAAGCATTAATAACATAATTTTAAAAATTATTATTTCTGTCACAGATACTGGATGAAAAAACCTGAGGCTGGTAGATGACAATTGCAGTTTAACTTACACTGTCTTGGGACGGAAGTGTCAAGAAAAGTCCCAGAGAAGACAAAACTGTTGAGTTTGGATGGCTGCAATTATGGCTACTGTGATTAATCTATCCTGCAGTTGCAAACATAACCTATGAAAGGACTCCAGGAATCTAACCCAAAATTTACTCCGTAATCCAAGCCTGGGAATAGGGCCTGTTAGGCACAGTCGGTGTGACCAATTTTCACTCTTTTCCTCAAAATGAGCTGCACGTTAGAAGAATCTGTCTCTCTCCAGGGATGGCAGAAGGAGCGTAGGATGACAAATATTGACAGGTTATCTTTGCTGCCCAATTGAATCTCACCAGGAACTGTCCAGCCCAAAGCCACATGTTGCACCATGAGAAACCAGAACTGATCTCCTGGGAGCATTTGATTTAGCTTGTCACATCTTCATTACCGGGGGGGGACCACCACAGTCCTCTGAGAAGCTCTGGCAATCAAAGTCTCAGTACTTCAGCAGGGACCTTTGAAGGATGTAGCAGTCCTAGGCATCCCCCATCCCCAATTAATCTACAGATGCTGTAGTCTTGGGATTAGTCTATCATACTTGTTAATGGGATGTTTGCCATTAAAAAAAATAAATGGGCAGAATGTACACAGCGATATTGGCAGAAAGAACTGCTGCCTTACTCATTATTTCCTCACACTTCTGGTGGAGTGAATAAATCAACTCTGAACATTGTTTAGGAAACTTGTAACACCGGTATACACTGCCTAAAATAACTTGCTTATTGATGACCTATAAATCCAACTTAAATCTCACATTAACCTTTTCTCTGAGTAGCTTTTTCATTAGTAGATGATTAAGTGATTGGAAGTGGCTGAAAATGAAGCTACTCAGCTTGCAAAAGGCCAGAACAATGTCCCTGTTGCTCCCACAAGTCCTGGTATTTTTCACAGTTGGAGGCACCAGCTGAAACTGGGCCATTCCCTCCACAAACTGATTCAAAAACTGAAACACAAACCATTGCACGTTAGTGGAGAGACACCTTGTTTGTTTGTTTTTTTAAAGGAAGCTTAAGTTCATACTTCCCATGCTGTGCTCAGCTCCCAGATTGGATCTTTTATTTTGCCCTACTGCACAAGTATTAATAGGGTGGAGTTCCCATTTCTATCAGTACCACATTACTATTTGTGATGTCACAGAAAGCTTACTTTTCACCTGCCCGAAACTCATCAGAATTGCACAGTATTTTCTGTGTTCTTGTGCAGCACCAGACCATAGAGGGAGTGATGCCATTTTGCCAGACCTACCATACTAGGTACATAAACTTCAAGGCATTTAATGAAAAAAAAGCTACATATTTCTTAACTGTTAGCCTTTAAGTATTGCCTCTATTTTTAAACCCCAGAAGCTCAGCTTTGAAGAAGCCTCTGAAAATACCACATTAGATTGAAACACCAAGAAACACAGAAAAAGAGCCACTTAAAACTGGCAAGAACCATCAGCAGGGCCACCTGGTCACACTGCAGTGGTAAGAAATTAGTTCCTGCATCTACTACTAGTTTCCACTACCTTGGCTGCCAGATTATTACATATACAGAGAAGCCTTCTGCTGAGACATATACACTTCAATTTCAGCCCTTGACCTCATGTTTTACCTTTTTGCTAGAGATTCAGACCTAGTTCTGTGTTCTACCCTTAGGTACTTGTGCACTGTAATTAAATCCTATCTCATCTGCTCCTTTTTCACGGCCCAACACGTTAAGGTCTTGGAGCCATTTCTTCAGAAGACATATTCTCCTGTCTCCTAAATTAGTCTTGTTCCCTGGACCCCTTCCAAGTTTTCCTTAGGGAATGCACCAAATTACAAACCTCTTGAAAGATTTAGAGGTCCAGCGGGGCTTCACGTGGTGCAGTAACTGGGGGAGATTGGCTTTAAAGGATATGGCTGGGCAGGTTAAAGTCAATGGAAGTTCAATGTGTGGAGAGATTAGAGGATCAAGGCTTGGTAGACTGAATGCAGTATGTGACCTAAAAATGTTAGTAGGGATTCAGACAACAGTGTCTGATCAAATCCTAAATCTAGGGCTGACTTTCATTCTTTGGTGTGCATTTAAATAGCTGTGTAAACAGCTGTGGTTGGGGGGAAGCCCAGGGAAGAATTGCAATTTGCTCCAAGTGGTGTGCAGCTGGAGAGAGACACCTGAGTGTGTGTAAGATGCTGCAGGGACAGAGCACAGTAAGAGTCCCAGCCCCAGAGTCTGGGGTGAGGCAGCAAGGTGGGAGCAGCTATGGAAGCTCCTGGATTCCTATCCTGTCTGGAATCAGGGTCAGGATGCTGCCTAAAGTCACCTGACCCTGTCCTCCAAAACTGCTGGCAGATGAGAGAGATGGACAGGAGCTGGAGGGCCAGCACCCCCATCTCCTTACCCCAAACCTCCTCCTCCCCACCCTCCACACTGGGGAGGTGCAGGGGGTCTGCTCCGCAGTCAGCTGCCATCTGTCCGTCCATCCATCCATCCATCCATCCATCCATCCATCCATCCATCCATCATCCCACCCGACTGGCCCCGAGTCGCAGGTCTGTGCCACCAGAGCTACCATAAAACACTTACAGAGGATGCCTAAATGCAACGAATCCATCACATAAATAATCCATAAGAGTAATTTGCCCTGAAAGTGAAAGAAATGCTCTGTTTAACTACGTCTGGTTGTTTGGTGGTTGCAGTGAGCGCCGTGACAGTCACAATGATGTACTGTGTTCTTCTGAACAGTCTCTGAATAATAGCTGCATGACAACTCCTAAATGGCATTTCTCATATACAACACCTGATAATGTCAGCTTCACTACACTAATACATTCATTGCTCTAATATCTGTGTCTTTCAGCCGGAGAATGCTGCCTGCCTAAAAAGCAAAGCAATTTTTGTGCTATTTATCAGAAGACTTTGTGCTTTGTTTTCCACAGAAAATGGGATTGTCCTTTCTATGTCATAAGAGAGTCCTTATCCCAACAGATAACACAAAAGATTAAATAAAAATAAGGGTGAGAAAATAGATCACAGTATTTGCCCATTTATGCCAAGTAAAAAAAAGTTGCTTCTAAAAAGCAATACTGAAAATCTTTTAGGGGGCAGGCCAGGAATTTCTGAAACATTATTCGAAGGCCCTTCCTGTAAGAAGTGGACTTCTAGCCCTAGACAGCACATTTCCAAAAACTGGGGAGCTCCGTGAATGTTACATATCAAAAGCAGGACTGTTCCTTAACATCATCCTACGCATATTCCACTAAGAATCCTTAAAAAGTATTTCTGCTAGGGATCTCTATCAAATATGTGACAAATCTAGTATTTTGTGTCTCAGCCGTACCCCCTTTATGAAAATCCCTGTCCACAGAGTCTTGTTTAGTCTTTAACTTTCAAATATGTACTCGAACTCCTAGAATCTCTCCTTCCTTCTACCTTTTATTTTACTTTCTGTGGTTTTAATGCTATCTCTTTCCTTTATATTATAGGTGGGTTGAAGAAATACAGTCTAATTCAATACCAGGAGAGTATTTATTTCTTGAACCCCTGCTGAAATGCTGTTCATTTACTTGCGGTCTCCCAGACTTGGCAACCAGCCAACAACATGATTTTTAAAAAGTTAAGGGGAAAAGTTCAGATAATGAAACAAAGTCCAATTAGAGGGACTAATGTTAAAGGGTCTTTGCAAAGGATTAAAATGTGCACAACACCAGAAGTGGCCTTATTTTAATGTTTTAGACAAAGTGGAATAGAACTGCTGAAACCTCCTGCACGGGTGTCAGCCTTCACCTTTCCAGCCTCCGTGGCTGTTTGTCTTGCAGCACAACCACGGATGACAGACTCTATAAATCTGTGGTGAGAAATGGACCTAGTCTGAAGGAGCTTGTAATTTAAACATGCACAACAAGAGGTTGGAAGAAAAACAGAGTCAAAAAGTCAGGCGGCAGGTGTGTGATAAAGTCAGCAGCCGCACGTGTCCAGATCCTGCTCCCGTTTGGTTTCAATCAAGTACTCCAAGTCTTAGATTTTTCTCACAACAGTACAAACAGAGAAGTGGCAAATTAAGGCAGCCAAAGTCATTATCACTATATTGAAAAGATCTAATATCCAACTGAAGATTTTTTTTCATTATTGAAATGAGTTTTAAACAGGCCAGGAATAGGCACTGCAAGGGTCCTAGCAAACCTTTGGCAAACCCGGTAGTACAGTTTAGGAAGACCAGACTTGGTTACAGCTGAAGCTGCTGCTGAATCTGCCTCACTGCTGCCTTCTTAACTTAGTCCTTTGCTGCTCTCTCCAGCTTAAAGGAAGGATTAAAAAGGAGAGCACAATGGTTGCATGCTGCATTGATGTAAAGCTTTCTCCTCTGATTTTCTAAAACTGCATTTTCATTTTTGTTTGTCAAAAGATTTAGTGTTGAATTAATCTGTTTTAACAGACAAGAAAATGTGTTCTAGCAAAAAGTTCCTCCCATGTATGTATGGTCTGTTCAAATAACCTTTTTCCCATCTTCTCTGCAACCAGAAGATTTGAATTCTAATGCAAAATGTTCATGCTAGAACCTGATCATATCCCAGAGCTACAATTCTGAGTGGCATCAGTCCATGGTATCTGACAGTATTTGCCAAAAACATGTCAGGACTCCCCTATAGTTCAAATCACCCCATAAATTCTACACTTGCACAACATCGGTGACCTCATACCCAAGGCATGCCTTAATGATCAAGCAAGTGGAAACGTTCAGTAAATACATTGAATGTTTGACATTGTTATCAGTGGGTGTTCCCTGGGTCTCTTGTGAAACAATCCCAAGATTAATGCAAGGCCAAGAAGTGTCAGCCAAGTGAAAACCTTAAATGTTAGTTAAGAAATTTAAATAGACAACAGCAGTTTTCCTGGGCTAAAATTCAGCAAAATAGTTCTTAGAGAAGTATTGGGAAAAAAAACAGGAATTTTTTCGAGTTATTTGTGTTGCTTTGACTGATTTTCTTTTAAGTCATTGCTTCTGACATTATGAAGCTGGAGGAAGTATGCCAGTCTTATGAGGAGTTCTGAGAAATGAAGCATTAAAAAGTCTCTACAAAAGATTTGATAAAGTCCATGATAAAAATTAGGCTTGGTACAGACAACTGTTTCAGCCTTTCAGCCTCTCTAAATCAGGTCTTAGAAATACCCCCAGTGAAAAGAAGGTTGATTCCCTAAACCAGAGCACAGTGTCCCCTCTACAGTGCACGATAAACTTGGCTCCTTCTCCTGATTCCCATGTCAGCAGAAGGCATTGACATGCTGTAGTAAAGTAACAGAGAGGGAAAGGAATAAAATCAAAAAGAAAAGCAGATTTTTCTTATTGCTTTTATTTCTCCGTACTTCACTTTCCAGGCTATGTCAAATTGAAGCACACGTGGTTGTTTTTGCACGCTGGGCATGCAGTGCCATCTAACCTCAGACCTATGGGGCAGCCTCTGAGGGGATGTGTGGGTGCTGGCAGGGGCTCCATCCACACGGCTTTGGTGCCCTGAGCAGCACACAAAAGAAACATTTAACAACTTTGTGTCGCAACCACCATGCTGAGCGTTGCCTTTCTTTGGTAGTCCTGCAAGGAATGAAAGCCTTACCCTGTAAATATTATACACTCCTGATCATGAGCCTGATTAGGCTGCTGAAGAGAATGGGACGAATCAAATGTTTTAAGTACATGTAGGAAGGATATACAGGGCAAGGGTTGAGTTTGGAAAGTTTGTGTTAATGTATCTTATATCAATAGAGAGACAAGTAGCTAAACTTATCAACAGCAAGAAATGCAAAACCGATTTCCTGACCTGCTGGCTGACACTCAGTTACAAGCATCACCTGGTTGCCTTTGCACTGAAATGATTTCCATCAAATAATTCACAATCACAAACTAAAGAACATAAATGGAACACTGCAAATGACAGATCTGCAATGGCCTGAGCTTCTGAAAGGAACTTGCTGCCAAGGTCGTACAGGTACCTGTATGACCCTACAAGTTGGCTATAATTGTGTTCAAGGCGGTGGTAAAAATGATGGATTACAACCACATTTGTGTGCTACATTACTAAGTAATGAGCTGCATTGTACTACATGTTTTGCCTCCAGGAACATCTACTTATGTCATTCTTTTTAGTAATCTTTTTGCAGCAGAACATCATAGTTTGATAACCAACATCTTTAGTTTCAGGAGTGCAGCATTGTGCCAGATCTTTAGTGTCAATTACTGTGTGTAAAATGAAATATTTACAACAAAATGGTCTATGGATTCTATGGACAAAAATTTTAAAATCCAGCATAAACATCCATTAGCAGAAATTTTTCACTTTTGCTCCCTACCTCTGAATTGAAACCCTGGACATGTCAATGAGCACATTCACAAGCTGAGAGGGAAAGCAGGGCAGTATCCTCCCAACATCATCCCTGTTCTCAGCTCTATCATGCCTTTTGCATGGTCTTGATGTCCTGGCTTCCAACAATATCCAAATGCTTAAAGAAGTAGAAAATAATTTTGAGGGATGCACCAAGCACCTAAATGAACTCAGAGTGTCCCATTTGGTTGTCTACTTCGGGAATGAGCTTGCAAACTTTGGTGTGAGGAAAAGCTTTTCCTTAGGAAAAGAGCTAAGCCTGCATGAAGAAGTGAGTGGGCTGACATTTGCTCCTGCCCTGGATCCCAGAGCACTGAAAAGGCCTTATGAGCAGCCTGATGCAGCACTCTGGCCTAAGTACTCTAAGCCTTTATTCCTCATCAAAGATGAGGCTTATTTTCATTTTTATCATAGTTTTTTTCAGCTTAGGGAGACTTCATGTGGACAACACCTTATTGGAGTAAGTGATACCAGCTGTTATGTGATAGAGAATGTCTCAGTAATGATTTTTAATGTGGGTAAAAGACTGTATTACAATAAACAGAAAATTTGTTTATCCTATTACCGCTAATGCCAAGGATAAAATCCTCTGTGATTCCTCTGTGCACACAAACCAGATGCTGACAGCCCCAGCTGCAGACCCCATTTTACCAGTTTATCCAAGTCATCCTCAGTGAATAATTGCATCTTGTCTTGTTTCTAATCTGATTCCATCCATTATCCAAGATGGATAATTTCCAGGGATACAGTATAGCGGCAGAAATGTCTGCAAAGAATAAAAATTGTGCAAATCTACTTCTTGACGTATGCAGTCCACAACTCTTCTGCCAGCTCTTCTTCCATCTGAGCAGGTCTGTGTGTGCAGGAAGAGGAAATTGAGAGGCATGAGCCACAGTCTGAATATCCAGTGTTTATGCATCCCACATGGTAAAAATGAGTGTATAGCCTGATGCTGGTGATGGCATGCTAAGACCACTGCCTATAACATGAACTTACATATTTACCCACACTCTGTGCCTGTTCATTCCTCATGTTAGATGGGAAGCTTATTCGCTCAGCTGCCACTTTTTTGTTGTGTGCCTGTATGGCAGCGAGAACAGGGGAGTCGTGGCTCAGAAAGAACGGCCTATGCCAAAAGGTAACCTAAATTAAAATGCCTCCATGTTAAAAAGACATGCATTGGGTCATTGTCTACATGAGGTAAAGCAGCCTAGCATGATAAGACTGTGCAGTTCTGGTGGGGCAGAAGTCACCTCTCTCCAGCACTCTTCTTTCCCCATTTTTGTCCTTACAAAGCCATCTGGGCACCTACAGATGCCCTAGCACCTTCTCAATAAATGCCCTCTGTCACAGGGCCTCAAAATTCAACTCAGTGTTTTAACTGGGAAGCGTCTTCAATTGGAAGAGAACCTGAAGGAGCCAAAAGTGAGCTAACTCCTTGTCTCCAGGAAAAGCAGAGCAAAGCAAAAAAAGTGAGGACTTCTCTTTTCTGAAGGTGTAAATCAGACTTTTAAGCTCACAGCCCCAAGGGAAATGCATGTGCTATCCATAAAATCAGATTGGTTATGAAATTGGATATTTGTTTAATTCAACGGCATTCATGTGCCTGGATCATCATGAATCTTAATACGTAAATCATCCAACTACGTGGATTTCAGCATGAGCAGATTTCACACTGATTTCCATGCAGAAGTCATTGCAGAATTCCTGATTTAGTCATTGGGACTGTTTTAAGGGGTACTTACAGGAGCAAAAATGTGTCACCTGTTCTCAGTCATCTATCAGTGACCTCAAACCCTATAAGCTGAGGGTGGGGTTAGGGACCCCTTCAGGTGCAAGCCTGCGTGCCAGTACAGACCCTGCTGCCCAATCCCCAACTGGGGCAGGCATAGCCCTAAACCATGCCCATGCAGTGCTGGACCCTCAAGCCCACGTTGTGATTTGGATCCCTCGGGAGTCTCCTTTGGGCATTGGGGTCCTCTGTGCCAATTTCTGAATGAGAGAAGGGCTCCAACAGCCAGTGGCATCTAGGGCGTTGAGCAGATGCACGTCTCCGTGCTGCAAGGAGTATCACATGGACAGAGGGAAATGTAAGATGTCACCAACTCTGCTAACAGGTGGACTGAGCTGCATTTTTAACACAGAATTTATCATTATCATGACAGTTGATGTATTTTAAGGTTGGATGCTGCTGAGCTCATTCATCTCACAGAAGGCAGCAGTATGATGGAGCATAAAAACACACCACTGACACAAAAGCAGACTGAAGTTAATTTAAAAACAAAGCTTAAACATCTGCTCCAAGAACCAGCTCTCGAGTGCATAGATGGGAGCACTAAAGTTTGAAACATTACAGAGTGTTTAACCAGTACTACACCAGCTGTTAGACGTTTTTGGCAATGGTGTAGATATTATCTGGCAAGTTCTCGTGAGCAGCTGACAAGAATGAAGAGTGACATATAAGAAACAGAAAATGCCAGCCATATGGCATGAATGTTATGCTAATGTTTCAGGTGTCAAGCAGTAGTCACTTGTGTTTAATTTGAGTGAGCAAAATTTATATGGATTTTAATGATTACATGATGTTATACACAATTACATTTACATCCCCATATTGTTACAACTGTAATTTTGCCATTTAACAGTAATATACACTGAACTAAATTTCTCCACTTAGGAGTGATGTTGTTATCTTTATGGCTTCAATAACCCATCTCCACCTCACAGGTATAATGTTTATTCCTGCAGTGCCACTGCAGTCGGTGAGTCAGCTGTGATCCAACCTGCAAGGCACCGCTGGCTGCCGCTGTAGCCTGAAGTTGTTTAGTAAATAACCCTATGAGAAGTGCAGCTGCCAGGCTTTTTATGGGGGTGTGTCTCCACAAAAATAAATAATTCTGATTTGACCCCCAAACCTCTTCATGCTGCTGGTGTATTTACCAGGCATTTTCAGGAGGGAGTTCTCATGGCAGACTGGGCGTCTGAGCTTCAGACACTGAAGGGGAGCCCCACTGGCAGCTCAGTTCCACCACATTTCCTGAAGGAAGATGATGACAAGCTGCTTTACAGACCACATGCCATATCAGAACCAGATTTTGTCACTGAGAAGTGGAAGTAGCAAAGCCTGGTGCCATAAAATTGTCCTACTTGCACTGCATCTCACCCTTAAAGAACCTTAGGTCTCTGACAACAAAGGGAAAGGAAAACCAGCCTGAACTGCTGGATTGTCAATAGCTGTCTCACACAGACAAGGCATAAAAATGGCTGTCTGGTGAAAGTGCATTTGTTTTATGATTTATTTTGGGCTGGGGCAGCTTCTTGGTTGGTGCATAGAGCAGCACGTGACACGTGTGAAATCTGCACTTAGGCACAGGGTGATGGTTGGACTGACTGTGAGGAAGGCCAGCACCACTTCTGTGTCTATTTTATAGAAGGAATAAAAATTACAAAAATTAAATTAAAAAGAAAGAGAAAAAAAAAGAAAAAAAGAATGGGGATGAATTAAACAGCAGCAAAGGTCCTACTAGGGATGAGATCACAGATTTCCTACTGTGACGTTATTTGCATCCATGCAAAAGATTTAAGTGGTAAAAAAATCTCCTCATAAACATATTTGTGCGGGAAGTTTCCACTCCTTGTGGCACTGTATGGTGACTATATCATGCAGGTATAATCAACATAGGCTGAACTGTGTTATGAAGAAAGGAATTAGACACAGAACAAACTGTGAAGCACATCTGGGAAAGTCACAGGTGGGCTAGGAAGGCTGGGCTCTCCCTGGTTTTGAGAGGAAAAGAGGAATTCCTACGTCTTGCAAACACTCCTTGGTGTATTTGTGATGCAGGTCTTTGCTGTGCGCTCAAGCTGCTCTGAAGATTAATTGAGTAGGTAGAAAATGTCTTCCTGGTGCCACCTACCACAGTTACAGGCTTATTGTTAAGTGGATGGAGGATATATTGGCCAGAGTGACCACTTTCTGTCATGAAAGCTCCAAAAATTGGCTCAGATGTTGCAAGACAGACTATCTGCCTGGAGCTGCAAGTTCTGCCATTCTCTGTTGAGCTCCTCATTACAAAAGCTCGATGAAGGACAGGTTGCCCTCCACGTAATTTTGGCAGTGGCCTTGCCAGTGTGATAATGTTTCCATTGCCCTTAGATGCAAGCCACACTTTCCAGGCTCTTTGGGAGCAGCATCTTCTGCTGTTTCTAGCAGGCTTTGGAGTCTAGCCAGCATCAGTCTCCTGTAAGCCCTCACTGTAAGCCCACTAGAACCCCTCAATTTGCTAGCTGCTTGTCACACTAATGCCATCTCAGCATGTCTGCCTACTCTTGACTGCTGCACTGGTGCTCCTATGAGCAGTGCGAGGCAGAGCAGCTCCCAGTGTTTTTGTTTCCTTGATTTCCTAAAGGGCATAACCAAGTTTTTCATAAGCACACTCTGGCTTTTTCCGCTTTGAAAATCTTCAGACCAAGCCTGCATCTCATTTTTCTTTTCTGTATGGTTTTGCACTTACAGGAGTGTTAGGTCTACAACATTTTCAAAGCATTGTTCAATGTATTATTCATATAAACCCAGGGCTGATGCTAGTCCACACACCCATCTTTGAGGTTCAGCTCTGTGAGCTGCATTTTTATATGTAGAGAACAGCTCTGGTCATAATGCCAAGTGCAATAACAATTACAAAAGGAGGAAAAATGTTACCCTCCAATTATCCCCTAAGTACTGCAGAGGCAAAGCAAAGGCAGTGTTTGGGTAGAGCCAAAAGTGAGATCTAAGCCTCATAAGTGGAGATAGAATGCAGCTGTCCCACAGTATGGCTCTGAGCTTTTTAGTACACTGTCAGTCTTGTACCAAAGTTATCTTAGACCTACATGTATAAGATTACAATCATTTTAAGCTACCTGTTTATTTTGCTCTGAAGAGACATGAAGCCATTTGGTCTCACTTTGGAGGTGATAACCAACAACTCTGCTGGTAGCGACAACTATCAGCTCAGTGGTGAAAAAAACACTCTCTCCTCCCAGGGTAACAAGTGACAGGATGTGAGGAAATGACCTCAAGTTGCACCAGGGGAGATTTAGATTGGATATGAGGGAAAAAATCTTCACTGACAGGATGGTCAAGAGCTGGAACAGGGTGCTCGGGGAAGTGGTGGAATCACCATCCCTGTAAGGCTCCAAAAAAATGTGGATGTGGCACTTGGGGATGTGGTTTAGTGGTGAACACAGTGGTGCTGGATTAACAGTTGGACCTGATGATCTTAGAGGTCTTTTCCAACCTTAATTCTATGATTCTATGGAAGTAATGGAAGTTTAATAATTCTGGGAGTGCTACAGCAGCAGCAGTGATGGAGCAGCTGTATGGGAGCAATGCAGCTGTGGCACCCACTGGGGTGAGAGAGATGTGTCTCCTGGGCAGAGATGTGGTGAGGCAGGAAGGTGCCAGCCCCCGGAGAGGAGGACATGGGGAGGAGTAGCAGATGGCAGAGCCTGGTGTGGACATGGGCAGGGAGGAGCCAGGGGACAGGAACGCTGCTGCTCCCTGCCCTGGTGCTTGTCCTCAGGTTACAGTGGGTATTGCATTTCACATCTCCTTGTTTCTGTTCATCCTCCCACCTTTTGTTTGTGATCTTTTCAGAGCAGGACTGTCTCCTAATACAAGTTTATACAGTGACTTGCACTGTGAGACCCTGATCTTGCTTGAGGCCTCTAGTCATGACTGTAATACAAATGATAAATCATCATCATAAAACAGGACTGCACAAATTCATAACTCCCGTCATAACTCAGGGATGAAGTGTCAGTAGCTCACAGACATGTGACAAGATCAGGGAGACCACGACGGGCCAGAAGAAGTGAATCCTCACAGAAAAGAGGAGATGCTGAATGGCTTTGAAATATTTCTAATATGTGTCAGTGTTACATCTGCGTCAGTTCACAGCTGATTTCCTTTATTGATGTCACCTCCTGACAGCGATGTGGCCGGGAAAAGGATTGAGCCACACATCACAGGCAGTCACCAAGGTGCAGCAGCACAAAAACGTGCACACACAGTCGGTGGGTGCTTCCCATCCTCAGGCTGCTCTGAGGGCACCAAGCTGGCAACCAGGCTTCAGCAAAAACATTTCTCTGTCCTTTTACTGATGCCTAGAGACACTTGTGTCTCCCTTCTTTTTCCCCTCTGTCTTATGGAGAAAAGCTGTGTGGGTATCTCATGCAGGGGATTTTGAAGCTCTGGAAACTCTCCCTCTCACCTGTGAGTAAGCTCAGACATCCACAAGGATCATTGGCCAGGGAACTGCTTTCCCAGCTGGCATTCCCAGGCAGACTCTGGGTCTGTACAAGTCAACAACATGCTTTGCAAAAGCTGTCATCACACTCTAACATTACACATTTTTTCAGTGTCCCCTAACCTGTAGAGGCAAGGAGTTTGGGAGACCCAGAGCGTAACAGGAAAGATTTGCTGCAGGAATGTGAGGAGCTGATGGTGAAAACCCCAGCAGTTCTGTCCATTCAAAGCAAATCAAACAAGCATAGAAATATCTTTAAACCATTCTATCTGGCAAGAAGCCATGCTGTCTTTTCAGCCAAAGCGTGATGCTTGGAGAAAATGTAGCTTTGGTGAGCTGAATAACAGGTGAAAAAGAAGCATGAGGGGAAAGTCAAGCTGTATTTATGGAAAAAATATTTTGTCCTTGATGAATCGAAGGATTTATGCTATTCCTTCCTGTAGCTTCACAACTTCCAGGCAACAATTCCCAGTCTTCCTCCTTTTTCCTGAGATTAGAACTTTTAAAACCTTTTTAAGTATTTCGAAATAAATGTAGTCTTTAAAGCCTTCCCTGCTGTAGGCTGCTGAAGGCTACACTGTCTGTCACATTGGTTTAATGGCTTACACAACCAGGAAAAAACCATCTTGTTCCCAGTTATGACTGCATTGTAAGGAGCTTCTCTAGTGACTCCTGTTTGCCAGATGACATCATCTGTAGATGGATAATTACAATACAATGGATTTTTTTTTCAGAATTCATCATTGTTAAATTTTACATTTGGTATTGAGTACTCTAAATGAAAGCAGGTTCATTATTCAATGGTATTGCCAAAATCACACATGCTATTGCAAGAAAGAAATCAATCCCAGATTCAGGTCCTGGTGTATTGGCAACACCAGAATAACTGCTCTCACTCCATCTTTGGGGAGTAAATTGTCATAATTAGGATGAGAATTGGGCCAAATAGCTTTGGCACAGATGACACAGTAAATCAGATGAACACAGAGAATTGAAACAATGGAGCAGGAAGGAGAAAAGCAGGAAAGGCTGAGAAGTGACATCAAATAAAGAGATGAGAAACAGATGTGCTTGAACCTGAGCAAGGATATGCTTTGGGATAAATGAAACAGACAACAGCACATGAGGCAGTTTTCCCTAGAGAGCTACACAGAAGTAAAGTGCTTTAAAGAAGACTTCGAATTCAGAGAGTATGCCATGGTCAGTATGATAACACATGCATTTGGCACTGAGAAAGACCAGCACAGAAAGTGATCCAGAGGAAGAAAAGGAGAAAAAGTGTTCAAGAAATTGGAAGTCCAGACAGAAAACATAAGCTTTGAGAATGTACAGGAACGAGACTTGGGAAAGCTGGACACTACCTGAAGGCAGAAAGCACATCAGTCTTCCTAAAAAGCAATGACAACAATTTGGATTGCTCTTCAGTATGATGTAGATGGGCTACTGACACGCTTAGCGTTAGATGCAGTGCCACTAAAACATTCCTTCGACATTCTTGTCCTTCCTTTTATTGCTGTGACAGTGCAACAGCCCATGAAGCACCACCACATAGATGCTCTCTCTAGGCTGACAATGCTTTTATCTTGCTCTTTGAAGGTCAGATCCTGGTAATGTTAGGCCACCACTCCATCCTCATTGCAATATTCAGGCACCCTCTGAGCCGCCTCATTTAAATCCATACAAAACACAGCTCTTTGCATCCTGGTTTCAGGAGATCAAATTGCCATCCTCTCTTATCCTCCTCATGGACACAAACTTGTGGTCCTCCCTGCTTGGAGCTCATCTTTTCTATCAAAACTTACAGCTATGAGACTGACTATTCCTCACTTTTCCCAGCAACAGATTCAACTTCCAGACTAACACCTGCTTCTCTTGCTTTTCTTTCCATCATATTTGAAGTTAACACAGTAAACTATAAACAAAGTTTTTATTATAGTTAAAATATTTATATATAGTTAAATTTTAACTTTTAACATAGCTAACATAATAACAGTCTTCAAAATAACACCTTCAAAATCTCTTCTTGAAACCTACTTCTGTAGTACCGTGCAACTCACGCTCATCTGACTGTGGTTAAGTGAATGTGCACTTTCGTTCCTCTTTCTTGTTTCTACTTTTTATTTCTACTTCTACCTTTTGGGTTTTTTTGTCATTGTTGTTGTTGTCATCTTATCTCCCCAACCTTGAAGAGAGTTTGGAGCAAAGTGGGGCTGTGAAGCCATCTGTCCGTCTGTTCCGTCACTGTACTGCGGAGCGCTCCTACCACAGAGAGCCTTCACTGTGGGCAGGGCTAGGAACGATTTGCTCTCATTACCGTCATATCCAGGAAGGCTAGGAGACATCTGTTGAATCTGTGTAATAGCCCTGACTTCCATTTGCCCTTTGTCTTTCCAGCTGTAGAGACCCACCCTGATGTCTCATTAACAAACTAAAAGTAATGACACTGTTTTGTTTTCCCACCTCCAGGCAGCTGTAGAACCTTCACTGACCAACTGTAAGCCAAGTCTCTGGTCCCTGGAGTCCTAATGCTTGAGAAACCCACTAAGCAGTCTTGGTTTGCAGTCTGTTTCCCTTGTGTTCCGTGCCTTCCAGCTAGCTTCATCTGGGATCAGCAGTGGAGGGGGATGATATGGTGTGGGGGAGATGATACAGACTAAACTCACGGCAAAGGAATGCAAAGGAGAGAATGTCAGTGGCAGAGGAACAAACTAGATACTAGGTAATTTAATTTCTCAGCTGTATAAATTGATGTCTTGAAGACTAGCACGAGTTGCCCTCCCTGTTCTGGATCCCAGAGTTTCTCTTTCTTTACTGCAATCGCCTACAAGGCTTGGGCTCCCCAGAAGGCTTTTCTTGGCTACCTTGGCTTTACAAGTTGTTGGCAGTGACAGCCCTGGAGCTGTTGGATGAATAACGTAGCTAGCAAAGGCTGGCCTCCCTAACTTGGCCGCAGACACCTCACGTGCAGAAAAGACGAGATGTGGGATTTACTAGCGGGTGCAGATCTACCAGGAGAACCAGGTACATGGTTGCTAACATTTTTGCATGCTGTCTAAGCCCTGACAACTTCTGGAGACTTTCTCGTAATTATTCTGCCCCCATAGTGTCTCTTCGGGAAAAGACATGGAGGTGGACAGAGCACAGAGAATAATATTCCCCAGGTCACAGAAAGATTTCTTGAGGCTGAATCCAGCAGAAAACCTTATGGAAAAAGGAGGAGAGGGACTAGGTGTTAATCACTCCCACTTACACCAGGGCTGCATCCTCACTGGCAGGTGTGGCCTTATTTCCGCAATTTTCTTGGCGGTTTGGAGGTTTATCATCATATGGGATCACTGCCCAGGTCATGGGTGGGTGCTGCAGCTCTGGAAGCACAGCACGAGGAGTTCCTCATCCCTGCTCCTGCTGCGGTTGGGGCAGAGTCCCCCTCAGCTGTCACACACGCAAGGACATGACCTTAAAATAACAACTTTCCAAACATTTTTGAGGAACACAGATTGCTGACAGAGAATTTGAGGCAATCTAAATCTTAGGTGAGGACAAAAATTCTGTGAAGCTAGCTTTGAAAAAGATTTAGTTTGACTGGGGATTGATTAAAAGAAGAGAAGTTTCAGTGACCAATTTCTACAGGGTCTGAAATATGACAGGTTATTAAACACACAACCCAACAGCTGCAGAATCTGACAGAGACATTGTTCTCCCTAAGCATGCGGTAATAGAGTATTTCAGATGATTAAATAGCTAATAAAGTCAGAGTCTTTGCTAAGTAGATGGATACCAGCAATATTGCAAAGGTAATTACAGATTTCTATCAAAAATTTCTTGACTCAAAATATTTATTCTCGGACTGAAGCTAGTACTCAGGTCTCAGTTAAAGAAAAAATATTTTAGCCACTATTTAAAAGGTTTCCAATTTGCTCTACTGTAGTGGCTTTCAATTACAACCAATTTCAAGGTGTAAGTTTTGAGATTGAGTATTCCTTTTTTCAAGGTAAATCCTCACCAGTTGTCACATAAAGCTAGTTTTTCCATTACTCATGTTCTTATGCTTTTTGGCAGCACAGGGATGCTTATTTCCTCTGCTTCTTCTCAGGCATTAGCCAGTTGAGATATCTGTACCTCTGTGAAGTTACAAAGTGATAAGAAAGGGTCAGAGGAGCAGAAAACAGTGTTAGGGATGCTTGCAAAAAAACCACAGGAGGGTCCCTCATGCACAATATTATTCATTTGCCTCTTTGTTGCTATTTCAGTCTGTCTTTTTATTTTAACGATCTTTTAGCTCCTTTACTTATTCTCTGTGAGGGCCACTAGAAAACCAGGGTATGTTTTAAAATCTTGCATACTCAGCTACGCCAGCTAATTCACAGGCTGCAGAAAAAGAAAATTCTTTACGTCTGTAACTTATCCCATTATCACGGAGGAGCATGCAGCAGAGCTTGTGCTCACACTCAAGCTAGTTTATCTCTACGTCTGATTATTTTTGCCTGGTTTATAAAAATGTAATGGATACTCGTTTCCATTTAGCTGAGCCAACCCACATCATACAGCACTGCCCATGTCTGCTTCACTTTGCATTTCTTAGTGTCACCTCCTGCGCAGGCTTTACTAACCCCATACCCTGCCTCAACACACTCCTTTTTCCTCTTTGAAACTCTGTCTTGAGGACTCATTGCTGTTGCAAAAACTGTGAGAAATGAGAGTGCAATGGCTCAAGTGTAGAACAACAGAAGATATTTTAAGTATACACAAAGAAAAGATGCAGTTGCATTCTTCTCCTACCATTTGGGCAGCGCTGCATTCCTCAGAAAAAGCATTTTTAGAAGCAGAGAGTTTCTGGGCACATGTGTGTGGAAGAGCACTGGAGACCAGTAGGCTCCCACTGCAAATGTGGCTGCCTGTCCCACCTGTGGCTCCAGCATCACCATCCCTGGGGTAAAGGACAGCCCCTGCTCACCTATAAAATGCAGCAAGGACATGACAGTGACTACAGCAGCGTGGGCAGCTTAACCTGCTTGGATGTTGCTGAGGAATGCCCTCGCAGATTTCCCGTTCACACAATGTAAAACACACATAAAGGTGCTGGATCTGAGTCCCAAACCTCTAGGAAGACCTGCTAGGATCAAAGAGGGTTGCTGGTGGGCTCTATCATGCTGATGAGTTGCAAAAATATCAAAACCAGAAGCAGGACCCTCTTTATCTATCCCTTATTCACAGGAAGAAGAGTCTCACAAGCTAGCTGTAAATAAAGGATGCCAGCAGCACGCATGGTCAGAGGGGGTGGTTGCACCACGGATGCAAGCACAGAGTGTGTTACAAATCACTGAAAGATGGAGAGTTTGCTGCAGACTTGTTCAAGTGCTTGTGTGTGCAGGGTCCAACAGGTTTTGGAGGCTACTACAACGCATATTAAACTACATATTCCTCTGCATGTAAATATCGTTGCCAGTTAAATTGAGAATTAGGTGCAAGACAGAAATTTGTATCAAAACCCCAATTTATATGACACAGTTCAAGGAGACGTTTTTTTTTTAAATTACCAGCTATGGAAAGAGATGCTAGCTGCTAAATATTTGCTTAAATTTTCAAGGCAATTTCCCTTCATGCTGCGCTTGTATCTAGGGTTTTGTTTCCATTTCTAGTGAAATTTGAGTCTAATAAAGAGTATTCTAACCTCCATTTATTGCAGTGGCCATCAGCTAGCTACATCTTTTATTTCTGTTGTCAGTGGCAATAAGAAATTGGTGACAAAAATTACTTTTGTGGCTGTAACTGCAGTGTTATTTATAAACAGCTAGATGCAGAAGAAATGCAATTTAAATTTCATTGTGAGCAATATTCAGTTCTAGAGCTCTCTAATGCACAATTCATAGCTGCTTAAATTGTAGTCATTACTCTCATACTGCAATACTTTTTGCCATGACAAAGGGAAATTACTTTTCTGTCAATTACTTCTGCAAGATTAGTAAATTTACACTTGCAAAGGGTATGGAGCAACATCTCAGTTCCATGGAGATGTTTTTCAGAAGCATTTGGCAATTCAAGTTTTCGGGAAAAGGTCTTTAAGTCACCTTAAAAATGTAAAAAAGGGGCAGTGCACACATCCCAAGGTGTTCCTATGGCAGCAAAGAGCAGCAATGAAGAGTAGATCTATCACTGACAAACTGCAAGCCTCAGTGCTGCAGAAAACCGTACTGAGGACCTGCAAGAGGAATGCTCCTCTCTGTTTCAGTACTGAGCAGCCACTGAAATCACTGGCAGCATTTGAAATCACTGCCCCTGACTACACATGAGCTGTGCATGCAATTATCTATATAAAACATCCTTCTCTTTGGCAGCTCCTTCTGCTGCTATCTGCATGTTTGCTTAATCCATGTTGGAGCGGAGATAGCAAGAGCCAAAAACACAAGGAGGAATGTTATTTTTACTTACTTGCTTGGAAATTCTTGGTGAGCTTTAGCATGGCTGGCTTGGATACCCAGCTGCGGCATTACAGCTCCTGACCCTAGCAGCATAATTTCAGGTGCTGAAGTTTAATGCCTGAATTCCTTGGAGGGGTGATGGAGTAACTGTGTGCAGCGTTACCAGAGAGAGAACACAGTGCTCTTCCACCACGCTTGAAAAACTCCTTCAGGAATGTTCCCCCTTTTTTTTCCTTCATGTGTCTCCACATTGAGGTGAGGCACTTAGAGATATGGTTTAGTGCTGGGTTTGACTTTGCTGGGTTAATGGCTGGACTCAATGACCTTAGAGACCTTTTCCAAACTTTTCCATTAATTCTGTGATTCCATGAATGAGTGCTGGAGCATCACCTGGGATCCCTCTCGCTGAGATCAGGGGTACTGCGGGCAGGAGACGCAGCAGCGCCTTCTGCAGCCTGTGAGATGCTCTCGGGAGTGAGGGCGCTGGCTGTGGACCTGGCACGACATGGTACTGGCGCTCCCCAGCCTGCAGGGATTCACACCCACTCAGAGAGAGCAAGCAGAACCCAACAGAGACAGCAAATCTTCTCTTCCCTCCATGAAAATAGTGGAAAGGCCTTTGGAAAATGAGGCATTCAGGACAGGCCTCAGATTTAGCATGAAGATTGGGTGGGGTTTTATACCCTACCTTTGCCCTGCAGCCCTGCAGCCAGGCAGGGTTGCTTAAATCACCTCAAACTCTAGGTCACAGGTATTTTTTTGTAAGTGGAGCAGAAGAAGTGGAGTGCAGACACACTGTGTAGGTGTGCTGTCATGCACTGCGTGCAGCTGGCATGGCACAGCTTCACCTCTAGGTATTATTGCAATTAAAATTATGAAAGAGCAACAGCACAGGCATCCTCGACAATGATACTTGTGTTTAGGCATGTCAGACTATGCTGATACCGATATCCCGATCCTATATTGGCATCACAGCTCTCATGGGGTTTTGCAATGTTTTAAATCCTAACCCCTACCAAATTCCAACAAACACAGTCACAGTCCTCCCTCCTGATACTGCTCTCTTGATACAGCAAAGGGCAGAGCATCCTTATCTCTCCTCCCCAGCCTGAGCTGCCTGCAGGTGCTGTTGCTGTGCTTTGGTGCAGAACATTCCAAAGGCAGAAATTATACATGAGGGAGTTCTCAGAAGAGTTCACAGAATGTTTCAGGGCACCTTAATCATATGTTATTTCTGTTCCCATTAGGTTTAGAGGATTTGCAGCACTGCTCATCCCAAAACTAGACTCTGCTCCAGCCACCTGTAAAAACTTTAGAAAGTGTTTAAAAATCATGAATGTTTATGTTGCCTTCAATTATTTTCCATTTCAGTTGCCTGGATTTTGTTTTGAGACACATTTTCTTGGTTTACATCAAGGCTACAATCCTACCTTGCACAAAAGATAAATCCACATTTGTTTCCAATAATTAGAATTAGGTGGGCCTAAATTCTGCAGGTTAGTAAAGATAGGTATGAAGACATGAACACAAGTGTAAGGATATAAAAGCATAAAGATATGCAACAGGGTATAAAGATACAGATTGGAATTTTTAAAGTTTCAGCTTGAGACAATGACAGACAAGATCCAAAATTATTTTCTTTTTTTTCTTTGGCTAAAATATTAGAGTCAGTCCCACTTGTTTTCTCACAACCAGTCTTCAAATGCCCCCTGTTTAAAATATACTTAATTCACTCATTTGTGTCACTACAATAATGTGCCAGGGAAAGAGCTCTTAGCCCTTTATTCATAGAGGGACAGACAGAAACCACATCAGTTGCTGGTTCTATATGATACAAAAACTGTTGAAAAAGGTAGGGTTTTTATGATGTCTAGATATGCCACTCACACTGCTGTAATTTCAGGACATAAAGCAGTGGCACTAAAGCATCTGGGGTTCAAATGTTGAAAAAGCCAGTTGTGGCTGTAAAGGTTTTGGGATCAACTGTGTTTGGGATCCCTCTAATTTTTCTGGATAGAGCCAGAGAGCTTGTGGTCTGGGTTGCTCAGTGGTGCACCTCCCTCCAGCCCTGCACACTCCTCTTACACGTGTGATCCCAAATGATGCCCATACCTTTGACATATGGATACAGTTGGATTTTTTTTTTTCTGAGAACCCACAACCAGCAATTTAATTAAGGTGATTTAATTTGTCTTCAAAACAATGTGTTATGCATTAATTAAAGTAACTTAATTTGTCTCCAAAACAGAATATTATTCATTTACCCTAAGGCATGAGACACATAGCACAAAGGGCAAAAAACATCAGAGGTTCATGACTCTTACTCATACCCTCATCTTTCCCCTTGACAGCTTTTGTGCTTTCTCATTTTCAGCTTCAAGGAGCATTTGTGTTGTATTAGCACCAGTCTGTTTTTACAGTGCTTTCCTTTGCCCTGTACCTCCCTTCCTTTCACACACTGCTTCTGGACAGCTTCTCTCAGGTGACTCAAAGGCCCCAGCTTTGCAAAGGTTTTGTGAGAGTACAGTGTGATACTTCTCAGTCCTGAAAAAACAGAGATATTAGTAGTGTTGCGACCAAAGTGTTATCTTTCAGCTCCACAGACCTCCTTGACTTTGTGGACTGTTTTGTATGTGCTCAGCTTCTCTTCACCTGCTTGATCACTTTCATAACCCCTGTTGACTAACTGCACAACAAATATCCTCATCTCACCAATGCACAAGTGAAAGCAGAATATTCATTTTAAAAATAAAAATATCAGGCACATTTTTCTAGTTTCCTAGTTGAACTACCTGTTCCAAAATAACTGCAACAGAATACTACAAAATACTAAATACTTATAAAAGGTAAGATTTTATAAAATTTTTAAGTTTTGATAAACTTTTTAAATTTTTAATAAAAGTTTTGTAATTGGGCTGCATACATTGTATGAGTATTTGGTAAGGTAAACCTAGTGCCCATACTGACAGAATTCAGTAAGTTATTTTTGATTAATAGAGTGCTGTTGTTGAGAATATGCCCACATAGCACAAAAATATCTGATATGTAATGATAAAAAGTACTTCAAAAGAAACTATTTTAGCTACAGTTCAGCTGAGTCTTAGCTTCACCTAATCCCCACTTCAGTGGTAGATATGAACTCACTTCATTCTAGGAACTTGGGAAACACCAAAGAAGAACAGTCCTGTTGGCTTCACTGGTGTGTTTATGCCTTGGTGATACTGAATGTTTAGAGATGTGTGTGTTCCTGGACATCCTCACAGCAGGTAGCATTGGTAATGAACTCCTTAAAATCTGAACATACCGTGTTTTTGTTTGCCCTTTGGAGTAACTAGGAAACCAGCCTCACCCCAGAGCCTATGCGGAGTCGTGCCCCTTCAGATCCTTCTGTAGCTGTGGCATTTCCAACCAGCTGAGATGAATTGCTATTGGTAAAAATATCACAGAATTCAATTCTTCAGCTTCAGCGAGAGAGGTATAAACTGGATATTTCTGACCAGCAATATCAGTCAGAGCTGGCTCTCCCATTTGAAACAAGGCCAACTAATGCCTTTGGGATGAATTTCAGGAGATAGGACAGAGCCTGCAGACAGCCACACAAAACCTTCCCTCTCTATAGTGCAGCAGCTCTGGACTGTCCTAGCATGCAGAACAGGGAAATCAAAACGGTCGCAAGGAAGCCCCACCTATAATACAAAATAATCCCATTAGTCTCTCCACGACAAAGACCTGGGAGTTATTTTGCTGGGTAGGTGGCCATGGGAACAGTGAAGTTATCATCACACAACAGAGACGGAAACCAGAACTTTCTCCAGGAATGGGAAGCAGCTTCCAGGAGTATCACAAAGAGCAGCACTTTCACAGCAAGAAGACAAGCTTCCTAAAACAACATCACCACTACAGAACACCCCAAACATAAAAATTATCAAGGAAAACCTAAAATCTTTCAGAGCAGGAGGAAAGAAAATAAAGAGCAACACATACTCTTGCTTGAGATGGATGTCAAAGGGTTAGACAAGGTATGAAGGCACATAGCTGGATTTAGCTTCAACCTTGCATAGACTGGAGACACAAAGCTGAAGTTTGTGGAATACAAGTGAGGTTGCTCTGTTTAATCTTTGCTTCTGGAAGAAGCTGGAGGTGAAAGCACAACCGAGAGCTGGCAGGACCATCCTTCTGCTAGCAGCACGCACAAGTGCAGCAGCTCTTCGTTCATCTCCTCACCCAGCCTGGCAGGGATGGCAGCTGCATGTATCGAACCACATTCCAACTCTGGTCACACTGGAATGAATCCAGGGTCATGTCACTGACTTCAATGAAGTTATTCTTTATTCATGCTTGCTAGCTGAGAGTCTGGCCCGTTCTATCTAGCAATATCTAATAGAGAAAATACTGCCAAATTAAGGGAACAAGAAGAACCAAACTATGTGACATGAAGAGGAAACATTTTACACTACAAGGATTATAGAGACCCTTTAGCTTAAGTACTTTATCAGCATTTAGAGGACAGTTGGCTGAAATGCATTTCTATATGTGCCTAGATTTTCTTTTAAGCCTCATTTGCTATTTTAGAAAGTGAAAAGAAAATGCATTGATTTTAACATTATTGAAATAAAAATGCTGCAGTTTGTTCAACACAGAACACTAATTCATTATACATCTATGAGCAGGGGTCTTCCTTTTAGAATTTCCTCCACTTCAATTAAGAAGGTCTCTCTGGCTATGTTGAGCTTCATGATTTTCCCTGTGGGAGCATTTATCTTATGGTGCCAAATTCAGTTTTGGGAAAAACGCTATGTTTTGCTCTGCTGGGTAAACCCAGGGTGTCCCTACTGTAGTGACCAATAAAAGATAGAGAAAAGGAATTAAGGTAAGGGAAATTTATCATCACTGTATTATTTCCAATAAGCTCAGATTAACTCTCGGCATGGGTCGATGACACAGTATATCTGACTTTAGAGATGCCAGCGGTGTAACAAAAACTCTGCAACCAATGACATAAGAGTAGCAAAAAGTTACAGGTTTACTCCAGCAGTTCATTTGTTAAAGAAATACCGACATTCAATTTTTAGCAGGCAATGGAGTGAATTGCCTCACCTCTGGCTGTACGAAGTTGGTATCATCCCATGTTATGTGCTCTGACTAATGCAGCAGAAATGCTCTTGTATGCCCACACCTCATCTGGATGCTGTTTGTGTTGCTGCATGATCTGGAAGCGCCCAGACAGAGAATGAGTGGTGGTGGATCCACCAGGGATGGGGTTTCTCCTATACCTAGTTAGCAGCAACATGCCACTTAGCCACAATTTTCACTTAAGCTTTGGATTTCACCTGGACCCACCAGAATATAAATTTATAAACTGATGCAACGCACTTGCCAAGAAACAGAAACGTGAAGCTGCCTGCTTACTAAGGAAAATGTATGTTAACTTTAGAAGGGTGTTGGATTGTTCTGGGTAGCTAGAAAGAGCTGTGGAACAATCCAGATGGGATTTAAGACAACTTTTTTCTTTTATTTATATATTTATTTATTTATTTTAGAATGTGTATCTCAGCTTCTACTAACATCGAAGTGAATCAAGAAAAGTTGTAGCATATAGCCCTTGTCACAGAAGATTTTATACAGAATCACACCCTACGATGACAGGGGTCATTTTAGACCATCGTGGATGGTTCCCATAAGGAAGTGAAAATATCACAAACTTGGAGCTGCAAACTGCCTGCTCAGGTTTGGGCTCCTGGTCTGGGTATCAACCCCTAGAGCTCTCCCACAGAAATCCATTTCATTATTCCTATGCAAGAAAGAGCAGGTCGTTAATGTTTCAGCTACAGAAATGATCCTCCTGCGCTAGTGCAATGTATCTGTTAGAATTAGTTCTGTAAATCTGCATCATAATGGACAATATTCTCTTGAACTAATTTCCTGCAATCATCATTAATTGGCCAGCTTTCTAACACCTGGTACCAACAGATTTTTTCATCCAGCAAGTGCAGTGCCACACAATGGTAACAGCAGGTTTTAACCTAATCCCTCTCCATACACAAACAAACATCAAATGTGCCTGTAACAAAGACACACAGATCAGCCTGACATTTGCTGATAACTCCCAGGAGATTCTCCCTCAGTACAACTAGTCCTGCTCAGACAGATTTTCCAGTGGAAAAGATGATTTGAAATAATTTCCAACTAGACTAATTGCACTCACTTGAAAAGAACATCCTTCTCCTCCTCAGTGTACACATATATTAGTCCAGCTGTAAATGCAGCTAACACTTTGTGAAGTTTTCCAAAGCAATAATTATTTCATCTTAGGAGAATTCACAACAGCTTGCTCGGTAATGAAGTTATGCAGATATATATACTTCATGCAAACTTGCACACACACACACACACACACACAAAATAAAAAAAAAAAAAAAAAGTAGGCATTTAAAACTGCTTTTAAATTCCACTCACAGTTTTGAAGTTCAAGCATAAAACTCTTGCTTTGCATCTGTAGCTCCAAGCTGTCTGTAAAGATAACACAGTCCATCAGATATCCTGGTTTTGTTTTCTTGCATAAAAATATCATCTGTCACAGGCACAGGAGCTGACTTCAAGGACCAGCCCCTTCGGCGGAGCACACCAATCGGGAGACCCCGGGAGCACATGTGGAATGCTGCTTGCCTGCGCGCCGGCCACGGCCACGAGCAGCATCTGCTCTGTGGGACACGGCTGCCGGGTGAACTCGGGTGCCAGTGAAACACGAGGCTGGATGTGCCACAGCACCCGGGGGTGCCCGGGGGTCCCCAGCCCAGCCGCGGGAGGCTCTCACAGAGCACCTCAGTGCCACTGCTGCTGCTCCACCAGCCACAGGGACACCAGAGCCTGAGGCCAGGCGTTGTGCTTTGCTCCTTCTGGCGTTATTCTTTAATGTTTTAATAAAAATAATCTCATTTACCATTATATTAAATGCTTCTTCGCTTTTTCTCTTAGTTGCTATTCTAACCCCGTTTATGGTTTTATATTCCAAACATCGTCCCTGGAAAACGATGCCTGTCGAAAAGTCCTGGGCAATGAAAGCCCCTCATATCGGGGGGACTGGCAGTGCTCCTTTGGATCAGCCTCACCTGGGATTTTCTCTCTTTCCTGAGGCTCTAGGGCTGTCTGCCCACAGGCTCCCTGCTCCTCCTGCCTCTGCCACAGCTGCCCGGCTGTGCTGTGCAAGCTCCCCACACGCAGCTTCGCTCTGTGCCTGTCAGTCAGAGAGGTCATTTTCTTCTTCCATCTGCTTGACTTGGTGACACTTGAAGGCGAACCGCTTAGGAATCGTATTTAGGGACACAGACCCGCAGCTTCCCTGCTCCCTGCGTGTTCCGCCCTCGCAACAGAACCGGGGTGAGAGGAGTGCGTGTCTGCCAATGCGGGGTGGGAGTGCAGCAGGAACGCAGCGCTCAAAGCCAAAACTCAGACCATACATAGGTGAGACTGACGAACTTACATCTGTAGATCTGTTTTCACTCCTGGAAGGACAAGTCACAACGTGCTGGGAAGGGAAACCAGCAAACACACAGTGCAAAAGCCGTGCCTTTCCCAGCTGAAGTGAGAGACCTAAGGGCCTTCCCCCCTCGCACCTCTCATAACCTCAGTGCTGGCTTTACTAACTCAGAGCAGCAGCTTTACTTGATCAGATAGCCTGACTTTTGCATTCAGAGTGCAGGTTAGAATGGACTGACTGTAATAAAAACTCGTCTCTAGTCTGTGAATAATTTGCTGGTTTAATTAAATTAATTTTGCTTCTAAATTCTATCTCAGTAGATTAGTAATTCACTAAAGGGTCATTTTACAATGTTTTCCAGTGGTGGATTAACCAGGCTGATTAAAAACCCAGACAAAGCTCCATTTTCCACCCTCAGAAGCCACTGATTTCTCAGAGGAAAAATTCCCACAGAATGTCACTGAGACACGACGGACTTCGGTCAGTGAAATAAGTTCCCGCCGGATTCAGGGTGGAATTTCCCATTTCCAGAGGCTAAGGCCAGCACACCCCAAGCAGGAAATAACTCTCCGTTAGCAAGAGCCAAGAACCTTAGTGGAAGTGCTTTCTTTCATCGGCCGCCGGTGGGGCGGGGAGGAGCGAGAGGGCGTGTGTAAGGTCTTCTGCAAATCTGCAACAAGGAGCAAGCTTGTTTCCAGTCCCCAGCCGGGAACATTTTGTTCAGAGGTTTCCGAGCTGGGAGCAGCTGGGGCACGGCCGGCCGGAGGTTTTCCCTGATCCTGGTTCCGCACCCAGGGCTGGGCAGAGGGGTGGAGCTGGGTAGAGCCTGCCTGGCTCTGCTTGGGGCTGGGACAAACCTTCCCCCTCTTTTGCTGCAGAAGAAGATGCCCCGTCTAGCAGCACTTCGGAGGGAGGGGAGGAGGAAAAAATGTTGAACCTTTTAAAAAGGGTATTTCCACTGTCTGAGACCTCGCTGGGGTGATGCAGGGGAACCTGAACAGAAACCTTCCCGTACAGCCAGGGCAGAGATCTGTTCAGAGGCCGTCGGCTCTGCTGCCCTAACATCCTCACTGGCTTCCCAAAAGCTTTCAAAGGGTCTTGCTTCGATTTTCATTTTTTGATCCTATACAAGGTCATACCTCCCAAGGAAACAGTTTTGCCCCGTCCAGACCCATGCCCACATGGCAGTGACAAGTGGGACCGTGAATCTGCACGGGCCCATGGGAGAGCTGCCTGAGCCCTCTGCCTGTGGGTGGGTACCTGCTGTGGCTGCAGAGGGGGTGGCACAGGTGGCCCAAATTTGCATTGGGGCCGGGAAACTCAGCCTGATAGATGGTGTTTAACATGCAGCCAAGTCAGGTTCTGAAAACTAAGCATGTACACACATAAATGGCTGGGATTTAACAAGTCACCTTACCACAGCAGTGCAAGATGGACAGTCCTGTCATCTCTCTCAGCCTATTTACTTACCAACACTTTCTTCCCTGCAAGATAGGCATGCCATCTATTAATCCCCAGCTCCATTGCATCTCAGTGACCAGTCTTTGACTCCCAGCACGTATTTTTTTCCGTCTCCTTTTAGTCCTGGTTATGCCTGTGTCCTACTAAATTTCTACACTCAGTATTTACAGACTGCAAATATTTATAGGTTTATCACATTGCCTGTGAGCCACCACATCACCAAGGCCTATGTATATTTTTCCTCATTAATCAGTTCCTCCAGACTCCCTAATTTTTGCTGCTCTTTCCTGTAGAGCTTGCAAACTTTGTTTGCTTTTAAAAGACAACATAGGGAAGTTTAATTATCTTTTCTTTTAAGAAGAGCAGTAGCTGGATGAAATTAAATGCATATTAAGGAGAGTTTCAGGCAAACTTGCATTTCAGATGGCCAACTCTAAACTTCATACTCATTCCCTATTATTTGTCGCATTTGTTTGGATCACTAGAGTTTTATGCTGCAAACCTGTGCATCCCCTTTTGTCAAACAGACTAATACATAATTCACTGTCCTGGGTAAATTCATTGACTTGCATGAAGCACCCTGGACATGCAGGTACGTGTGTGTGCAAACGGTTGTGTGATTGCAGTCTCAGGAGAGACCTTCAACGCTACCTAGAAATCCAAATTGCACCACTGCCAGAGAAGTGGAGCTTTCTGCAGCTGAAATGCAGAGCCCAGGAGGAGCTTCAGCCGTGCCTGAACTACCAGTCACAGGTGGCTGCTGGGTCAGTGGTCACCTGAGAAGGTCAGTACCTGTCTCTGTCTCTGTTTCTATATCTCCCCTGCACTACCCCAAGGTCAAAGTGCAAACAGGCATCTGAGTAAAGAGAAATGTGTTGCAACATCCTGTGAATACGAGATGTCTCTCCAACCTTTGCCACCAGACGCTGCGTGGTTGCCTATGGCACAAAATGTACTTTATTCTGCTAAGGATACCACTGGAATCTCACTATGCTTACTAAGACTTAGTGGGAGCTGAAGAATCAAAAAATAACCCCCAGAGAGTTTAAATACGGTTTGATTATTCATGGGAGCAGCAAGGGAATGGTAAAATTCTCTTGGATTTGTTGTGAGCCTCTGGCATTGCACCAGACTGCTGTTTTCCAACCACACTCTTTTCTTGGATGCCCTTAAACCCAGACTGTAACTTTAGATAAGTGAAATTCTGCATAGATGATGAAGAACCAGAGGACACTTCAGAGCTGCCCTCCATGTGGTGTATTTTGGGTACTTTAAGGAGCTTGATGCCTTACAGATCCTGGAAAAAAAGTTAAATCATGCACCTTTTGTATAACTCTCTCCACCAGGGGCTATTCCCTGTGGGCTCTGTCTGCAATGCAGCAGCCAGAGAGAACAAGGTCTGTAATTTTAGTTCAGGTATATTTGGGCTTATTTTTATTATCATGAGCTACAGCAAGCTGTAGCAGGGCTACAGATGCCAGTTCAGCTGCGGTGTTTCCATTAAGGCTGATTTACCACTCAGAAGCAAACAAAAGCAACCTAAAAACCGACAAGATAAAGGCAACAAAATAAGAGTTTACCCACGATATCTACTTGTCTTTGCGATAGTTTTAATGGTCTAGTGGTTTAGGCCTGTTTTATGGTCCTTTTAATTTTGTGAAATGTGTGGCATGCTTCAGTGTTTTTTCCAGCTCTTCAAATAACTGATAGACAGAGTGCTTTATCAGAAAATCTCATAGCAAGGATTTTTAAACAATACCTGAATTGAACTCAATCCTATCATGTTGCTCTGGAACTATTTCTTAAGAGTGTGAAAATGGGGAAAAACAAATTCCTATCTAAAATTCTTCATAACTTATACCAAGAAAAGGCAAGAACGCCTTCCATCTGGTCTGTTTAACAGCTAATATGTCATATAGTGATATCAGCATGACAAATATGTTTCATTTTTCCCTAGATAGTTTCAGTTAGTAGCTAGAAGTATCACCCAGGTCAGAAATTAATTTAAAAAAATAAATATAATTAACGGCTGGACTGAATTTACCTTCCAGAAACTAAGATCAAAGTTCTGGTTTAGAAGTTGTTTTTTTTTTTTCCCGGTAAAGTTTGCAGATTTCAGCTGCATAAAACCAGAACTTTGAGGATGAATCCAAATATTCTAGACTGAACTTCTGAGGGAAACTGTTTATATGAATCAGCTCAACCTGCTCCCCTCAACAATAGAGCACTTGTAACTGCGATAGCACCGTCCACTTTTCATTAACAGGCAGCTATCAGTGTGGTGAGTCACACTATAAAGCATTTAACAACTGTTCTCATAAATACCATACACCATCTGTTAACTGAATCAAAAGGCTACATGCCAATTTTACTTTGGATAGAAAGGTCTGTTTTAAATTTACACCAGTAGTCTCAGTGTGCACAGGTATTACAAAAAAATTAGTATAGAAACATGTCATCCCACCCAATTCCCCAAAAGTATAGCTGAGAATGAAAAAAAATTTATCCAGTGGGACAATTTGTTGTCATTGCTAGTCAGAATTACAGGACTTGAAATTTTCATTATTCATGTCAAAAGACGCCAATCGTTTTTTTTTTTTTAATTTTCTTAGGGAAGATGTCTACACTAGGTTTCTTACTAAATTATACTGAAAAAAAGTGTTCTGACATGTTCAAAATACAGAAAAGAAAGTCTTCTGAATTGGCTGGAGTGACATGAAATACTTTGCTTCACAGCAATTCAGTTTGAGATTCCACTTGGTGACAACATCACCTCATCTTGCAGGAATGCTGGCTCCTGCCATCATCCCATCACTCAGGCTGGACACTGATTAGGTCACACGAGAAGGCCTGGAAGTCCCCTGATGCAGCTCACTCAATGACAAAGCATGGGAGACTTAACAAGAGGAAGCTTTGGACATTATCACTGCATTGGCAAACACTGCACAGTCGGAATTCAATTTCTATAAAACTCAGATAACTCAGACTGCTGAGGTTTATTGTCCTGATGTAGAAGTAAAGGGCATTTTAGTGGGAAAGGGTTTGAATGCTTATAAGATGTATTAATTAGTCTAATGAAATGTACTTGTCAGAACACACTTCTCCCCTGCTACCCATATATTTTTCTGTTTCCATTTCTCAGAAATAAACCCATTATTATCTAACCCCTTTCACTGAAGCTGCCTCCAGTCAATTATAGAGTGTGAACTTAAACTGGCTGCACTCCAGAGGTTATAGTGGGAAGGAAGGAACAGTGGAGGTGATGGAGGGACTGAACGTGACTGGAATATCCCATGGGGAGCTGGAGGTGAAGATGTGTGCGGGCCCAAAGGAAAAGATATGCAAGAGGTAAGCAGGAACAAATCAATATTTAGCGTACAAAAATAAAATCCTACCAAATGATGTATATCACCTTTTCTCAAGTGAATGTTAGAAAAAGCTATTCAGAGCTTTCCTTGTGCACAGTTTCAGAACAAGGGCTATAAAGTCTGGGGGGAGGGAAACTTACGTGCAACTTACATCTGTCCTGCTCTGAGGTAACTGTGCCCCTCAAAGAGCAAGAGTTGCCTTCTAAATGCAAGCAGAAAACTCTACCTTCTAAAGGTCCCTGTTTCTCCACCCCCACCCTGTCAGCTGGCTACAGCACTACCCCGTTGCTGAACACCAGCTTCGCAAAGTACTTAATAGATTTGTATCGAAAAGTCTTCCACATTCCCCATACAGAAATATTGGCCTACAGATGTTGACACCATCAGCTTTGACCAAATTTTGCAAGGCAAAAGTTTTAAAGAGGAATACTAAAGTATTGAAAACTCTCAGTGAACTCTGCAAAGAAATAGAAAATTGAAACAACTTCCCTCCATCGTGACAGACGCTCCATTGCTGGTGATAAGATCTTTTTTAAATTATAAAACTGCCAGCAGCAACACTCTTGTGTGTTTATTTCCTGCACTGTTTTTGATGGTTGTGCTTTTCTGATTCACAGAAGCAGCTATATAGAGTCTGGCTTATTTGAGACTGGTGACTATAGCAGTAAGAATTCATATAATGTCAAAGAGATCATCATGTGCAACTACAAACAAGAAGAACAGCCCTTTCGTTCTCAGATAATTTTTGCACAGGGTAAAGCTCTCCGAAATGGGTGTGGGAGAGGATACAGAAGAGAAAGATACCCTGTTTCTTCCTCTAATCACAATTGTTATATTGAAAGCAGAGGCAAGATAAAATGACTGCATGGGATCTACCAAGACAGGGCCCCAGCCCGTGTGGGGTACATACTGCAGCAGTCCTTCAGCACCTCTGGAGGGCTCACACCATTATTCTTTATAGGCTATGATGTACTATTATTCATTATCCCATTTAATGTAGTGTTCCTGCTTTCTTAGAGCACCAGCTTCTTTATCTAGCACAAACATTCTGGAAATTAACTGTATTTTGAAAAATCACTTGAACCAATTTGGTTTATGAAGTTGTATTTCCATTCATCTCCTCCTTGATCATCTCTGTCCTAAAGCAAATGCGTCACAGCAAGTGAGACAGTTCCCTGTCATGCCTCCACACACCAGTTCCAGCACAACAGAACAGCTCTGACCCTTCGATCTCCCAACCAGACCTTCCCAGGGACAGACTTTTGGCTTGCTGCTCAGGTTTCTTGAACTCACAGAGCCAGAGTAGAGCTGTGGTCTGGAGTTCCATCACTGAGTCCTGAGTTGCAGCCTGTGTGCTCCCTGAGAAGCAAAGCTCTCAGCCACATATCTTTGTTCTTAGAGTTGAGCTTCTAATCCTGTCAGAATCAAACAGAATTCGGAATTCTTGAATCTGTCTGTAACATTAAGATCTTGTTCTACGAGTGTATTAAAAACAGTGAATGTGCCAGATCAGGCTCAGTCTCACCACCAGTGCACATATTGTGAGAAACACGTGTCCTCGCCATGCTCTGGGCAGAGCTGAACTAATTCTGCCTTTGATCCAAGCAAAAGAAGCAAAAGTGGATGCCTTAGGAGCATGCCAGCCATAGGTTCATGCACTATGCTTGCCAAGATTGTATGGCTTTCTGCTTTTGGCACAAAATAGTGGCATGCTCTTCTCTTTTTGGCAAGTGGACACATCTTGGCAATGGCACATTTCAGGCTTGTGTGTGCTTGCAATATGCATGGAAAATGTACTGTCCCAACACCCCACATGACTCCTGCAGGAATAATAGGGTTTTTTTTGCCAGAGGAGCATTCTCAGAAACTTATCACAAGCTCACAGAAACGTTGGTTGGGGAGGACCTCTGGGGTTTACACTGCAGCTTTATTGCCGGCACTTGGTCAGGTCAGCCACGCATTTTCTAATTGTGTTTTCAGGACCTATTCCAAGGATGAAGATTCTACCACCACTCTCATTAGGCTCTCAAACTGTTTCCCAAACTCTAAATTGAACCTCTCAGAACACAATCTGTGGCCATTGCCTCTTCTGCAACTGAGCATCTCCCGCTTCCAAGAAATCCTTGATTCTGTAGTCTTTGTAATACCCATTGGCATAGCTGTGGGCTGCTATTTCATCACCTCCTGGTGTTCTTTTCATCCTAGACACCTCAGCATCTCCTTCAGGTAATGGGCTTTAGGCCCAAAACTGGGCATTGTTCCAGATGGGCCAGTGCTAAGCAGAAGGGATAGCAACAGTCCTTGCTATGCTGGCTTTGGTCCTTGAAGTGGAGCTAAGGAAGCAGTCTTCTTCTGTGATGGAAACTCAGGTTGGGTCATATTCAACCTGGTACCTGGGTCCTTAGGTTCTTCTCACTGGGGCCAGCCTGTGACTCAGCCAGCTGTTTCCACCCCGTTCTGGTGCAGGGGTTTTTCTGCCACACACACAGGGCTTTGCCCTTTTCCTTGCTGAAGGGAAAGTGGAATGGACTCTCAAGGCTCCCAAGGTTCTCAAGATCATGTTGAACAGAAACACAGGACTTGAGTACCAGCTTTTTTATTTCACCTCCAACTAGCCTATTGTGAAGTTTTCTGTTCGTCATTTCAGAGACAATTTTCAGTATTGAACCTGTAATGCTAACCACAAACTTCAACTAGAACTATGAAGTCTTCATGCCTCTGTAAAAGTGACAAAACTGAGCTGTTTTATCTTCGAAACATAGAATAGTTCAGGTTGGAAGGGACCTTCAAAGGTCATCTAGTCCAACCACCCTGCAATGAGCAGGGACAGCTTCAACAAGATCAGGTTACTCAGAGCTTGATCCAGCCTGGCCTTGAATGTTTCCAGGGATTTGAAGGATTTGCCTTCAAGAAGAGAAACAGAAGAAAGTACATAGACAAGTGAATGAGGGATCCTGAGGTAGATCTCGTTGATGCTACACATTCAGGGACAGTCAAAGTCATAGAATCATAGAATCATAGAATCATAGAATCATTGAATGGCTTGGGTTGGAAGGGGCCTTAAAGATCATCTAGTTCCACCTTCCCTGCCATGGTCAGAGTCACTCGACCAGGTTGCTCAAAGCCCCATCCAACCTGGCCTTGAACACTGCATCCACAATTTCTCTGGGCAACCTGTTCCAGTGCCTCACCACCCTCACAGCGAAGAATTTCTTCCTAACATTTAATCTAAACCTACTCCCTTTCAGTTTGAAGCCATTCTGCCTCATCCTGTAAGAAATTTCTCTCCATCTTTCTGGTAAGCTCCCTTCAGATGCTGGAAGGTCACAATTAAGTCACCCCAAAGCCTTCTCTTTTCCAGGCTGAACAATCCCAATTCTCTCAGCATTTCCTCATAGGAGAGGTGCTCCACTTCTCTAATTATCTTGGTGGCCTCCTCTGGACTTGCTTCAACTGGTCAATCCTTCCTGTGCAGGGGACCCCAGAGCTGGATGCAGCACTCCAAAGTGGAGTACAGGGGCAGAATCCCCTCCCCCATCCTGCTGGCCACACTCCTTTTGGTGCAGCCCAGGACATGACTGGCATTCTGGGCTGCAATCTCACACTTTGCTGGCTCACATCCAGCCCCTCATCCCCCAGCAGCCCCAAGCCCTTCTTGGCAGGGCTGCTCTGGATCTGTTCATCCCCCAGCCTGCATTGACACGGGACATTGCCCCAACAGAGGGGCAGCACCACCAGTTGGTCTTGTTGAGCCTCACGAGGTTCCCATGGGCCCATTTCTCCAGCTTATCCAGGTTCCTCTGGATGGCATCCCATCACTCAGCTTGGTACCAACTGCAAACCTGCTGAAGGTACACTCAGATCATTTGAATGTTCTTGTGCATGTTCATATGCTTGAATGCTGTAGCCTTTTTTAATGAATTGTAACCCTTTCCTGAAGTGTGACAGGATGCATTAAAACTCCTGATACATTACTTGAACTTTACAATCACATTGAACAACTTCATTGCCAATATACACTCAAATTTTGTTTCAACTCCATTTTCAATATTATTACTGCAGGCTGCTTTAGTCAATATAGTCACATTTATGGAATCCAATAGATTGTAAAATAGAATTGGCCTTGTCATTAACATTGTCTATCCTAGCAAGTAGGGAACATTTTGTTCACAGCTCTTTACGGAGTCCTCACAGAATAAGATCACAGAAAATACAAGCAATTTTTCCCTTTAGCTAGAGAACACATTTCGAGAGAAGATGGCGAATGCAGTCACATTGGTGTTAAAATCAGACTGTGGTGGTCATAAGAATAAGAAATACTATGGACTGAGAGAGAGAAAAGCTGCTTTGTTCTCAACATATCCCATTCTATTTTCCAGAATGCTGCAGCAAGCTCAAAGTCTCTGTATTTCTTTGCAGCAAAGTTGTCAGCAATGGCTTCTGCAGCAAATTTTAACTGTAGAAGACCTTGTACAAAACTTGTACAAGTTAGTACTATTTTTATTTGCATGCACATGAATTACTGGTGCATGCAGTGATAACAGCATTTCGCCACGTGCCTCACTTCAGCAAAGTTATACTGAAATACTCAAGAAATAGCTAAAAGTTGGGCACACAGAATTCGTTATAAAATACAGAGCACTAAGAGGATCGCTAAACACGAAAAGGAGAAAAAATTTTCAGAGAAAAACAGAAGTAATAAGCATGGTGTTTCTGTATTCCAGTACGTAGCTTAAAACTGTAGACCAGTGGCCTTATTACAGTACAGTTTAGAGCTCTCAGCAACGTGTTATCCCTTGTGCAAAATAACACCTGTCAGACACAGCCTATTACTTGCAGTAAGAAGGATGTACGAAGAGGGGGTGCCCAGAGAAATGTGGAGTGAGAGATGTTCAGTTCTCACCCAGCTACACAATGAGCAGCAATCACCGCAGCCTACTCTGTAATCCAGTTGCTCTTGTTAACTACAAGATTGCTGCATCCTCCAGTCTCCTGAAACAGCCTCCTGCAGACTCATTATAATAAGACCTGTCTGCTAGATTCGTAGAAAAAGGACATGTTTCATCATCTTTAAACACAGTCCCAGAGCCACTGTCCATGTACAATCCTTCTCCTGAGATATTACCTTTGTATGGTTTCTAGAGTCCTGGTATTAGATCTGTATATACAGTAGCAAAGGACCTTTGAGATATCACAAATTCTCTAATGTGTCATCCTTATAGCCAAGAAGCCCTTTGAGAAAAGACATTGGATAAGTGAGAAATGCAGGAAGTAAAATACAGAGTCCAGCTTGGGTAAAAAAGACAAATACTGTGTTTTAAATGGGATGTACCACACCGGTATGTGACAAGGCCAAAGTACTTCATAGGCAAGGAGTGGTGAGCTCAGCTTTGAAAGAAGATGGCAAGAGATAGCTAGATCCTTAGTCCATAAAAACGCTCTTCTGGGTCTACTTCTCTTCCCACTGGAGAATTACAAACATGAAGGAAGCATTAAGCCCAGATTTTATGACATCTGCTCAAGAGAATGTCTTTTTGATGAGGCACCAAGAAGAGATCTCATGGTATCGCAACACATTCCGATCCTGTGAGTGTGCAGCATTTAAGCTTTTTTAATGATGCCTTAGGTTTTAACTTTTAGGGAAGCACATCCTTGGAGATGCTGGTCTCACCAGGCATCTCTTCTGGGCTAGCAGGCGTGCAGCCACCAACAGTGCTGCTTAGCTCAGCTTGTTCTATGTAGGAGAAAGCAGAGAGAGTGCCTCAGGCACGTCAAGTGTTGGCCACTGAATAATTTGCCCTAAGTACAAGAGCACCACCTTGTGATACCTGAATGTCAGCATGCCAGCCGGAGGAGGAGGAGGATGGCAGCAGTGGGCTCCTGCCATCCCCAGGGGTCCCCTGTCCCTGGGACAGCCATCACCACGCAAATCTGGATGCGCTCCCTCTTCATTGCTTACTGCCTTAGCAATGTGGAAGACCTCAGAGACAAATGTGGAACAACCTACCACTGATATTCGATCTGGGGAAAGATGTAGCACTGCTAACATTTCCTGGTGTGCATGTCTGGAAGAAGAACAACTTCCAGTGCAAGTAATGTTACACATCCATCCAAAAGGATGTGTCAGTAGTAGTAATAAATCACCTGGCTGCAGCTACAGCCACCAACCAAATGCCCATACAGCACAACAGGATGTGAGATTTATTGAATTGGACTGCTGTAAACCAGGCAAAACCTTAGGCTGTGGCAACAGATTTATTTTTCTGGGTTTTGTAGTGCTAACACTGGTTAGACAGCATAGTCTTGCTCTGCATAGCTGATCAGCCTTTGTCTTTTGCTCTGTCTTCAGTAGGACCATTAAAATGGCTGGCCCCAAGTTACAGTCCCAGCTCTAAATGAAAGGACTCCACTTCAGACAAAAAAGAAAGCTATTTTCCAATTTTTATAAATCAGCACATTCACTCAGAGATGCCTTTCACGTTATAGCTAAATTTCCATTGCTGTGGGAAATTTTAAAAAAAGTTTGTACAAGCTGAGGGGACTTGTCTGGCAAATAAGGTGTAAAGGTCATATATAAAATGCAAAACAGTGCCTAGATGTTATCTGAAACAATATCCTGAGACAACAAAAATCTGGCCTCAGAATCACGTTTGCAAAAGAAAAGCTGGCAAAGCAACTCAAGAAGTCCTGAAATACTGTCCAGAATATATATATATATATTTACATATAGCTGTTGTCAAATCAATGAAAAGCACTTTGGAATTGCTGGATTAATTTAAGTCCTATTCTGGTAATTATGTTAGGAAAATGAAGGAATCTAGAAAATCTAAACCATCATCTCCTACTCATTTACATAGTAAAATGAGAAACCATTTGAATCCTTGCCATATTATGGGAAAAGGATATTTTTATAAATTCAAATAGTTAGGAAAAGATTCCAAAAGCCTTTAGGTGCCTATGGCATAGCTCAAGCAGAATTTAGATGCCTAAATTCAAGGGAGTGAGTCACAACAATTCTGCCTGTGGCAAGCATACCTGAAAGGCACCTAAGATGTCATCAGTAAAGTTATTTAGGCACCTAAAGTACTTCTAACGTGTATTCCCAGAGGCCTTCTTATCTTGAATGAGAGGAGTGTCTCAGCAGATATTTTGTTTCACGGTGTGTTTAGGCATTCTCTAACTAGTTGGTGGGCTGCCTAGAATCCTTTGTTTATCGGGGATGGTTACACAACGCCCAGCCCGCGCCAACACCACTGAGATCAGCACAAAGCAGGAGTTCATGCGCCTGCTGCTATTCCAAAGTCACCCGAATGAACACCCCTGTGGAATGGCATCCATCACCTGCACTAGGTGTAAGGTGGGGAGCACTACCATTACTGCTAGGCACCTTCTTTTAACAGAGTTATTCATACAGAAGCAGCAACTGAAGTGGCTGCAGGTTTTCAGAGCTATAAACCACCTCACTCAGCTGTCAGAATCCCTGGGACAGGGAGAGGGAACTTCAGACTCATCTCTTGTTTCAGCATTTTCTCTGCATCCCTTTGCTTGGCACCCTGACTGCTGTGCATCCCACAACTTGGTGCCTAACTCTTCCTCAGCTGTATAAGATAACTAAGGGGAATAACTCAGAACTGCAAATTTCTACCTCTGAGGTGGCACTGGACAGTCGGGTTGGACGTCATCATGCTGGGGTCCCTGTGTATCTGGGCTTTGGTGGCTTTTCATCCTAACATATGTGAGTGCAAATCCAGATCCTGGCATCCGCTTTTCCAGAAATGCTAAATAAAGACAAGACTGTCCTTGTAGTGCTGTTTATTCCCTGAGATAGATTTGGAGGTCTTACAGAGCACCAATATGCATGAAATTTTGTGATCAAAGGAATAATCTGAAACTTTGAGTTATTACTATTTAAAAAATAAGGAACTGCTTTTCAAGGACACCCCTTTTAAGACTAAAAGACCCTAAATGAAGCACCCTAGACCACAGCAATCTTACCAAGTATTCCTTCTGCTATACTGAAAATGCCCTCACAAGACTGAAATCATTACCGGGATGTTTTTAGACACTAGACAGCACAGCAATACTCTCTGTAAATGAGAAATGCTCTAATCATAGATCATCAGCATTGCAACCAGCAATACAGGAACTGGGGCTGCAGTGAGACCCAGACCTCGTATGTCAGTATCTCAGCACTGTGGCTGGGAAGGACCAAGGGGACTCGTCACTCTGCAGACCCACAGTGTGTGTTATAAGCAGCTGAAGGAGGGAAAGAATGGCCAGTTTGCATCTGTCATCTGACCTTAGGACTGATGTTTTTCACCCTTTCAGAATTAAGGTAACAGCTTCCAGAAGAACGTGACCAGAAATGTGATTAAAAATAGCACATCCATAACAGACATATCCAGAAATGTGATTAAAAATAGAATATCCTTAACAAACAGCTCTTAACATTGTGAATAAGTGTGTTCACATCAGTTGGTGAAATTTATTCTTTACATGAAAACACTTGGAAATTATTGTGCCCCAAATTATAAGCTGTGGAAAATGTTCCTTTGTTTAGGGCAAGAAGAGAGACACAGTAAAATGAAGGTCATTATTTCTTGAGGTATCTGCAATAATGGTGCTGCTCCCTCTTCACATTTTTTCCACTGTTTGTTTTGGGGTATTTCCCTACTATAGGCCTGCGTACAGAAACTCAAAACCACCCCCGTGGCAGATGTCCAGCAGCAGCCCCTTCCACCTTCTCACAAAGCCCACAGTCCTGACCACTGCTGCCCAGGACAATCATGCACAACCCCATCCTCCTGAGAAGGGACTGTCACAGGCCCAGGGACCAAGGCTGAAATTAAAGTTAGAGCTAACACAGCTTCCATGGGTACCCGAAATGCTGCTCTAATTGTGGCTCTGTGTGTATCCACCTCCCAGTGGCAGCTCTTTGAGCTCTGAAGGTCACGAACGCTCACAAATATTTAGCAGTAATAATCCACCAGAAATGTCAAAGCCAGGAAGTGAAATGCTACACCCACAATTCTCTATGCATTGTATTTCACTTTCACTAAAGCATAACAAAGCAGAGTAAATAGCCTCAGAAAAGTTCATTTAGCCAGCTAGAGAAAGACGGGATTTTTTTTTTTTATATGATTCTGTCTTATGTATGTATCCATTTTCTCTGCCTGACCTTTTCCAGAGCAGCCTCTGTTGCTCAGAAAATAGGCTGTCTTTTATTCATGCTGGGTTTCCACCCGACATCAAAGAGGTTTGCATATGTGGACCAAGAGATCAAAGGTGCTGATAATCTCCTGAAATCTGCTTGGTTGTGCCATTCAAATTAATACACTGGTGAGAGTTAGCTTCGGTAGTTATTATGTTAAAGGAAACAGTGAGTTTGGGAAGTTTTGCTTGCAGGGTTTGTTGCCATTCACAGGTTTGAGACAAACCCAACTGCTAAATATCCCTAATTAGCCTAACTCTCATGTTGATTTCTCTTCTTTAGTGACAGATGTTACATTTAATTTCTTTTTTAAAAAGCGAAAGTGCGAACTAGGAAAAGTTTGCAGCCTGTAAACAAGCATTCTCAGTCTGTTGAGGCTTGGACAGATGCACAATTCATGAACTGAAACTACATGATATAACAACTCAACCATTTATTGACTTGATGAAGCAAAGCTTGTAACTAACAATAGGCTATTCAGGCCATCTCTCTTTTCTGATAAACACAGTAGGACAAGAAGTGATTTGGAATTCTGGTTTTTGAAATACAGATGAACCCAGTTTATCTCTTATCACAGATGGAAAACATTTTCTGGTTTATTCTTCAGATTATTTTGAGCCTAAGGTTGTTTTAAGGAAGAAAAGTACTTCCGCAGTTTTTCCTCAAAAAAGATATTCCAGAGCTATGGGAAAGCTTTATATTAGTTCATATTCTCCATCAGCTTGCTCATTCCGAGGTTATAACAAAGTTCATCCCAAAATGATCTCAATAATTAATGGCAGTAAACATCTGTGTTCCTAATACATGGAATAGTTCATCATGTACATGACTCATATTTAATTCATTCAATCCAAGTCCTTGAATTATCAAATGGAAAACAAGAAGCGTGGAACAAAACTGCTGCAGCGTTTTAAGAGAAAATCAACTTTGAAAAGCTGCAACATTCTGAATAATGTCACAATAATTTAAGATGGTCTGTAGCAACAACGAAAAGCAGTAAATGAAGATCATATTGCAAATTGTGCTGCAATCCATGTTGGATTCTCAGTGGTGCTGGAAAAGCATGTGTCTTTATATATGAGAAACATGCATATTCAAAAGCATATAGTTGGATGAAAACAAGTCCCAGTCAATACTGATACAAATTTTGACCTCCTGATTTCCCCAGCAAAACTGGAAAAAGTGCTGCAAATACTGCATTAGAGAAGAACAATACAGTGAATGTACAGCAGTTTAAGACCTGCTCTGGATGTATTTTTTAATGCAAAGCAGACACTGATTTTTTTTTTGCATGATTAAGGGGCATTTGGGGAAGGACGCAGCTGCATAAATGAAGAATATTCAGCCAAATGACTCAGGAGGTCACTGCTGCAGAAATACGTTTTTATTTGGGTAGGAAGCCATTATATATTTGGTAAAAAGGCATTGTGACTCTTGATTTCTATTTAATTTGACTCTATAGACACTTCATGCAGAAGTGGAGCATCTCCAACAGGAAGGATGGGTGCATACCAATAGAAACCATGATGTACTCCAGATTGGAGAAAATTCTGTTGGGAAATCCCAGCACAAACTTACTTGAATAAATAAGCTTTCCAAGAGAATTATATCAAAGTTTTAAATCTGTTGGTAGCCTAACTTAATTACAAGCCTCTAGGTAACCCTTATGTGGGAACTGCTTTTGTCTTTCTTGTGATACTTGGTTGTTTTTGTATGATATCCAAACAGACATGGAAACATGAGCACGGGCGTCGGGACACATCTCTGATCCAGTGAGCTGGATGTCCTCTTGGAAATCTGCTGCCTGGGGTTCTCAGTAATGTTTCCATGTGAAATCATGTCATCAGGAGAGGAAGACTACTTTCTCCTTCCCTCTTGCCCCACTCAATTGGCTGAGACACTAGTCCAGAGCATGGGAAGCTTTAACTTGGCCCTCACATCCAACATGTGCTATACGTCAAGCTCCTGGAAAACAAGTCCTGAAACCTTTGGGTAAATTCAGCCCAGTTGAGGTGATATGAGCAGCTCCCATCCCATAAGGCTGGTTTCTTGGATTGCCCGGCAAAAGTAGGGTTGTGGGTCCCTAAGGCCAGGCCTGGTTGCCATAAGTGGCAGAGGAGAGCAGTGGCAGCTTGCTGGTGGCCTGTGGGCTACGCTGCCCCTTTCACTGCTCTGCCAGGCACTGAGGGGGCCTTGGGATCTCTGCTGTGGACAAAGCCTTGGCACTGAGTCCCTAGGAAGGCATGGTTGCAAGGACACAGGAGTACAGTGCCAGGCACTCCCAGTGGTATGGCCTTGATGGAATATTTCCCTGCCTGCCTGGAGACTGTGCCTGGGCAAGGGCTATCTGCTGGGAAGCAAAAAGTCACGTGCAGCTCAAGGCTCTTGTAAGTAGACGCCAAGAACAGAAGAGCCATAGGTGCCTTTCTGTGCCTGCTGCTCTGACATCCAAAGTCAGCCAGGAAGATTCCACTATCAGTCCTTAAACAGGGACATGAAGGAGCTCGAAGCCCATCTCCCAGCAGAATGCTGGGATTAGCTCTCGTACTTCCCAAGAGATCAGTTCTGGTGATTATCTTCTCTACTGCTCTGGCTTTTTGATGTGGGATTGCAAAGATACTTCACATGAGCATCTGTGATATATACATTGCTTTAAACACAGAATATTGTTTGTGAGATCTTGTAGTTAGACAGATTTTATAAAATAAAGAATGTAGCAATGCCATTATTTGTAAATGGATATTGCAAAGAGTATGTGGGTACCAAGGAGAACACATTTCTAATGCAGACCCTGTGCCAAATCTTATATGGTCATAAAATTCCCTAGAAGTATCTTTTCAAATCATTATTGTTTTCTGCCTTCATCAGTTCATGAAAGCTCAAAAAAGCTAACTAAATTTCTTTTGAAAGGAATTACAAATTCTGAAAAATCAATAAATACAACTGTATTCCCAGCAGAGCATTTTTATACTGTGCTAGACAAAGATGAAGATGCATTTCCTGTAAACTTAGCTATGAAAAAGACAGCTCAGAGACTACAATTTAATTACGAAGATATAACAAGACATCTGGGGAAATTGCTGGATTGGCAGCTTCTGAAAGTGTTTATAAAGTGATTTTACAGTGAAAAAAAGGAAAGGATTAATTTTTGTATAGGGTATTTTCTTACTAAGGATGTTTAGATGTTTATGTGGAATGGAAAGTTTATCAATATTTTAAAACACAAACCAAAATAGATTATAAACTAAAAGGCAGATATAACTCAGTAGAAGTATGCTACTCCAGAAAAGCAAGTGTCCTTTCATAGCCAAGTATTTGTTCTTCCTTTATTGTATGGATAACATTTACAGCAGATTCTATAGCACAGTGCCTGTTAACGTAAAGAACTAACAGTAGAAATTATCACTCCCTAAGCCTTTGAAAAATTTACTGAGCAGCGAATTTATCATCATTGACATTTCTGTATAAACAGCCTTGCTGATTTTTCTAACCTGTTCCATGTTCTCACAGCATTTATTTTATTATCAAAATAAGAAAAGTAATCCTCGATCTTGTTTTTTCTTTGAATTCAGAATGTCTTTTATTTCCATTGTGTTTTTAATGCTGGTGAAATTCCATTGAATTCATGGGAAGCTAGTCTGCTATAAAACTGATACAGTAAAGTATTAAGCTTTTCTACTCAGCTTTTCTTTTATCACCTCAGATAAATAAGACCCTTTATAGAAACACACTCTATTTTTTTATGACGGCTCCCCCTTGTCTAGTTTCTTGTTCAGAAGCTTTAATAGATGTTTATCCAAAGTTGGACATAATGGTTGTTCACTCCACATAGATAAATAAAATGTCACCAATTTCCTTCATCCTCCAAATTCACTTCTATTCCTTGAAATCTGCAGATACTTCTTGTCTTTACATGACACCCTAGAAGCAACTTTGGGACATGCGTGTAATTGGTCAGTGTCACCAGCTCACCTCGCAAGAGCTGCCCAGGTCTTTGAAACACCGAAATCACGGACTTTAGTTATGACAGGCCTTGTAAGAGGCACCAGTACAAAACCAATTTAGATCATCCCTCCAGACACCAACAGGTCTCCAGCACTGTGATTAACGAATGAAGTGGCAGTCAGCTGGCATTCAGAGATGCTCCAGGTTTGCTAATTTCCTCATAATGGTGCCATGAGAGGACAGGAGGAAGGCACAGACCTGAGGCCCATCAGTCCATGAGACAGTAAACTCCTATTCTCCATTCTTAGCATGGTGGCTTACAGGTGTCTGATGACCCAGTAATGTCCACAGAGATCCACAGCCATCACCTGGGCCACATCAACAAGGGAAGCTTAGAGTACCACACAGGAATGATTTTGCTTCTGGATTATAATGAATATTATGTAATCTGGTAACATCCCTCTATTGGTGTCATCAATAGCTGTGGAGAAATCAGAAACGATGACCTTTTGATCACAGTTGCAGCCAACAACCCTCAGTTAAAAATGTGATGCACAAGGGGCAACAGCAGCTTGTCAAAACCCCTGCAGATTCTTGACTCAGAGACAATCAAGACTGTGTGTGACACTGGGACCAAATCATGCCAGATTTCCCGTCCATCAGTGGCTTTCATTCTCACACAAGCAGCATTCCTAAGCAGCCAGTCATGAAAACTTCCTAGCAGCATTGTGCCATCAAAGTAGCACAAAGTAGCTCGAGTGTCCTGCTGAGTGAGGCAGCCGACCCCCTTGCCCGCAGAGACACAGTTTTGGAAAGATCTGATACATTCCGTACTCACATGATATCTATTACTCATTCTGGGCACAATATAGCAAGTGTTACTCCGTGCTAGGGTGACTACATGTCCAGTACTGAACACTGTAATAAACAGAGTGTTATATTAGCCCTCTGGCAAGAGTTTGTGTCTCTCTCAGTGACAGTGTCACCATTAAAGCTACGCCTGTAGGCTTAATCTCTCTGGCTGCTCTTTTTAAGCCGGCAGTCTTTCCTGAAGTCCATTTTCCTTCCTTGCTACGTTATCATTTATTACTGACAAAGGGTGAAAGGCTCAAACATTTGCAAACAAACGTGGTAAGACAGTCCCTGCCCTGAAGATAGCATCATTTACTTTGGATAAAGATAAATTAATCGTTTATTTTGAACTTTTGGCTCCTTTATCAAAACTTTACCCGCCCTGGTGCTCAGTCATCAGTGCCAGACCTGTGCCATGGGAGCAGAACAAACCCCAGCCTGACCTGTGGGGCAGGAGGGGAGATCACAGCAGTCCTGGCACCGCACCATGGACTGATTGTCTCATGAGAAGGGCAGTCCATGGGAAGTGTCTCAGCAGTGAAAGAAGCAAAATACCATTATTTTCCCCTGCACTCTATGCTGTGTTGGCCTTCTGGGTCTCACAGTTCAGATGAGCAGTATCCTGGCTGTCACGGGGAGGGTGGAAGAGTCTTCTCCCCCATTCCCCTCTACCTTGCCCATTAAGGCCATCTCATCCATGACAGGGGCTGTAGTGCCAAACATTTCCAGGCAGAGTGAGCCCAGAACTAGGGCTCCTGTGTCATCATCCCATGCTCAGGTTCTCCCTGTCAAAGACAAGGAGGGGCATGAACTCTGTTAGGGTTTTGAATAGGTCCCCATAGGTCCTCCATCAACTATAAGATGTCACACGACAGAAATGGCTGCTGCAGTGCCCCAAGGACTGGAGGACAGCCAGGAGTGCTGCTTGGGACTTACCAATAATGCCCTGGTCTCTTCCAAATCTGAGAGGTCAGGATCCTGGTCCCTGATTGCATTTCACATTGAAACTGCTTCTGTTTTAATATTCTTACTGTAAACCAAAAGGAACTGCTCTATATACAAAATACTTGTTTTCTGAAAATCTGGCCAGGCTGAACTGTTGGCACGCCCTTACCTAAAATAAAAGGCATCTCTAAATAATTCAGACTCTGTAAGGAGCTGAGAGGGAAACACAGGTGAATCCTGTTTTTTTAAACTTCCATATTAGAAAAGAAAGGCACTATTAGGGAAAAATAAAATAAACCTCCCTACAACCTTGTCATTCAAACCTTTTTTTTTCAGACAGCTGGCTTCACTTTCAAACAAGTTTTATAACAAGAGCAAATAAACTCAAAAAATTTGATGGTAACCATCCAAAGTGCTTGGAGTTTTTGACATGCTTTCACATGTACTTCTTGGCTGCTGTAAACAGCAGGTTAGTGTCAACGTGAGTTCCTCCTGTCTGTTGCCCTTCTGAGTCCCCAGGAGGCAAAGGCACTTCATATCGGTCTTCCTGAAGGTCACATTTGCTCCAGCTCACACGTTCTGCAAATACAGAGCTCGGTTTCATATCGGTCAAGGCGGGGGCACTGGTAAATATACCTGTTCTGCAACATCAGAGGAGCTGTTATTATTCCAGCACTATATTGAGATTCACTCTCTCTGTGTCCTGACTAGTCAAACCACGCACAAATTATCTTCTGCTTTCAACTACTGTGATCCCATTTGGACTTCCTGCATACTTGCAGGAGAATAAAATCAAATGTTATTTACGAGAATGTTTGAACCCTTCTCCTGGACTCTGTGTGTTTGTGTAAAGATTTTTTCATGCTTTTTTCCTTCATGCCTTTGCCCTTTAATAATGTTCTACTTATGACTGCACAAATATGACACTTTCACGGGGACTACACTGCTTGTCCAGAAGTTCAGAAGTTCAACCTTTCAAATGGTACATACAAAGGCAGGAAGTGGTGCAACCCACAGGTGCAGGTAGGAGCACCTGAAATTTTAGGCATGCATAAACTGAGGCCAGTGTTGGAGAGAACAGGTCCCACTCCTCACAGTAGCTGTACATTTACATACTCTGACAGGCTTCTGGCAGCAGGCAGCTGAAAATGATGAGCTGTCTCAACAGATTAAAATTAAATTCTATTGAAGAAAACAAGATACAAAAATTATGTTTCTGTATAATCTGTGTGATTAAATGTTACTTGTTTCAAACCTAATGTTTCTGTCACTTTCAATTACAGCTTTTGGAAGCTTTATTCTGCATCATTTAATCTCTTTAAATAACTCTCCTGTTCAGCTTTCTTATAGGGATCGGCACACTTATTATGAAGATTGCACTGCTACTAACTACTACAATAACATCACTGACTCTGATTTAGAATTACATTAATCATATCTGTTCTCCCTTCATGTCTGGAAGTTGGAAAAAGGAACAAAATCAAATGGAGTCACATGCTGGAACTTCTTTACTGGTCAAGTTATATTGAGCAGGCTCAAGTCAAATATCTGTGCTAATCAGATGAAAATTTAATAATTTCTAAACAGTGACAGACATTTCTTACTGGGGAACGATTTTCAAAGCTCTTGTTTTTTAAATTTTATTTGCTATTTTAAAAGCTGAAGGGTTGAACATTTTTCATTTGGTGTTGCCGTTTCCAAGTTTTGAGACAAACACTGAAACTGAGTTAAATTCTAATGGGGCTAAACAAATTACTACTTGTTCAACTAGTTTGAAACTCCTAATGTAAATGGAGTTAGACAAAAATTCCTATATTTGTTGACAAAAGAACTTTTGAATCAAAAGCAATATAAAAACAGATCTCCGTGTCTACATTTGGCTGAATATTTTCCTTTATTTGTCTAAGGAAATTATGATTTACGTGCAAAAAGGAAGCTACATTTGCAATTAATGAGCAAACGGAAGAAAACGGGGGAGGGAGTTTTGCTATCAAAAAAAAAAAAAAAAGGCTTTTTCGCCAAATGCTGCTCTCCAAGGCGAGCTCTGCCACCTCGTGGGCTGCAGCCCTTTTACAGGGCAGCGACCAGAGCTGGGGGCAGGAGAGCACGAAGTAGTTGGTATACGGAGACGTGGCTCTGTAAAAAACCCCAAACGACCCAGTATTTAAAATAAATTGTAGAAATAATTTCAATAACGTAAGCGGCTTGAATCATAATTATTAAAATCAATCTCTCGTTGTAAAGGAAATTACGTCAACAGGGTAGCAAGGTACATTGCTCTAGCTGACTTTTCCATCCGGTATTCCCAGATTGTAGCTTTTAAGGCAGCACTAGATGTAGTGCAGATAGTCAGTGTCCGTATTACTGGGTCCATGCAAGTCCCAGCTCCCTGCAGGAGCACCAGCTGCTGTGCCCCAGGCACAGGCCCCGGTGCCCTGACACACAGGTACACGAACCAGGACAGACCACAAAGCATCACGGGTGGCACCCTGGCAGGCAGAGGTAGGGGCAGTCTTAGTCCAGCTTTCTGACACAGATATACTTCTTTTGTAGATGTTTGTTGTTTTTTTCTAACAGAAGGTCACAGAACTATGCAAATCACTGGGTTTTTTTCAGTTTGCTGACCTAAATACAAACCTGAGTCAAGTTACAAACAATCAACGCAAATTGATTCTCTCTTGTGAAATGACGAGCTGGAAAAATAGTTTGGAACAACCCAAAAAACTTCTTTGACTGAAAAGAATAATCACTAAGCAGTTGAAAGTACAAGCTTGGTGATTTCCAGCTGAGAACATTATTTAGTGGATGTTCCTTCTCAGAAACCTTGTGCTGCTCTGAGTTGCATTTTCAGGGAGGAACAAAACCACCATAAATCAAGGCAAAATCAGCAAACACTTTCAGTGGCCCCCAGTTTTAGCATGTTCCTTATTCAACAGCTTATTCAAAGGTGCACAGACAGCTTTGGTCTGTGGCTCAAGAGACTAATTGTGGCCTTCCTGGCTGGCAGCACCAAATGGGAAGGACTGCTGGAAAAGTGTGGGGAGACTCCTTGTTGTACGGTGGTTCAAGTGTTACCTCAAGCAACGATGTCATCTGGTGACATAAATACAGCTGTCACACTCACATATATGCTCTTTTAGCCATGTCAACCCACCAACGGTTTGCAGGTAACCTATCACTAGAGAAACAAATAGATTTTTAAAATTTATATAATTTAGTTTAACCATTTAAACTGAAAAGCCATGAGAAATAAGGAAGAGGAAAATGTCCATGAAAATGCCACATTTACAGGGACTAATCTTTTTATTACAGCGTTTGACTATTATTGCTTAAACAAACATGCTCAGCTCTCAAAGGAAGTGGTTCCTTTGTCATTTCTCTGTGATAAAACTAAAAAAAGAATGAGCTGGAAGAAAATTCTCAGCTATACTCACACTGCTTTGATCACTTAGGGGTCATTTCCAAAGTATGTTGAGAACTTCAAACATCAGGTGCTTTTGGGAATTGTAACAATTTGTTATAAGACAAATCACTGAATTTTGAGCACTTGACAAATGACTAATGAAAACAAGAAGCTAAAGGAGACATGTACAAAATATATAGCTCAATTTTGTTTCTTGAGTGGCCAAGCACATAGACAATTTTGCCTGAATTACAGGATGTCACTGTGATAGAGCTAAAAAATAAGGGGAAAAAATGTGCATTTCAACAGATGTTAAACAACACACTTGGAATGACATTTATCTATTGTATATTTCACATGATAAATTAAAGATACTGAAGCATCAGAGATTCTAGGTGACTTTGCTATTATAGCTGCTTTGGTGTCGAAGGCACATAAAATAGTTAGAGTAGCAGTACATAAGGAAGATGTGATTCTGCTTCATTTATTGATGAATCATACTTCCTTGATGGGGGCCAGAAACTAACCACACTTCTATGATGATACAAAAGTAGGAAACTCTATGTTTCTACTAAATACTTTTCAATGAGCAGTGCTTTTCTTAATAAAATAATCATATGAATTCCTCAGGTAATACAGATTTTACTGTTAACTGTCGAGAGTTTACATGACAGTTTCTTACATTTATTTTTATAATGTCCATTTAATGGTATGATTGATAAGACGGTTTTGAGGGTGAAAAAGTCATGTAAGTAGCTTGGATAAGGAATACAGATATTTGTTTACCATTAACCTGTGGCAGCAAGAACAAGTCTCCAAGCAGTGGAGCAGAAAATTAAAGATCTCGTGTAGGACCTGACAAAAACTTATAATTTGATTTCAAGCGAAGAAAAAAAAATCCCAAAGAAAGCCTTTTTCTTTCCTAGCACGACTAGCAAAGCATTTATTATATACAGGACAGTTATATTTTTAATAAGCTGTACACTCTGTATTTGTAGTCACTGAGATTTAAACAAGGGACCTGCTGGCTCCCCAGATATATGGAAACAGCAGGTAATGGGGTCTAGTTCTCCCTTTGCATTCTGTCAGCAGTTGTGTGACTCCTACCTTTCTCACCTCAGAAGGACTGGCTGCTCTAGGAAAAACGATGTGTCACTGGACCCTCTAAAACATGGTCAGTATTCATCACCATAACACTCATATTGTAATGGGATTATTTTAATCTTGGAAGCAGAGGCACAGCAAGGCAGACTATTTGCATCCTTTCAGGGTGGTTAGAACCAGGAGCAACCTAGATTAAAATTACTGAAATTCAGCACCTCTGTGGTGGTTTCAAAAGGAATTTGATGGACTGCTTCCTTTGGCTGTTGAAAAGAATCCACATCACAGAACAGTCCCTGAATCATATGAGTCTGATACCTCATAGATAGTTCAGAGAGAAGACAGCAGAGAAATACAGAAAAGAGCCTCAAAGGGCCACAACACACTGCCTTGTCTGACTGTAGAGAGGCTCGATTCTGTTTGGCTTGGGGAGGTGAGGCAATGCTTGCAAGAGGTGAAGTCAGGACCAGAGGAACACACACAGCTGCAGCCAGATTTGTATCACTTTACCTATGGGGAAATGACCTGATCATTCAGAGCAGTGCAATAAAATCTGCTCTGCACTACAGACGAGTACTTAAATTTTTGTTAACATTTGAATTCTGTCACAGTGGGAAGCTCCTCGTTCTGCACATTATTCTTGTGTCAGCCATGGCAATAAAACATCCACCTCCTGATTTTTTTTTATGAGCAATAATTTATTTTTACAATAAAAAAGCACTTTAGATTATTTTTAAACAAAAACAAACCTGTGAGTATATGAGTAGCAGCAGCTATAGCAGAAGGATCTAATTTGTTTTTCTCATCCAGAACCTCATGAAGTGTCATTTTTCTTTTTCACATCCCTGTGCTGTTCAGAACACCAGTTTATAGAGCTTACAAATGCACTTTCCTTTGGAGTCTGGTATGTATTCTCCTGAGGGTATCAGACAATTACAGTAAAAAATAGAAGCATCAATTGCAATCTTTTTGCACAGCATGGTATTACTCCTGCTGAGGTTTTAATTTGCCCCGAGACTGCATATATCAGCAGATTTTCAAAATTACATTATAAACTGATATTTCATTTGGCCTAAAATTCAGCTTAGTTTCTTGTTGCACCAAGGTTTCCCAGACACCAAAATCAGTGTGATTCCCAAGCTCACAGGCAAAGGAACTTGGGATTTGGGATTCAAGAGTAATTACGGAACCTTGCTAGACAGGGGAAGCAGCAAGGGGCTAAAAACCTTCCTCTGCACATCACACTACCACCACCAGCAGAAAGCATTAGAGTTAAATACAAGGCAATATTATATCCTGGCATACAGGGGAAGAGAACAGGGATGGAAACCAGTTGAAGAAAGGGCAGAAAAAATCTCCCACCTGTATTTCTGTACCTTGCCTTTGCTATCTTGTCTAAGCCAAATTTTTCAAAGCCATCTCCTGTCCTCTGCAAAATCTGTGGAAATTTTACTCTACTTGCAGTGACGTGAAGACTACTTGAAACATCCTCCATTCAAATCAGTGGGAACCCTTTAATTTACATTGAATTAGATTGCACCTTTGCATTTGCTTTTAATATAATAAAGAATCCTCAGCTGAGGGAGCTGGGTTTGTTTAGTCTTGAGAAGAGGAGGCTCAGGAGGGACCTCACTGCTCTCTACAACTTCCTGAAAGGAGGCTGTAGTGAGGTGGGGGCCAGTCTCTCGTACCATGCCTGCAGTGAGAGAACCAGAGGAAATGGCCTCAAACTGAGGTGGGGGAGGTTCAGATTAGATAACAGAAAATATTTTTTACTGTTAGGGTGGTCAGGCCATAGGAATGGTTTGCCCAAGTATGTGGTGGAGTCAATATCCTTGGATGTGTTAGAGAGGCATTTGGATCTGGCACTGGGTGATCCGGTTTGGTGGCTTAGGGGTTACAGTGACAGTGCTGGGTAGATGATCTTGCAGGTCTCTTGATGCTCTATGATTCTATAATTCTATGTCATTAATGAAGATATCAAATAACACTAGTCCTAGTACAGAACCCTGAGGAATAACACTGGCATCCATCAGGATTCTGAGCCATTGACCACTCTGGATGCGACCTTTCAACCAATTCCTTATCCACTCAACAGTCCACCTACCAAATCCATCTCTCTCCAATTCAGAGAGAAGGATGTCGTGTGGGACCGTGCTGAAAGCTTAACAAAAGTTCAGATAGATGATATTCATAGCCCTTCCCTTGTCCCCTGATGTAGTCACTCCACTCGAGAAGGCCACTAGCTTGGTTAAGCAGAACTCGCCCTTGGCGAAGCCGTGCTGGCTGTCTCGGATCACGTCCCTGTCCTCCATGTGCCTTAGCACAACNGCTTAGGGGTTACAGTGACAGTGCTGGGTAGATGATCTTGCAGGTCTCTTGATGCTCTATGATTCTATAATTCTATGTCATTAATGAAGATATCAAATAACACTAGTCCTAGTACAGAACCCTGAGGAATAACACTGGCATCCATCAGGATTCTGAGCCATTGACCACTCTGGATGCGACCTTTCAACCAATTCCTTATCCACTCAACAGTCCACCTACCAAATCCATCTCTCTCCAATTCAGAGAGAAGGATGTCGTGTGGGACCGTGCTGAAAGCTTAACAAAAGTTCAGATAGATGATATCCATAGCCCTTCCCTTGTCCCCTGATGTAGTCACTCCACTCGAGAAGGCCACTAGCTTGGTTAAGCAGAACTCGCCCTTGGCGAAGCCGTGCTGGCTGTCTCGGATCACGTCCCTGTCCTCCATGTGCCTTAGCACAACTTGCAGGAGGACCTGTTCCATGGCCTTCCCAGGCACAGAGGGGAGGCTGACAGGTTGCTGGTTCACAGGATCCTCCTTTCTAACCTTTTTAAGGATAGGTAGAATGCTTCTCATTTTCCAGTCACCAGGAACTTCATCTGACTGACATGATTTCTCAAATACAATGGAGAGTGGCTGGCAACTACACCAGCCAATTCCCTCAGGGCTCTGGGATGCAACTGATCAGGTCCTATAGACTTATGAACAATCCTCAGGTGGTCATGAACGTGATCTTCTCTTACAGTCAGAAGCACTTTGCTTCCCCAAAACATGGTGTTTCCACCCAGTTTCAAACCACCTTTCATGATAGGCAAACGTGAAAACCACAACACTACAGAAACTCCTGCTCTAAATGAAACTCTGCCCAAAAGAACCAATATGTAATAGAAGTAAATAGTAGTGATTCTGAGCAGGATCTGAAGACAGCCACATAACACAATATAATCATAAAATCTGGAAAAAGAACTACATTGCTCATTTCCTTCAAGGAATTTTCTGAGTCACTTTATCTTTAAAGGTTCCATGGGTTAATATTTCACAGAGAAGTCGTATGACAAACTTCTGATGCTGACTATTTGACTACAACAACAAGAATTCTTAGGCTGTACGTTATTAATAGAGTGATTTTACGATTCAGGATTTCCTCACATGACATATAAAAAACAAAGGTGACATTCAGCCAGATCAAGAATAAAGCAACATTTAATTGGAACACACTTTGGAATAGAACAAATAATCAGTCCTAAGAGCAACTCTACATTAATTGCAAATGCAAAAAAAAAAAAAAAAAAGTGTTATGACTTCCTTAACTCTTATCTCCTGCTCAATACCTTGAAAATATTTCTAAAGAAACTTGTAACTTTTACAATGCCGACAAAGTGTAAATTTTGCTGATTACATCTGACCTCCTCCTTGGCAATCCCAATAAAGATAACTGAACTGCAGAATAACTTATTCTAGCATGCCAGTGTGTTTCTTACTTACTGACCAAATATTTCCAAGACTTAAAAAACATAAGATTCTAAATTAGAAAGACAGTAGATCAACAGATAAAATCTTGTTTCAATCTCTGTTCAATATCTGATACTCCAAGATGAAGAAAAAACCCTGTTCTTAACCACCCACCTATTTATCAGTTACTGCATGGGAAGAATGATTCTTTCTGATCTTTTCAGGCAATCTGCTTACTCTTTGATGTATTAGATATTAATAGCTTTATTTTTACCTTTTTAATAAATTTAATGGGCAATAATTAAGTTTACATAAATAATTAATCAACAGTGCTCGATTGTTGGAAACAAAAAACCTTTGGACAATCCCTTTATTCTGAAGTCAGGATGACTGACACCAGCATGTACAACAGGGGAACAGAATGCATGGTGCTATAATGATGAATGATGTCAAGAACCTGCACCATATGGCGTTCAATGATAAACACAAGTTGCAAAAACAAAAGGGAGAGGAGAGCAGTGACACTTTACCTGAGGGTGCTTCTGTAACATTTAACAGAACAGCTGGCTTGCCCAAGACTGAATGTTTCATTGTATTACTAAACAGATTGCGAAGTTAGTAAGATTTTAGATCTAGTAAATCAAAGTTCCTTTGTACATTATAGATAAAATCCTGAACCTGATGGAAATCAACAGCAAAAGAACTATCTCCTTCACTGTGATAAAAATCCCTCCCATTTCTATACTGATTTAATAATTAAAGCTTCTGATAGTACCAGAAACTTTAATGGTATCATCTTTTATATTTACATATCTGACTTTTCTCAGGGGTTCTTTGACTACAGATACAGGATGACCAGTACAGCTGATCTGCTGCCTTCTGAAGGCAGTGGAAGGTCTCAGAATTGTTTTGACAATCAGCAATTTGATAAAAACAAGTATCCTGAAATAATAGTATATCTCCTAGAACAAGATGGAGATTTTAGATGTCTATTAAAAATAAATGAGAATGTCTATTAGAAAGAGAAGCTGTTTGTATATTTAGCATTAACAAGATTTAGATAAGGTACAGCATGTAAGAGAAACCCAGTGCTATGGTCCTGAATGTATTTCACATCTATGTCTTTGTCTTTTTACACAGTCTTAAACATCTAGTGCCTATATAAGCTTGTGAGTTCACACTTGTATCTCTGCTTAAATAATTTTTCCTCTGTGATACTGCTATAACTCATTTACTCTTATCATGTTCTCTTCTTGTTGTTTATTAGCACCATTTGTTATGTCGCATTTAAAATTAGATTGGGAGATATTTGGGGGAGGAATCATTAGCAGGTTGCAATCAGAACTCTAATTATGCTGCTACTGGAGGCTGCTGAGGAACCCATAGCTGAGTGAACAGATGTACTCATTTTTAATAGGGGAAGTCATGTCATAGTAAATTACAGCTCTATTTTCTAGAATATGGGCCTGTTGAAGGATTTGCAGGTAAAAAGTGGTAGCAGAGCTGAAATTGAAAAGCCGTGACATATCTGACACGCTAAGTGCAGACACTTCATGCTGCTGCTCAGACACTGCACACTGATGCAGAATGCAAATAGGCCCAAGACTTCTTCCACTGGGTACCAACAAAGCTTCAGAAAGGCAGACTTTCTGGAATAGATAAACAAAGTGCTGACAGGAAGAGTTACAAGAGAAAGGAAGGGTTTTTTTCCCAGCAGTGTTAAAGAATTACAGCAGCTTTTTCTGGGGGCAAGACAATTTACAAGCAGAGGCACTAATGGCCTAAAAAGCCAAATTTTTGCTTCCTAGAAGAAATAGTCTGCTCTGGCTGAGTGGAACAATGACAGAAAAGTTAAAGAAGAGCCTACTAAGCTAAACAGGAAGCTTATGGTGACAAAAGTCCCTAGGTCTGTAGGTGTTGAAAAAATACATGACTTGATCCTGTCTGGACTAAATCCCCACAGAAAGTAATGGAAAAATAATGAACAGTCTGAGGAGCAGACTCTGTATGTCTTGAGTTCACTGGCTGCATGCATAGCGACAGAGATGAGACTGAAGATAAATATGGGAGAGCACTGCAGCTGGACCAGGCAACTCCAGGTCAGTATCCTGGCTCTCACAGCAGCCACAGAAGGTACACAGGACAGAGTATAAAACTGGGGCAAATACAGAGTGGTAATTTCCCTGGACATTCTCCCGAATTCCAACAAAGCTGTTTTAGGGGCTCTCTGTACCAGATGTAGCTTCCACAAAGCCAGCAAACATTGTGGCTTTTTCTTCTGTGAGTTTATGTGGCCCTAAACTTCTGTAAACTTTTAACCTCCCCAGTATCCTGTGTCAAGGACTTCTGTGTGAAGAACCACAGTCTTGTTTTGAACCTTTGAAAGTGCTACTTTGAGTTTGTGCCCCTTAGTTCCCAGAAGCAACACAAGCAGTCTGCTTCCTGTGCTGATGGTTTTCCAGGAGGCCATCAGCAGGCTGGCCAGTGACTACTGCTGCTAGGGCCAGTAAGTCGTATGAGATTCATGTTTCTTTACATTGGTAAGTGATAGAGGCCAAAGAATGTGTGTCAGCACTATATCCCTGCTCATCCACACTAGCCAAGACTAAGCCTGTTCCCTGGCATCATTCTGGCCCATTCTAACTAATACTTCCTAAGCCAATGCCAAGGCACACCCTGGAGGACAGCATGTGCTGTTTCTAAACAGGCAGCACAGAAAGACTGCACCACATCCGGCTTCGTTCACTCTACCCCCTCCTCCAGCACTGCCCTAGCAGGCCCTTCATGTCCCAAAACACGCCATATGCCCTCATGTCATACCTCAGGATATGTCATACATATGTTCACCTCACACTATGAAAACTTTACTCCGGTGGGATGCAACTCAACCCTCACTTCAGCATGTCCCATGGATATGAACAAACATTTTGCTGTCTTCCTCCATAACCTTTGGTGACAGCTCATCTAATTTACTGAGTGGCCACTCTCTGCTTTCATTTACAGGTGTTTGCTGTGATTAGCAAGAAAAGGTCGCTTGCACAAGTAGAACTGTACAAGTTTATGTAGCCTTCCAGACATGATCTGCAGGTAGTATGTCTAGAGCACTCAGGTGCAGCCCACTGGCCCAGGCCCGAAAAAAAAGATGTAGTGGCAGCCAAAGAGGCAAGATACACTGATCTTGCTCTTTACATCTTTCCTATCAAGCTTATCAACTTACCTTAAAGGTACAAAGAATTTATCACAGTTTTGACCTCTGATACAGATGTCTAATTAGCTGTCATACAAGGATTTTACAGACTGATAAAAGGAATAATATCCAAGTGCAGAGGACACAGTAGAAAAAGAACAGGTTCCAGAAAGGAAAAATTTATAGGAGGCAGCAAAAGTCATAGCCTGTGCACATGTACTTTGAATGCTACTCATAGCCACAGCATCCCTATAAACAACTGACTTAAAGAAGAACCGTTTATAAATCAGAAAGTCCCTCATTAGGTAATTTAAAAAAGATATAAACTGTTAGCCTATGCACTTTATTTCTCTATCACAAGCAGTGCAGTCACATATATGCAGCTAGAAAATAATCCATAAAGTTTTACACCTGCATATCTGAAGGATGAACTTAATGGTTCTTCAAGGCCTGCATACATCGATGGTTTAAGCTGATTCTTCCAGATGAGAGACATTTGAGGCAAAACAAAATAAGAGCACAGCTCTGCCATGAATACAGCAAATCATTCATATGAACTCAACTCTATTTGCACTAAAGTTTGAAAAGAGGCTCTTCACACAGTTGAAAATGAGTTCTCTTCACTATAAGGAAGTGTAAATTCAGACAGATACCTGAAGAAGTGGAAGGACAAAATACATGAAGAGAACAAAAGGAAAATATTTAACCTACTATGTGTTATCTTCCTTAAATTCAACAGCATAACAGACTGTTCCTCAAGGTGTGTTTAGCATTTAGAGCTGGGTTCTGCATTGCCAACTTTAAAAAAACCCACTAATTTTAAGGTGTCCTTGCATAAGAAACGTAAGAACCAGAGGAATGATCAGAAAATCTCATGATACTGTCCTTGTTTTTGTCTGGCAAAAAGAAAAGCAGCAGTTTTGTCACTATAGTGTTGTAATGCTGAAGAACAGAAAGTCGATCACTTAATTTCAGCTGGTAAAACCTTCCAGCACAAGGAGCTCTGGGACTGTGGCTCATTCCCACTGACATCAATAGCAATACAGCTGTATGATGACCTATCAATACTATCAATAGCTTTTCATAGTGGGTATTGCTCTGCGGTAATTTTCCAAGACCTCAGTTAGGTAATAGTGTTATGTGCACAAGTCTCCTGTCACCAAAGGCGGAGAAATCTGTGGCAAATGTTTTTCAAACTAAATTTCTACTCTGGATTTCCTTTGCCATTGTGTATTGGACATTTTAATGTATAAAACCGGGAAGTGTAGCATGATGTAGCTTGTTATGTTCATTATAGATATGTTTATAACAGAAATGCATTTACAGTGAGGATGTGAGAACACACTGCTTTTAAGATTCCACCATGAACAGGGCTGGCCTCAGATTAGCTAGTAAATCTGAGTAAACCTCTGATGACTGACTGACATCAAAACAAAACTTGAAAGATTAGCAAAATTTACTGAAACTGATACTGAACTTTAGATGAAAGCTCTTCTGAAAGCGGAGAGTCTCTGGAGAAAACTAGGAAATTCAAAAGCTTTGGTATGCCCATTGATTCAACAAAAATGTAATTACTCTACAAGGGAAAAGACAAATTAAGAGACATGAGCAAGACTGCTGTGGCCTGAATAAAAGATTCTACAAGCATAAGTTGTTGATTTCATAGGAGATGAAATTATGATAGCCAAGATGTGAAATATTACTGTGTTCATAAAACACAGTATGTGCTATGGAACATTTGAGTTTCAGTAAATTTATGAAAACCATGATTAGGACAAACAATGTGTTCTGCCAGTGGCACAGGATAGATACAGGTTTGGGTAACATTGTTTTCTAGTAACTTACTTCATAGGAATGCAACAGAAAGCTGATTTTTACGTGTCACATTTACTGCCATCTTTGGAAATACACCAAGACGTTTTCAGAGGTGTCTGAATTTAATTTATTAGCATTCTGTGAATTCAAAAGAGCTGAGACATTTATCATTAAGAGAAAAACTTGAATTTAAAAAAACATTAACAAACTTTACAAATCTAGAAAACACTTACTATTGCCACATTAGTTAGGATATAACAGGCAAAGGTATCTAGGATGTAACTTCTTTCCTGTACAGACAACTAATTTTTTGCAAAAGTGCATTATTTTTCATTATATTCTCATTGTAAAAGTAGCTCAAGTCAAAAAAAAATTTAGTTTAAGTCCTGATGAGAATGGAAGCAAAATGCCTACATTTAAAAATGATCCTTAGTCCATTGCCAGCAACATTTACCCTTGACTAGAAAGACACAAAAAATATCCTGTCAACATCATCACAAAATTGATCCCTAATTACTGGGCAAGCACCAATATTTCTTAATATATTTACCTATCTGAAACACATAATTCTTGAAAGAGCTTACGGATTAGTTTCCACAAGGTATTGTGCGACTTATGTAGAATACACCAAGAAAAGAATGCTGAATATTTCTTAACCTACTGAGTCATGTTCAGAACACTTACAGGAGATTAAAGTTCAAATCTGCAATCCTTAGTGAACAAGAGCTTCCCTTCTGTTCTGGTTCTGTTATTGCAAAATGCAGGCTGGTGGAAACTGAAGAACGTAAGTATGTGTTTTAGTCAGTGACCTTATAAATCCCTGGGGGAAAGACCTAAAACACATATGAAAATAGCCAATGGATTCTAACAACACCTCCAGTAGAAAAATGGGCATGTGTTCAACACAGCTGTGGTTCATCTGAAGAATGGATCTGTAACTCTACATGTCCCCAGACAAATGTTTGAATTTATGTTCAGGCTATTTAAACAATGTCAACAGCCTCCTTATGTTTTTCTATTATGATTAACCATGCTGCTGTAAATCTTGCTTTAAACGTGTAGCAGGACAACTCTTAACTGTTCAGAAAAAAAGGGTCTCAGGTTTGCACAGCTATGCACAGCTGAGGCCACAGAGGGCATAAGAACAGCAAGACACCTCACCTTTCTTTCTTGGCTTCTCCAGGTACATTAGAGACTAGGGAAGCTGAGCAGGGTCTGGTTCTCAGCAGCAGGATTTGGAACATGAAGAAGTACCGATTAAATCAGAACAAGAGGCCTGAGTGGATTTTTTTTTAATACACCTAATTATTTTCACCTTTCCACATCTTTATGAAAGGGCTTTTTTCAATCTTTCCAGATGGACAAATGTACAAAAGACTTTACAGTAATGACTGATGCACAGAATGTATCCTCCAACTAAATATTAACTCCGTAGATGTTTCCTGAACACACTTTCAATGGTTCTGAAGAAGTATCTTCTTAAACCTTTTTTGCCCCATCCTTGCATGCAAAACTTCTATAAGGTTTTTATTACTTTAATTTTCCAGATTAAATAAAGGATTGTAAGATAAACTATCAGACTTTTGAAGAAAAAGAATTTCTTGCTTTTACTTCTCTTATAATGAAGCAGCTTCTTTGGTGCTGCTGATCTTTATGAGATAGGCTTATTTTAGATTTTTATTTGGCTATCACCATTAGTGTTGTTTCTTCCACTGTCAGATTCAATCTGCATGACATCAGCATGTCACCAGTAGAACAGATGTCACTTTATTATGGTCTTTTTTTTTTTTTTTTGGCTTTGTAATTAGTGATCTGGTCTTCCTTGACATGCTACAATTTACTCGCAGCAATATAGGTGCTCTGATGAGGACAGGGGGACATAACCTGGAGTGACAGCCAACACAGTGGCAGTGATCTGCTGAAATATTTGAAACTGAAAAGAAAAATCTATCTCGGTCAGATAAGCAGCCTGAAGAATCAAAGGATGCCAAAAAGTCTTCTGTTTGAAAAACACAAGCCATTGTTCAGCAAAATGGTACTTGGACCTTTTAGTGGCTACTTGGATTGCTAGCACCAATCATGCTGTAAATATATTTAGGGCAGTATAACAACCCTCTAATTTGTTCTAATGCTTCAATAATTGGTTTAAAGTTGGTTTAAAACTATATATATATATATATATACACGTACATATATACACACACATATATGTATTTAGACTTGGGACCCAGGTCTTACAGTATTGCTTCAATTTGGGTATAAGATGGAGCTTCTCTTACAGTACCTGACATTGTGTCACTTTCTAATAACATGGCTGCTGCTGGTAAGAGGCTCAAAATGCCATTTGCAGTTAAAATCTCTATTTTCAGTTGCATTGTTTAGTTTATTCATGCAGAGAAGTCATTTTACCTTTTGACCTTTCTGCTGGACTGAACAAAATGAATGAAGACATATTCTAAAAGTCTTCGTGTTTGAGTGAATTGTGACTGCAGATGAAATTTCCAGTCTCCTGTATTATTCACATTAATTTATTTGTAATGCAGTTGGCCAAACCATTCCATTTTAGATAGTTATTTCATTTTGTTTAGATTTATAGTGAAGTTAAAAAATTAATGAAGCAGAAAATCGAAGCATTGTAGAGCATTTTAATCAGATATAAAGTACCACAACTGCAATGCTTCATGCAGGCCCAGGTTTTAAAATGATAAGATTTTTACTTAACAAATTAATTTTTTTCATTTGCCTAATTACTTTCTACAGCATGAAATAACTGAAAGTTTAAGTATAAGCTCATGCTTAAACGCATTGCTGAGGTAGGGCACAATTTCCAAGATTTTCTTCTCAGGATAAGAAGAAATCTTATGGAATTTAATAATAAATAGAGCTAATAATAAAAAGAGCCTAAGTCTTTTCAGAGATGCTGTGTCTTCACTCCTTGATCTCTTCAGGAGCTGAAAGCAGCTAAAAGCCTACTAGACTGAGTCCTACCTGCTTAAGTCTGACCTCATGTAAAAAGGATTTGTTTCCACTGGTATTTTAAAAACCTGGAATACCTGTCAGAGCACTTGCTGGAAGCTGGTATGAGTTACCAAAAACTCTCTGGGGGCTGAAAAAACTGTGTAGGTTGTAAGGAGTTATCAAGAAGTTACAATTAAGTTTAGCAACATTGATAAGAAGCTAGAAGAGCAGCACATAATTTAGAAATTATTAAAAAGCCAGGCAAATGCGCTAAGGATCTGAAAAAACACAAAAAGGCAACTAATAAATACAGCTAAGCGAAGAGAATACCAAATAAATCAATGGTCAGATTCAGAGATTACTTTGAAGAGCAGCGGGTACGGAGCAGAGAGAACAGACACGCATGAGGAACACTGTAGACCCCAAAACGTAAATGTAGAAAATGGCAGAGGAACAGTCTGCCCTGTGGTGGTCAGTAGAAGATAAGTACTGGGTAGGATATTGCTGCTGCAGCTTTCACAGACTCAGTCATGTACCAGGGTGGTCCTGACAAAGCAGCACCAAGAGAATCACAGAATCAATTAGGTTGCAGAAGACCCCTGAGGTCATTGAGTCCAACCTACGACCGAACACCGCCTGGTCGACCAGACCATGGCATTGACTGCCACATCCAGTCTTTCCCTACTCACCTCCAGGGGCAGTGGCTCCACCACCTCCCTGGCCAGTCCATTTCAATATCTAATCACCCTTTCTGTGAAGAATTTCTTTGTAATATCCAACCTAAATCTCCCCTGGTGCAGCTTAAGACTGTGTCCTCTTGTCCTGCTGCTGGTTGCCTGGGAGGACAGGCTGACTCCCAGTTGGCTACATCCTCCTGTCAGGCAGCTGTAGAATTTGCTAATTCATGGCAATCTGCAAATAAAACTGATTGACAAATGTTTATGAGAGCAAGATATAACTATTTCAGACAAACAGGTAACATGGTATCAATGAAAGTGCTCTACTACCGAGTGCCCCCAGTAGGTTTTTGTGATCTTCATGAGTAACTCGACAGTTTAGGTTAGTGCAGCCATTACTTACATTATGCTTTCGGACTGCGTGAATAAATGTGCACACGGACCTGATATATGAGCAGCCACATGAACATTTCACCTACTTTTCTTATCACAGAAATCATATAAGGAAAAAAATTAGGCTGACACATTTCACACTATTCATGTGTATAGATATCCATGTTTCATTACTTAAATGAATTCTACTTTCAAATAATATCACTTGAGCATATGCTTCATTTATTAGGGCTACAAGGCAAAGAAATAAAATGAGACTGTGTCTATTACATACATATTTGTTGTGCAATTCTCTGCATACATGTTCTATATGATACATAGATTATGGGCAACTCATTAATTTAAAGTGAGGCTGCTGAAGAAGATTTTGAGAAAGGGAAGCAAATCCGAATCCTTCTCAAAGGTGGTTTTGCCATAGAACAAAGTAAAGTAAAATAAATGGCGCGGGAGATGCAGTTTTTGAGGATAAAATGGCTAGGTGAACATCATCAGATCACAGTGGATGTTATCAAGAATAGAACAGCAATGGCTCCACCAAATAACAAGAAATAAACACATGCCTTTTTAGGTGTTATGGGCTTTTGGAGAATGCACATCCAAATTACCGTCTGATTGTAAACTCCCTCGACCAAGTCTTTACAGTCTTAAGCTGCTCCAAGGGAGATTTAGATCGGACATTAGCAGGAATTTCTTCACAGAAGGTGTGATTAGACATTGGAAGAGGCTGCCCAGAGAGGTGGTGGAGTCACCGTCCCCGGGAGTGTTTAAGGAAAGACTGGATGTGGACAAGGTGGTGTTGGGTCATAGGCTGGACTTGCTGATCTCAGAGGTCTTTTCCAACCTAACTGATTCCTTGGTCTGAGCCGGAAGAGGAAAGATTTCAGATGGGGCTCGNGTGTGTCCCTTGGCGGCCGCCGTACGGGGCGCGGCTCCCGCCGGCGGGCCGCGGGCTTTTGGAGCGCCATGAGCCTGTGGGCGGACAAGCACCGGCCCGGTGCCCTCGCCCGCCTCGACTTCCACCGCGAGCAGGCGGCGCGGCTCCGCAACCTGGTCAGTGAGGCACGGGCTTCGCCCGGTGCCGCCGCGCTCCGGCGGCCTCCCCGCCGGGCTCTGCCCGGGGGCCCCGCCGCCTCCAGGTGCTCTCGG